>CM062290.1:30021754-30614614 GCA_031216915.1 Pictodentalium vernedei | reverse complement strand
GGTGGAATAAAGGATACGAGGTTGGTGGGTGATACAAAGGAGAGGGAAAGTATGCTTATTGGAGAGGTTGGGAAGAATGGGGAAAGGGATGCCATCAAGCAGTTCGTCTCCGAGTGTTGAGAGGACATAAAAAAGGCATGGGATAGGGAAGCATTTAGGAGCACGGAGGTAATCAAGGCCTTCTCACCTGGGAAGTGTGACAAATCAGCTGCCGACCAAAGTGTTCTTGTTATCCACCAACAATGCTCCCAACTTCCCACAACTGATAAGGACTGGATACTTGAGAACCTTCTCAATAAAAATTTGAAGACGTATTTATGAAATATATAGATTCAAGAACAAACAGGACGTTGGAGATACTTTCTGGACAAATTTAACCGCTTTACTAGAACGAGTTTGGGCAATCGTTAGCTAAAATGGGAGGCTAGAGCAAGTTGTCAAAGTCAACGAATTCTTTGGTAAATCCGCCATGAATATGAACAATCTTTCCACTTGCACTTGGACCAAGGCTGATGGAGCCGTGTAGCGGGGCTGTATCACAGCATGGATGCTCATGTTGTTCAGTTCCTGGATACCAGTGGAGTAGACCCTAAAACTTTCGCTGCCCCCCCCCCCCCCCCCTCCAAAACTGGGCCAATGCAACTTTCAGGCAACATAGAGCCCCAAAATGGTTTCCAGTATATGGGATACACACGCCATACAAATACCTCAGATTCGTTCTTAGAGCACTGCATTTTGATAACTTTTCTCGGGGTGGTGGGGGGGGGGGGGGGGGGGGCTAGTCTTAACTTGGACCCTCTAGTCCAAAACTCCAAACTAGAACTTTCTGGCCGTTCCCCCTCCTCCCACTTCCCTGCAGGGAATTGGGAAGATGGGGCAACAACCTGAGTGTTCTCATTAGGGCCAGGAGTTATACCCGAAACCCCACACAACGGCATTTCAAGTATCATTACCCTCCACCCCCCCCCCCCCCCCAAAGAAAAAAAAAACCCTGAGTAGGGAACCCCTGTTATAGAAACCTGGCTATGCGCCTGATGAGTACCGACAGCGATCGAGGTTGATAACGGACCTGAAGTATCTTTTTTTCAATCAACCAATAGCCCTGACAAGTAAAGGGTGTTTGCCCACATGAGCTATTCAGGCGACGTCACTTGAATTCCCAGTTCCGTATTCTATCGAGCATTTCAAACAGATTGCGACCCCCGGAAAGACTAAACACTCGGGGTGTAAATTTTTTAGGTGAAATGATGGACACGAAATATATTGGGGGTGAAAACAATTTAAGTTGGGCACCCAGAAGCATTAAATATATGCACAATTTAGATGCTGGGTGGTATGGTACACTACAAAATGTGGTTTAGCAGATTCTCTGTGGCCTGTATGGAGGTTATCAATGGTTCTGTGCTAAACTTTTTGTTGTTTTGGGTTTTTTTGATAGGTTGTTATTACATAGTAATTAATGGAGATGAGTACAAGGTTTTTTAGCATTTGATTTGATTCATGATATCAAAAGAATAATACGTCTATATACCCAAACTGAAACAACAAAACTTTTAGCACAGAGTCATTAAGAACCCTCCATACAGGCCACAAAAAAACTGCCGAACCATTTTTTTCTTGTGTGCCATACCAACTGACATATAAAGTGTGATTATTTTTAAAAGAGTCTCAGTTCCAGCTTAAATTGGTTTCATTCCCAATGTATTTAACTTCTAGCATATCACTCAAAATTCCCCAAATTTTGCCTTTCAAATTGGTTAAAAATCCACCTGATTGTCAAGACAGAAATTCTACCAGACCCCTCTAGATTTGTGCAGCCTATTCTCCCACTTAAAACATCACCCACCTCTCCCTCAGATGAACTGAGCCTCAGTGGATAACCTTGCTACTTGATGAATGCAAAGGGGTTGGTACATGCAGATTATCATGATAATGTGCATGTCAGTAGTATGTCTCGGGCTTTTCACCCCCATTCTGGATGACCCCGGTGGATGACCCCCGGAAGTGACGTCATGTCACGTGACGTAGTGGCGCCATGTTGTGTTGTCATGGTAACCCGCGTGAGCGGCCATGTTGTGACGTCATCTCCATAGTGATACGTGGTGTGAGTGCGCATGCGCAGCGCGTGTTGTTAGGGTGATACGTGTTTCCGTCGTCCATTTTGTATACTGGAGGTCGCCATCTTGGTTTCTATGGTAGCACGTGATTGCTATGTTACCAATGGCTTCTAACAAGACAGGGGTATGTTCGGGGGTGTGTTCCTTTGTAGAAGAGTAAATATGATTACCACAAACAACCCGACAATCCCTCCAAATCACCAAAATCCACCCAAAATCACCGAAATTGACTTTATTTGATACGGATTCCCAATTTTATCGTCTTAGCACTTAGTGCCATAGTACTAAGGGGGTATAAGGGGTGCGTTCGATTGAACAGGAGTAATGTTATGGCTTTGAATTCGCCCAGATTCCCTTTTTGGATCCCTATCCCATGACGTTCCCATTAAAAGACACGTTCCTTTGGTCATTACCCAGAATTCTCTGCTTCTGTCTATATATGCAATACTTTTCGTCTATCTGGCCCGGAACTATTAACTGGAACAGCTTTGCTTATTATTACTACATTTAGCTATTCTAGTCTATTCTTGTTAGTTCTGACCCTATTCCAAGTACTCTTGTTTTTTCATTTATCTAGATCATTTATATAAATTATAACTAACCAATCAGATTACTTGATTTCCCATAACCTGTATGCAGAGTTATCTCCCTTCTGTACAACAAAAGCCAATATCATTCCCGTAGCCAATATCATTCCCAAAGCCAATAAGCTATTGAGCAGTTACTGATAAGTCCTTGCTCGAACGACTCGAAGCTCATCGAGCAAATGAGCCTTAGAGCAATTACTCGATCGAGTGACTCGGCATATTGCTCGAATGACTAGAAGTCCGTCGAGCAAATGAGCTATCGAGTAATTGCTTGTTCGAGTGACTCCTCGAACGACTCTTCGACTCATTTCAGTATTTGAGGATACCTATGGCCCGGCATTGTATTGAGGATACCTATCGAGGATACCTTTTATAGGATACTTATCTGAGGATACTATTACCTATTTCACAAGGCATACCTATCCCAAATATCCCTTATAAGCTAAAGAGCAAGAGAGTAATTGCTCCATGAGCAATTGTTCGATCGACTCGAAGCTCATCGAGCAAATGAGCCTAAGAGCAATTGCTCGATCGAGTGACTTGGTATATTGCTCGAATGACTCGAAGCTCATCGAGCAAATGAGCTATCGAGTAATTGCTCATTCGAGTGACTCCTCGAACAACTCTTAGACTCATTTCAGAAAAAAGGGGTGCCGAAGGCCATATGTTTTCCAAAAAGGAGTGCCGCAATTGGGGTGCCTTCTGGAGAATCCCTTTTTTGTCAAATGAGCTATCGAGTAACTGCTCGATCGAGTGACTCAGCATGCTGCTCGAACGACTCGAATCCCATCGAGCAAATGAGCTAACAAGCAATTGCTCGTTCGAGTGACTCCTCGAACGACTCTTAGACTCATTTCAGAAAAAGGGATTCCATAGCCATAGCCGTTTTCGAAAAAGGGATTCTTAAAATGGGATTCCTATTCGAGTCTGTTAAATTTGGATTCCGTGTTTTAACATCGACACTCGAGGGTATGGAAAGGGATTGATAACAACCAATTCAACAATGACTACAAGACTCTGAACAGATACGACCAGTCACTACAAATCAACGAAGTAAACATAACAAAGTGAAAGAATGTCAAACTAGTCGGATTGATCGAAATAGTTGGACAGACTGAACAGATCTGAATTATGAACAGATACAAGACACCTGTTCGAATGAAGTCGTAGTGAACAAAGATCCAATACAATCAAGATGGATGGGAACAGAAGAAATTGAAGAAAATCGAACTGATCTGATCGAATATAATCAAACTCGAAGTGAATTGACCATGAATAATGAACGAAGATCCAATGAAGTTATCGAAGTGAATTGACCATAACAAAGTTTTCAACTGAATGAACTATAACCCTTAAATATAACCCAATGTTAACCTCCTTAAATTGAACAAACCCGAATGAACCCTTTGAACTGAACAAAGTTTTCAACTGAATGAACTTTATGTAATTAAAACCCTTTTGAAGTCCAGAAAGTTTTTAACTATAACCTCTATAACCCAGTGTAAACCCCTTGAACGTTTTGAATTTTTTGAATGAACTTTTCATATCTAATATAAATAAACACCCTTTGAACTGAATGAATTTTTTAACTTAATCAATTTTAAACTTATTGAAAATATAACAAAGGTGATCTGAATTTTAACTGAATGAACTACAACCCATTAAACTGAATTCTTCCAATAGGGAAGGGGAATACCCTCGAGTGTCGATGTTAAAACACGGAATCCAAATTTAACGGACTCGAATAGGAATCCCATTTTACAAAATCCCTTTTTAAGAATCCCTTTTTCGAAAACGGCTATGGCTATGGAATCCCTTTTTCTGAAATGAGTCTAAGAGTCGTTCGAGGAGTCACTCGAACGAGCAATTGCTCGTTAGCTCATTTGCTTGATGGGATTCGAGTCATTCGAGCAGCATGCCGAGTCACTCGATCGAGCAATTACTCGATAGCTCATTTGACAAAAAAGGGATTCTCCAGAAGGCACCCCAATTGCGGCACCCCTTTTTGGAAAACATATGGCCTTCAGCACCCTTTTTTCTGAAATGAGTCTAAGAGTCATTCGAGGAGTCACTCGAACGAGCAATTACTCGATAGCTCATTTGCTCGATGAGCTTCGAGTCGTTCGAGCAATATACCGAGTCACTCGATCGAGCAATTGCTCTTAGGCTCGATTTTGCTCGATGAGCTTCGAGTCGATCGAACAATTGCTCATGAAGCAATTACTCTCTTGCTCTTTAGCTTATAAGGGATATTTGGGATAGGTATGCCTTGTGATATAGGTAATAGTATCCTCAGATAAGTATCCTATAAAAGGTATCCTCGATAGGTATCCTCAATACAATGCCGGGCCATAGGTATCCTCAAATACTGAAATGAGTCGAAGAGTCGTTCGAGGAGTCACTTGAACAAGCAATTACTTGATAGCTCATTTGCTCGACGGACTTCGAGTCATTCGAGCAATATGCCGAGTCACTCGATCGAGCAATTGCTCTAAGGCTCATTTGCTCAATGAGCTTCGAGTCGTTCGAGCAATGACTTATCAGTAACTGCTCGATAGTTTATTGGCTTTGGGAATGATATTGGCTTTGGGAATGATATTGGCTTTTGTTGTACAGAAGGGAGATAACTCTGCATACAGGTTATGGGAAATCAAGCAATCTGATTGGTTAGTTATAATTTATATAAATGATCTAGATAAATGAAACAACAAGAGTACTTGGAATAGGGTCAGAACTAACAAGAATAGACTAGAATAGCTAAATATAGTAATAATAAGCAAAGCTGTTCCAGTTAATAGGCTCTTCTACGCTATTGGAGAATACTCTAGAACAAAGAAACCGGGCCAGATAGACGAAAAGTATTGCATATATAGATAGAAGCAGAGAATTCTGGGTAATGACCAAAGGAACGTGTCTTTTAATGGGAACAACGTCATGGGATAGGGATCCAAAAAGGGAATCTGGGCGAATTCAAAGCCAGAACATTACTCCTGTTCAATCGAACGCACCCCTTATACCCCCTTAGTACTATGGCACTAAGTGCTAAGACGATAAAATTGGGAATCCGTATCAAATAAAGTCAATTTCGGTGATTTTGGGTGGATTTTGGTGATTTGGAGGGATTGTCGGGTTGTTTGTGGTAATCAGATTTACTCTTCTACAAAGGAACACACCCCCGAACATACCCCTGTCTTGTTAGAAGCCATTGGTAACATAGCAATCACGTGCTACCATAGAAACCAAGATGGCGACCTCCAGTATACAAAATGGACGACGGAAACACGTATCACCCTAACAACACGCGCTGCGCATGCGCACTCACACCACGTATCACTATGGAGATGACGTCACAACATGGCCGCTCACGCGTGTTACCATGACAACACAACATGGCGCCACTACATCACGTGACATGACGTCACTTCCGGGGTCATCCACCGGGGTCATCCAGAATGGGGGTGAAAAGCCCGAGACACACTACTCATGTCCTGTGGTTTGTATCAGATTCGAGGCGGTGTCCAGAATGGGATCTCAACGGCGGCGAGTTGTGATCCCATTTTTGGACACCGCCGAGAATCTGATGCAAATCACAGGACATGCACATTATCATGATAAATAATTTATCTAACAATTCTGTCACATAAACAGATTAAACCTTAACCCTTTTACCCAACGTAACAGCCAAAACCGGCCAACGCTATTCTCAAAAATCGCCAGTTAATTTTCATTATTTTTTCATTTTTTGTCTCAAAAACATAGGTTATGACCCCTCGTTGGAACCAGCTCGTTCCAACGAGGGGTCATAACCTATGTTTTTGAGACAAAAAATGAAAAAAATTAGTTATTCAAGATTTTTTTTGCAAGTGTCGTCTGCTTTTCATGTTAGGTAAAGGGTTAAATTATTTTTAAACATTTGTGGGACAAAATGTTCGGTCGATCACTGAAACGCACATAGAATGTATCCATGTGACTGTTATGATAGCCCGTAGCGCTACCGGAAACGAGCCGTCAAAATGATACGGAATCAGAATGAGTCGTCTATATGATACGGAATCGGACACATTAAGTGATACGTACCGTCACTCGTGTTTTTCATGCCAAAATCTATATGATTGTTAGATAAATACCCCCTCCATCTTACTCCCGTGACTAGGGATCCGCTCTGTAATCGTATCTGCTGGGTGAAAAAGACGCGATTTCAACATTGAAACTTACGAAAATCAACAGAGAATCCTAGGATTGCTCATAGAATCGGAGAACCGATTGGGCAGTGTGGTCCTTGTGGGAACTCCAGGGGCTAAAAATAGAAATATTTTCAAACACCCATATATATTTCCTAAACCATACGGAACAGAGAACTGTTATTTCGTACGAAGCACCCTTAGGACCAATAGAGTGGAATGGTAAAAAAATTGCCAGCGGTTGTGTTAGGGTGATCTGTAAGGGCCGGTGGATCGACAAATTGCTGAGTCAGCAATTTTGCAAACAATTTTCAAAACATTCCTCCCCAGAACCAATGATCATAATCTCATGCCATTTGGTATACAGCATCCATGTGGGAGGGGTGGGTGGAAAATCAGATACAAGTTTGTTAAAATTAAGCCCCCTGGTTCATATTTGGGCTCAATACAGGAGACTGAATTTTAACTTAAGACAATATGGGATATAAGCTTTAAAAATCCTCTTCAGAACCACCAGTCAGAATCTTATGGTTTTTGGTATACATCCTTGTTAGAAGGGTCAGATTTAAGTTTAATCAAATCAAGTCCCTTGGTTAATATTTGGGCTTCCTGTTGGGGAGGTGGCGAATTTTAACTTAGTGCAATATGGGAATTTTTTTTTACTTGAGATCCAACATTCAAAATCATTTGATATTTGTTGTACAGCATCCTTGTGTAGGTCAGATCTAAGTTTGTTCAAACCAAGTCCCTGGGTTAATATTTGGGCTCTGTATTGGAAGAATAATCATTAAAACTCTTCTTCTGCATAACCACTGGCCTGAATCGTTTGACGCATGGTATACGGAATCCTTACGGGAGTCATTATCAAGTTTGTTCAAACTAAGTCCATCGGTTAATAATTGGGCTCCCTATGGGTGCACAAAATTTAACTTGATGCAGTATGGGGAATAATGTTTAAAACTTTTTTTTCAGATTCATCACTGTAAATCTGTTGATATACAGCATCCTTATGGTTGTCAGATTCAAGTTTGTTCATAGCAACTCCCTCAGTTAATATTTGGGCACCATATGGAGACCCAAATTATAATTTAGTGCAATATGAGGAATAATCTTTAAAAATCTTCTACTTCAGATTGACCAGTCAGAATCTTTTGATAATTGGTATAGAGCATCCTTAGGCAGGTCAGATCTAAGTTTGTTCAAATAAAGTCTCTGGGTTACTATTTGGGCTCCCTGTTGTTATTCCAATATGAAGAATAATATCTGTCCTCGACTGAGTCTTGTTAGATCCAGTCAGATTGCTATATTCTTCTAGCACGTATCTACCTGCAGTCCGCCCAGGCTGACCAAGTTGGCACGAGTTTGACATGCCCACAAACTGGCTATCCAGCACAGCATATTGTTTCACATGATCAAATGCTGGAAACACTGAGTTTTTCTTATGTGATAGGTCGCAGTGTGCCTCAACAACATATAGCACATGTGGATATTTGTGAGCTTTTGGAAAATTAAGACAGATGATGATTAAGGAATACTAGTCTTTGTGGTCTGATGTGGTCTGATTGAGGACGAGTGCCAAGACCATCACATAACTCCCAGTTACTGAATAGACGATGGTTTCAATAGTGACTTCTAGACAGCTGCCACTGTCAATTATCTCTCAAACAAGCTCCAAGTCGAACCAATTCATTCTATCCTTACAACTACTTTCTTCCCCTACAACAATATCTCCGATGATTACTACAGCTCCTATCGCTATTATTTAAGCAACGTCGAGCCCGGTTAGTCCTTGCATGGCTGACCGTCTGGGTGATTGATTCGGACTCCCGCGTTGTGTCCTTGGTACTTAACTCTGAATATCCACATAGGGACACGATGACGCCGTGCACTGAGGCGTACTGAACGTCGATGATGCGCATGTCTTCAACCAATCTAACCCTGTCTGTGCTGCAGTGCGAAGTTACGATGTTGGGGAACTGACAGCCGTTCGTCATTGCTCGGTGGTTCCCTCCGGGTACATCGGATTCCTCCACTCGTAAAACTGTCACCGACACGATGTGACCTTGGCTGTTAAAGTGCCGTTAAACCTTAACTGGTACAGTGCTGGAAGCCCATATTTGGGCTTTATTCTGAAGTGCAGGTACTGCAACTTAAAGGCTTCATATTTAGTGGCAGTGCATCATATTATCTTTGAAGTGATATTATTTAGTCTGTTAAGATTTGCCTTGTTACAGTTTATAGGAGAGTGCCTGTGGGCACTCTCCTATAAATTGTAACAGGCAAAGACATGTGAAAAAATTTTAGTGGCCAAACAAAAATTTAGCACTCTACCAGATAATAAATAAATGTCGCTTTTATTGTCTCCTTTCACTATTGTCACCCCCACGGTGACCATGCGGTCCTGCCTTCTACTGTCACCTCTACGGTGACCATGCGGTCCTGCCTTCTACTGTCACCTCTACGGTGACCATGCGGTCCTGCCTTCTACTGTCACCTCTACGGTGACCATGCGGTCCTGCCTTCTACTGTCACACCTACGGTGACCATGCGGTCCTGCCTTCTACTGTCACCCCTACGGTGACCATGCGGTCCTGCCATCTACTGTCACCCCTACGGTGACCATGCGGTCCTGCCTTCTACTGTCACCCCCACGGTGACCATGCGGTCCTGCCTTCTACTGTCACCCCCACGGTGACCATGCGGTCCTGCCTTCTACTGTCACACCTACGGTGACCATGCGGTCCTGCCTTCTACTGTCACCCCTACGGTGACCATGCGGTCCTGCCTTCTACTGTCACCCCTACGGTGACCATGCGGTCCTGCCTTCTACTGTCACCCCTACGGTGACCATGCCATCCTACCTTCTATCGCTACAGCTTATATAGCCTACCACTTCTACTAACCTACTCTTTGCTAAGGTATTAAGTACTATCTGTTATCATTAACACTCTATATCCTGTCAGTGCTTGGGATCTTCTACTGCTACATCTAACATCCATATCCTCTTTTCTTGTCATACGAACACGACTACCAGGAAGTATCCTCTAATAACAATATCCCAATACTACATCGCCATGTCATAAGTATCTCCCGTTGCCAATATTGGATTATAGGTAATCATTTGTTGGGGTCTATCCTCGAGGCCATCATACGACAAAAATGCAGGAGCCATAGGCTACTGTGGACATTACCCTTTGATAACGATCCTCTAAAACCACAACATATCGTCCACTGAGTTCCAATGCATGTGTTCTATGTGCCTATTGGCACATGGAACACATTAGAACTCATGGGACGACATGGTCATAGTATGCCCCAATACCCAGATAAGGTTATAGGTCCCTCATTGAGATCTGGCCTTATTATACCATGCCCTTGTACAGCGAGGGCTGTATGAGCCATCGGTTTCTATTGGCAGTATCTTCCGATAAGTATATCCTCCAATAATACACCACCATGTCATACGTATCCTCAGATACCCAGATGAGTCGAGTAGTCGCGTGAATTAGGTTTGATTCGACTGCAAGTTTATTTAATCTTACTTGTTTTACAAGGATTGCGAACAAGTTGTGCAACTTTTATTAACGCCTCTCCTTGGCCCAATGGCGCAGGTCTGTGGGATGACCTTCGTAGCGGCGACTTTATGGCCTCGCTCTTCTCGAATACTACGTCCCCGCCAGATAGGACGGTGCTCTGTGACAGCATGAACCCCACAATTGATGCTGACCGAGAGTGTTCGGACACCTCGAGAACTTTCCCCGACCGGGGATCGATTCCTGGACCTCTGGCACGAGAGACCAACGCACCTATCCACTCGGCCACCACTCTCTCGAAGCTGTAGTTGAAACCCGTCGTGGAACTCATAGTGACTGTCTTATTGTTGGCTAGGGGTGACAAGGCTGGTAGTTGCAACAGATAGTGTTGACGGTAAAGATGTTGCAAGTTCCTGCACTAATGGTATTGACCAGCAGCAGTTATAGAATCTGTGACTCCAGTGAGTTGATTATAACAGTGATAGTCAATGGTAATGGGAAAGACCAGTAATAGCGTTAGAGGAAATGGTTATTTGAATGTAGGAAATAAAGTCACAGAGAAAACATCACAGAAAAAAAGACACAAGAAAAAAGTCACAGTTTCCTAAACTGTAAATTACAGACACCGTCACACTAGTTAGGGGTGGCATGATAGATGCATTAGCATTTTTGCCTTTCGATAATGTTCAGGAGGGTATGACCTATCTCGGGTTCATCGTTCCTCAAGACCCAACTGGGGCAGAAGACTTACTCATGTACTTTGATCGTAACTATGTGACTGGTCATTTCCGCCAAATCTAGCAGCAGCCTACAGCAGATTCTCAACAGCCTCTTCACATCAGACACATTCAAGCCATGTTTCCACCTTAACTTTGGAATGTACATGGAACCACCATGAATAATAACCCACGCACCAATAACATCTGTGAAGGGTGGAACAATAAGCTCTTCAACCTTGTTGGACACTATCCTCCTTCTATATGGCGCGTAACAGAGTGGTTCCAACGTGTGGCTACAACTGCACAGACAGTTATCAGCCAAAATGCTCCAGGAACCCAACCTCAACGAAGGGTTCAGCAACGCTATATTACAATGCTACAAACAGTTGCAGAACTTGGCAATGATTTGCTCCAAAACAACAAGGATGCGTGTTATCGTTCGACAGTCGGTGGCAATCCGGACCAATCGCCCCAGCGTAGGAACGCGCCAGTTCTGATGACATACATGTCCGTGTACCTACAACAACAGATACACCTCTCCATGAGTCACCATGAGCTACCATCGGGAACGCCCCATGAAACAGCAGTTGTGATATTTCTCGTTTTTCTCTCCGTATTAGGGTGGGGCGTCAATTTTTTTCCGAAAACAAGGCGGGGGTGATTGGGTGGGTGGGAAGTCAGCGGCTATGAATACACATTTTCTCCATGCTTTGAATTTTTTCCTATCAGCTCTTATCTTTCAAATAAGTGATGAACAGGGAAGTTTGTGTAGTATTTTTGCCACCACTTCATCTCATCTGGGTTAACAGGGGAGGGGGTGATTATTAGGACAGGATAGGGGCTAGCAGCATGGGAATGTGGACAGACGTTCCCCCAACACACCATCAGTGGTTCACGATTTTGAAAAACAGTTGAAGCAATTTAAGCAGATAATCATTTATGTAATCTAACATAAATGTAAACTAACCAGATCTGACAATAAAAGGACTCTTCTTACCATGAATAGCTGATATCATTCACAGACTCTCATTATGTATTTATGAATTCAAGGCATATACACTTAAAACTGGAAGCCTTGTCACAAACTCTGCGGTTATCTAGGCTTAATTGGGCGTGTGAATTGCGCACAATTGCCATATCGAATGGCATCCAAAGCACGGCAGGTTTTCCTGGTTACTCATAGCAAACACAGGCAATGTTTCTGCCAATGCACCTCCGGGTTACCCGGAGGTCCATTGGCTGAAACGTTGCTTGTGCACAGGCCATGTGTACAGAATTTGATAACCTAACTACATGTATGAGCAAAATGAAGGGTTGTTATTGATCATTCAAGCCTTAGGCTTTGTGAGTAGCCTTCAACCAATTCCCTTTAATTTGTGATATACAATCAGAGAAAGGCCGAACCATCAAATAGTCAGAACATTATATCTTATTGATAGAGGGTTTATTGGCAGTGGAAACAATCTTATTGAAATCTGACCTTGGTTGGGTTATCTTATAATAGAAATAAAATTAACTATTTTTAAAATAAACTATTGCAATCTGCTGTAACAAAGAATATAATTACATCGTGGAATGAAGTGTGTTGGGATCAGAAAGGATATGCATGTGTATTGTATTTCAGTGAGATCAAGATGAATATTTCAGAAAACTAATTGGAAAGTGACTGCCCTGTCACTGGTCCTGTAACAGATTTTGAGCAAAACAGGTTTCAAGCCTCTGAGTTGAATGTACAGTCTCCAATATATTGTAGGATAACACTGACATTCATTGCGTAGAAGGCAACAGCATATAAATCACAGGAGCGTCACCAGACACATCCGAGCCCCCAAATTTCCATAATGCGTCCTGACCAAATTTGGAGCACTACTCATATCGGCCAAGATGTAACAGCGCAGAGTTTATGAGGAATGCATTTCCGATACTAAAGAATCGGCCCTCATCACGTTGACAATTGGCAGATTCAAACAACATTGAGCTTACTGAACTCTGCACTTGATAATGCTTAATAAATTCAGATTAGACTGATGAAATTAAAATCGAGTGTAGAAATGGGTAGAAACAGAAAGAAATCAGCAGAAATAGCAGCAAATACAGTCATTGTGGTGAAAACAGGTAAAACATCAAAATATTCAACTCATTTCACACCTGCTACACATGTGCTATATACTCTCGATTACACATGTATACACTGAATGCCAGTGTAGGCCTATGTGAGAAAGTTTGAGTAAATTCATGAACTTGACAAGAAATGGGACCAAATTCCAGTTGCAAACTCTGGAGAATTCTGTTTTATCTCTAGCTGGTTGTGGGTAGATTACATGTCGGGAATGGTTACTGGAACAATACAAACAATGTTCCAGCAAAAATACCCGTTGAAATTGCCAATCAAAGCAGTTTACGTGTCATTTCTATATTTTTTTGCGGGGTGTGGGTGGAGGGGGTACCCAATTTGTAAATGGAAAAAAAATATTTCCTTCAAAAAGAGGTGTGTGGCTGGGTGCCCAAGGTTCGGAAAAAATTGTACCTTGTATCCAAAATTGGTTCCCTGACAATGCCCCCCCCCCCCCCCCCCCCCGTCCGTATACGCGTATGACCCTGATGAAATTCTCTAAACCTCTTGAATGAACTGGTTTGTGAACGGATCATACCTTACAAGACCCTATTGCCAATTCATCCAGTTTCTGACAAAATTAGAAATCGCAATTCCATGCAGCATGCTCAATATCGGCCTTGGACCCGGGAAGTGCAATAGTGTTTCTTTATTTGGTAAGCAATTTGTGCGTTATTTGTAAAATATGACCCGATAACGAACACCTGTTGTGGAATTAATTAAAAGTGGACAGCAAACTAGGTAGCCACAAACGATCTGGTCAACTTGACTTGCTATCAATGTTGCGGTCATTATAATTTATATAATTAATGCTGAAAGTGACCTTAAACATTAATGAATAAATAAATTGTTGGGAGCTAGTCTATTCTTCACCGAAACAGGACACTGGACATGAAGAACTAAACGGTCAGGATTCTATTCTCGATATTTGAAACCGAAGCAATTAGCATCACAGCAATCATTTCAGAGGTACCGGACATCACTCAGTGGGGGTAGGTGTTTGTTTCTTTGATCAATCTGGTAATTCCAAGTCATAACCCCACAAGGACGAATGTCGTTTTGCGCTGCGTCACTTTTTCACTCAACTCCGAAGACGAAGCATGCGTCTTTTTACCTTCAAAAGGAAACAGGTTAAAAAGGATACTTTGCAAGTTTAGCGTGGGTCGTCCAAAGTACTGTATACACATTTGTGTAAGTGCCCACACTTGAAATTTTTAAAACTATCTGAAGACCAGAAATTTCAAATAGCCAATACCAAAGACACGTCCATGGAAAATTTAAAAATGGCTTTGCCTGTTGCGGCGTGGCCCCAGCACATGGCAGGAAGTTGCACCTTGTCGTTGTCCGTATAGTCAATAGAATTTAGCATAGGATTATAAGGGACTATATTTATAAGTAATGGAATTTTGTTTTATATTTCTGTATATTTAATTTGAATTGAAGGAATATCAGAGGTGAGAATGTTCAAAATAAACAAAATTACTTTACTTGTATAGCCCTATAAATATACACAAAATGTAGGCCTACATCAAAATTAGGGATTTTACATGAAAATTCCATAATGGTTTTTTTGTGATAAAACTGATTGGAAAATATTCCTCATATGGTGAGAAAAAGAAATCTTTTTACAGAATCTAAATATTCCATGTAGTTTTCGAGTTATGATCATTAGAAGTTTCAAGATTTGTCGAAAATTTAGTCACTGGGCCATAGTGCTTTCAGTATAAATCCCAGAACCCAAAACGCCCCCAAAAGTGGTGATTTTAGCACATTTTTTTCATGTAAATAAAGACATTAAGGGGACGTCCAACCTAACTTTGGTCAAATTTCATGTAATTTTCTTTCAAGTCTAAAAAAGGCCCAAAATGAATAACCCCAATAAATTATATACCAAAATGCTTGGAATGAAACATAGAACATGTGGAAACTGAAATTTGCCATGGAACTGCTGCCATGTGTAAATAGCACCACCTGAAAGTCTGCTGTGGCATAAGTAAGAGAACAAAATTTTTACAATAAAATACCTCAAAATAAAATAACAGCTGTATTCTATAAACATTTAAGTACATACTCGAAGAAATCTTTTCCTAATTCATGAAAGTAATGAAGATTGAGACCAAATGTTATGAGTGGAGTGCTCACTGATTGAAGGCAGACATTTTCTTTTGTTTATGTTTTGATTTGGGGAGTTCAACAAAGGTCAACTTGAAGGAGTCCAGCAGAAGAAGTATGGAAGGACAAAAGAGTGTCTCCCAATATCAAGATGTATGTGTTACTGTAATAGTTTGGAAAGAAAATATGATATTCTCCTATGTAGAATGCACTGCAAAGTCATACATTGTAGTTGAATAAATATATTTACAAACCCCTTGCACTGTAACCCCTTTTATCCCATGCATCAATTTGATAGTGATTAAATTGTTAAATTTGTCTGGTTTATCAATAAGTACATTAGCTTTGTTTAACTCTTGGACACCAATACACTCATGATATCTGTTGGAGAAGAAATAAGGGTAACTGTAACCTGTCACTGCAATAAACCATCTAATGTACTTAAAAGTACATTGTTATTCAAAACACATGAAATCAACCTTACATAACCATTATTCCATGTACTTTCCCCAAGGAGGCTTACTGACATATTGAGATCAGAAGGGCACATCTAGAGGGTCTCACATATTTTTTTCAAGAACGCAGTACACAAAGCAATCCCCAAAAGATGACAAGTAAGCTCCATTTGACACAGAAAATTTTGGGGGTGGGGGGGGGTGGGGCTCTCTTCCTTGTATGACTCTACCTCCGGCACTCAAGGCATATGCCTTTTTTCTCAAAGTGTAACTCTTTTTTTCTTTTTGAAGATCCTGGCCACACATGTTCCAAACACTATCAGACAGGTAAACCTCCAAATAAGTGTATCTGCAAAAATCATGTTACATTGCAAAACATTCTTTTTAGAGTTTTAGTTCTGGACCTTTCATGCTTCTTACTTCCAACTATAACACTTAATTTATCGATTCATGGGTGAATAGAAAAGTCCTGCCATAATCAACATTTTGAGTTCCATAAGCCTTCAAAACAGCTCCAATAAAAGTGTCAAACATCACATTGGTGGCTTTATACAGAATATTCATTAGGTTGTTGCTTGATAAGTAATAGGAACAAAATCTTCACAAGAAAATTCTGCAGCAATACAATTGAGGGTATCAGCAGGCACTCTGCAACAAATTGTAACAAATCAACTAGTTATAAACAAAATTTTCTAACTCAAAAGAGTGAAGAAGTACCACAACTCTGAAAAAATGTGGGAAGAAACACATGCTACAGCAGCTACACAGGCATTGTTTCTCCATGATGCTCGATCACAAAACCAAATATCCTTCAAATTGGAGTAGCAATGGTTGAGATACAAGGGGGAATGTTGGTACATGCAATGATGAATGGGTAAGACTAAGATTAAGAGGACATGGGGTCACCACTGCACGGCCCTAGATGCACCTTTGATTTTCCAACTTCCAGGTCTGGGGCATAATAATCGCAACACACCCACCTTATCAGTTCATAATTTCAGTAAAATAAAAGAAATTATCAAGTTGAATTAAATAATAGATGATGGAAAATATTTGGCTTCCTGCGCCTTCTCGTACTATTTAATTACCACAAACAATATCAGTTTGATGCCGACAAACGAAACTGAACGCATGTGGTTTGATTAAAAAGTAACTCGGTATGAATAATGAAGAAATTGCGAATATTTCGTGTATTTCATTTATTTAAAAGCCAATTGCAGCTAATATTGACCGTGCATTCGATAATTCGTTTCGGTTTTGACCACACGGCCACGCTGACACTCCGTGACAGCGGTTATGTTTATTGTGATATGCAAATTGGGGGATGGTTTCCGGTGAAGGAGATTTGTCACATTTGTCAGTGTAAAACGATAAAAAAAAAAACACTGATCGACGCTTGTATTACTATGGTTGGTTGGAAGAAAAAACTAAATTCTCAGCATCGTCCAAGCGCACCTTATTTAAAAGCACGAATGCATCATTTTCAACCCATCTTCAATCGGTCCTTTGCAGACATCAAACATACCCGTCTTCAAATTCCATGGTTACTAGGACGTAAATAACTTCGCAGCGACAGGGGGAAATTAACACACTCAATATAGTTCCAGGTCACTTGGAATATACTTCGTGAAAAAGTGATTTCTGAAGCATTCTGCTTACTTTGTTATGAATATTGCCTTATTTTATGTGTATCGTCCCGATTTTATACACTCGGTTATTTTTTTCACAAGTGGTTCATGTTGTCTTTCTAGTGCGCAATAATTCAGATTTTTTGTCAACAAAAAAGTTCAGACGGCCTGTAAACACGAGAGGGAATTTCGAACCATATTTTGCAGTTATGACATTAACAGCTCAAGTACTTGCTGTCACCTGTTTGCAAATACGCTCATACATTGTCTCGAACAAATAAAGGCGTGATCACGTCCTTGCATTCTTACGATTGCCCAAATTGAGTATTTCTGCAAGAACCACATGGTAATCACATGACCGGAAAAACATCGTTGAAACATGGCCACATCCGGAACATCAAAAATTTGTGTTGATGTTATTACATTCAAACGTCAAAACCCACCAGAGTGTGTGTCAAAAAAATGCTTTCTCCGAGTCTGTAGTATGTTATCATTATATTGAGGACAAGGCTTTCGAATTACCGATTATTTTGTGGTTTTACCGGTTCGTTACTTATGCCATTTGCAAATTAATCTTCTTCAAAATCATAAAATTCACTTTTTTTCCTGAAAAAAAATATATGTACCTTTTCTATGCACTTTACTCATTATTTTGATATATAATTTGCCTTTCCTTACTTCTCTTATCTGTTTCTGAGGCATTGGGAAAAATGTAAAAAAATTGACCAAAGTTAGGTTGGACGACCCCTTAACACTCATAAAAATGAAAGCAGTAATCACAGAGCCTTGAGATTTCACACAGTCATGGGCCATACGTTGGCCCAGAAGTTAACTTTAACATTTTTTAACATGGCCGAACCGTCTTCAAGTTAATTTGCATATAATTTGCATAAAAATGTTAATTTTTCCCTTTATTTAGAGAATATTCCCACATTTTTCCTACTAGACCTGAAATTACATCACAGGAGTATTGCAGCAACTTGCCTAACACGGACAGTTTGTTTTGTAACCATATCTGATTTTAAAAAACAGCTAAAATTTCTTAATTTGCATATTTAAGCCCCGCCCACTTTTTAAAATTCCACTATTAAGGAATGAACTGAACACTGACAAGCACAACTGACCACAAAATGACATGAGTAATGAATCCACAACATTTTGAAGCCCTGAAACATGTCAGCATGCCACCAGCTAGATATAACTATAAATAGCAGCACAATTAAAATATTTAGGCCACGCCCACTTCTTTGGAAAAATAAGAAAATGTATGTAACTGTTTCAATATACAACCAAACTAAAGCTTACTGAGAAAACATGTGTCTACTAACAAACTGATTCCAATATTACCTTGAAGACAAAGTTCATAGAAGCCCAATTCAGGTTCTAATAAAATTTAAAACTAATTAAATATGCAAATTTATTCAGTGATGTTATGTATTTCAAAATATTCATTCTTATCTCAATCCATCATTTTGTCTCGCTTCTCGGTCAAAGTCAGTCAGCATGGTGAGAATAAAATCTAAACCCTCTTGTATTGAACTAATGGTCTCCAACTTCATGAGGTGATAAAATATAATTAAATTATTTTAATTATTTAATAATTTATATAAATATGCATATTTATTCATTTCAGTTTGATTTTTTACTATTATTCATTGCTAAAACCAACAACTATTTTTTCTTCTAATTTCCCGCGTAACTCAAGCAGCACGGTGGGGAAAAGAATGTTGAATGCTTTCGACTAAGACTACCAAAAGGCCACTCTGAAAGCTAGCCAGCTTTCATTCAGCTAGCTGGACAGACCATGTGTACAAGAGTAGTGTGCTGCTTGAAATGTGTAACACTCATTGTATAAGAAAAGTTTTACAGCTTTGATCAGCAGTGCAAAATCCAAGAGGCCACTCGCTGGGATTGACAAATCTTTGAGTGAAAAAGACAACAGAAGAATGAAATGTAGCATCAGTCAGGAAAAAGTATTTGATTCCTGCACTTGTGTTCCATATAATCCTACCTGTAATATTCCTATATTTTTATTTTATATTTTCTACTCCATATTATTCGAATTTGAGCCCCTATTTTTATTCATTTTCACTAGGTTGGACTGTGAGCTAATCATTAGGATACACTATTTTGGAGTTTGGACTAAATTCTTAAAATGTTTCCATAGCTGTTGAAAGTTGGGAGTTATTTTAGAATTTTGAGGTTATTTATCCAAGATGTGGCACTTTGAAGTATTATAAACTCAGTTTGAAACTTCAGTATTAGGCAAAAATATTCCACCCTGTACTATTATTCCAACCCATAGTATCATTTCATTTTACCAAATTTTCCACCCTTTACTATGAATCCTCACCATACTATTATTTGAATGACAGGAGTATACCTCCTCTCACATAATTCACAGTAAAGAAACATGAGGACAATGGTCAGTGAATGAAAATACAAAGAGAATTAGAATATGGGATGAAGATCATCCTCACCAGTCACCAACTTTATCAGCACCCCCCCCCCCCCCCCCAAACTGTAACCTACCGAGAGATCCTGACAAGCTGAAGGCTTGTTCATATTCAAGTTTTGAGACTAACCAGTAAGGAATTAGAGAAGCATGTAGTTGGAGAAGAGATACAGCCTGGAGAGAGTGAATCACCATTAAACCACAAAATGCTTACGACAATTATGCACCTTTTGAGAACAGAAAACAAAAAAAGTTACAGCGCAAAACAGCTGGGGTGCAAGAGGTCTATGAGCTGGAAAATTTACATTTATTATACTTCCTTGAAAAACGGTACCCGCAATAATTGAATAAATTCAAGACTGCTGTTCTTTGATTTCACTCGGGGAAGCCACAGGAAAAATCCAGCCCCACCACAGCCCTAGAATTTTCTACTTATGACACTAATAATTACAATTTGGTGAAAGTCCTGTTGCCAACCCTCATAACATTCTTTTCAATTATATTTGTTATGGTCTTGCAAAATTTCAGCACCCCCCCCCCCCCCCCCCCCCCACACACACACACACACAGCCAATATTTTTCCAATTAGTGTTCACAGTAATTACTATTCACCCAAAATCTAGTTACCTGCCACTACCCCTTATATCTTTTATGGCCTTGTGTAATTCCAGTTTATCACTTATTAGCCCCCCCCCCCCACCCCACCCAGAGATTTTCTAACAGTGCTCTCAGTAGTTACAATTAACAATTGGAAAGCAAGGTGAATGCTATTACCCCTTTCCAATATTTCTCATGGTATTGGAAGTGTGAATTTCTGACTGCATTTTTTCTTATTGTGTTTGACTATTTCCAAATCATGTTGAATTGTTATCCGTGAGAAAGATTGTTTTCCAATTTTTATAGTGAGAGAAGATTGTTTTCCAATTTTTCAGAGTTAGTAAAAATTTCTGACTTTTTTACCACTTTTAAGCTTCAGAACTTTCATACTCAGGAATCTGTGATGGGATTTGGGTGGAGCATCAGATACCCACACACCACCTCCAAAATAACCATATCACTGGTTGTATTTGCAAGAAGGCCTACTTGTAAATGCTCCATATGGTTGATTTTTTTTTTAGGGGGGTGGGGAGCACAACAAATATACTCATTCACCCCCCCCCCCCCCCCCCCCCAGTTCCATGTGGGTTGGAAAAGGTTTGGGGGTGCATCCCCAACTTCCCTATGAACCCAAATCTATGGTTGTATTTTTAAGTACATTAGAATGTTAAAAAGTTTTTGCTAAATTTTTTGTGGTCTTTTCTGCAATTTTTAATAGTGCGGCATTTTGATTCCATCACAAGTTTTCCAGATACCGACTATTTGTTAAACTTTATGTAAAAACGTGTGGGACCAGATTAAAGATGAATTCAGTATCCGTGGATGTAAAACTGCCTGGCATTAAATTTATGCAATTAATAACTTTTGTTGCGTCGTTATAATTTGCTGGCCTGTTCACCTGAAAACTGAAATTGAGTCTTGAGACAACACTTGGAGACTGCGTGTTGTTTGATCGGACTTGGTGACGGATCAAAAACGACACGAGTTTCACCTTCTGGTCTGTCTCATTTTTTCCTTAAAATATATCTTTAAAATGAATCAAAGTCATGAACTATTTACTGATTTAATTTTATATTCAAAGAAAAACGTGTATCCAAACTGCGTGCATGTTGTTAATTTTATCTTGCAATCATAACCCGAAGACGTCAAATGGTCTTTCCCTGATAAAATTTGTACACAAGAACCTCCGCGTGACGTAAAAGTGGGTCAATCCGAAAGTAGCAACGATTTTTGGGGGAGTTTCCGCTGGAGGTGCTTGGGTGTATCACTTTAAAACCTTCATAAATGAAAAGAACGTATTCGAAATATCATTACCAGGTACCGTACTTTTTGATAAATATTTTTTTTGACGTTGAAAAATCATTCCAAAAACTTTATTGCGTCCGAAAAATGGTAAAAAATTGACGATTCGAAAAGTACGGTACCCTGTGATAAAGAGCACAGTCTCAGGAATCCCATTGTGTGCCTCATTTAATTGTATATGACGTATCCTCCAGCGGAAATCGTCATAAGCACGAGAGGGGGAAATCCGTTGTTTACAAAAAACGCGGGTCAGAAATGCGAAATGCGAGAAAATGTCGACTCGTCGAGTTTAAACGTCTCGCGAAACGAAAATACTTACAATTATAGAATTTCTTGTAGACCCACTTGTTCATGGATATTTTATTAACAAAAGTGTTGCTTTGCGACCATCAACAATTTTTATTTATTTTTTTACAAGCAATTGAAGTTGAAAAATTGGAAATTTTCACAGTGACTACGCGATGACGTCACACGACTGAACACTCTATCAAAATGAAGATTGAGATAGAACACGAAACGCGTGTAATCAACTCATATTCATAAAGTCGACCCTTGGCACCAATGGCTCCCGGAAGTCTGCTACCGTATTCATACCAGAACTTATAATTTAATAATGTTAACTTTGGTAAAACCAAGAATCATCAAGCATGCACAGGCGTGGTTTTGAAAAAATCAAAACCAGTGGAATCAACGGCTAATTTTATTCTGGATGAAAGAAAGAAAATTGAATGTGAAAAGAAAACTATTTTTTTTTTAAAAATCGGGAAATATTTTTTCTCAAACGCCTCTTGTGCGTATCTGTCAAACAGAAATAGCAATAGCAGACGATGCAAGACGTCAAAAGCGAGGGTGTTCAATTTAAGGGGACGTCCAACGTAAATTTGGTCAAATTTCAGGAAATTTTCTTCCAAGTCTAAAAAAGGCCCAAAATGAATAACCCCAATAAATTATATACCGAAATGTTTGGAATGAAACATAGAACATGTGGAAACTGAAATTTGCCATGGAACTGCTGCCATGTGGTACCCAATGTGGAGAGTGTATTATCACTAAATCACCCGTAGAGTGGAGATTCCACCTAAGAAATAATTGCAAATTTGTTGCAAAGCATTACAAGCACAAGCAAAGTTCCAGCCAATGGACCTCTGGGTCATACCCAGAGGTCCATTGGCTGAAACATTGCTTGTGTTTTCTGTCCACATGTACAGAATTTGAAAGTGATACTTTAGGTGATAACTCCACTCCCCGGGTGATTTAGTTACAATCCACTCTCCATGTACTATAGATAGCACCGCCTGAAAGTCTGCTGTGGCAGAAGTAACCGACCAGATTTTATGCAATAAAATACCTTAAATTTGTTAAATAGTTCAATTCTGCAGTCCTTCTAGTACAGACTCGGAGAAATCTTTTTATCATTCTTGAAAGGAATAGATCACAAGACCAATTGTAATTTAGGATGCCTACATTTCAAAAGGGATGCCATTTTCCTTGTGTTTATTTACCTTTTATGAAGTTCACCAAGGGTCAAATCCACACAGTTCAGAAGAATAAGTATGGAGTAATGAGAGGGTGCATCAATGAAGAATGTCCAATGTGGCTTTTGTGAGTCTGCTGTGACCATACACCCCCCCCCCCCCCCCCCCCCCCCCCACACACACACACACACACACAATCCTGTGCCATTTTGCATGAAATCTGTATCAAATTGGTAAAATACGATGAGATTGATACACTAAAAAAGGGTGAATTGCCAAACTTCCTCATTTAGTGTCATGTGTCCATTTATGCCGTTGCATGAGCAATGACAGCTGCCAAGTGTCATTTGAATGTTCAAGTGTGACCAAAACAACAAACAATGACCTGTCCAGCATGCAGAATACTTTCACCAATCAGGTACACTTAGTTAAAAATCCTGGCTTCCAATTCATTTATGTGCATGATTTGGTATGCTTCTTTTGTTTTTGAACTATCGGCCTTCCATAGTTGCTGTTTGGGGAGGCTTGACTGTTGTTTTGTCATGACATTTAAGAGCATTAATAACTAATATGCTTACCAATACTAATTTTATAGGCGAATGGTTACCGGCCTGAACAATATCAGAATTGTGTTGGTTATTAACAGGGCTTGCCTTGAGTAAAATGGTCGGGGCCTAAAAAAGTCCCCCAGATGTTGGGGTCAGGGCCTGCTTGGGGCCTGAAAAAAGTCCCCAGATATTGAGGTCGGGGCCTTTTGGGGTAATTTTATGTTGTTACATTCTTTCCAATGGCGACCTAAGTTGATTGCTTTTGCTTAGAAAAAAAAAATCTTGGTAGATAAAAAACACATTCCAGTGGAATGTGTTTTTTATCTACCTAGATGTTTTTTAGGCAAAAACAAACCCACATCAGTCTCTAGGTAATCATTTAACCTAATTTATCAAATAAAAAATTGAAGTTCAATGAAATGCTATTATATTGATTAGTCAACAGTTTGGGCTTTGTATTGTTACATACAAACATCCCACTCTGACAGTGTCTCGAGGACGAAACGTCCCACTATGTTAGGGGATGAATCATCCCGGGGACGAAACGACTTGGACCCATCATGTGGGTGCTGGACGCTTTGTAGTTCGTACATAGACATTTTGGATTTTTTATCGATAAAATTTTAGGACGTTTCGTACATATTGTGGGGTGTGTATTTTCGATGCAAGGGTTGTCTCAAAGAAAAAAATAAAAATAAAGAAACATTTCAGTTTACCGTTTAAATAATTTCAATCTATGAAAATTAGAGAGTTGCGGTTAACCGAAAAAACGACTCGGTCTCGGTTGTATAAGAAAACCGAAAATCGCAACCGAGCATGGGCGCACACAACCGTACTTTCGGTTTCTGTAAAAACAAATGATAACAATTCCCCTTGCTTTAAAAATTCTCATAATTATCTTGTACATAAGTTTCATTTTCAGATTTCGGGTTTTAATTCTCAATTTAATGAATAAAACAAACAGAAAACTATGCGGTGTTGTTTTCATTTTTTGTACAGGTTACTCTCGAGTCGAAGCTTGAAATGGACGTCCTTGAAAACAAACATAGTCCGTTTAAAAATAGCTGTTTTTGTTTTAAATATGTACATTTATTACGAATAAACAAAATATAGCTTCACACAAAATCAATAAAAAAAATCGTAATATGAAGACCAGAAAAATTTACACAGCGGAATATGAATAACAAAATAGTTGCCTCCCTTGGCGACATTCAAAAAATTGATTTTACACTGAAAGTCATAACTTCACATGTTGCAGAGCATGATGAAATGATAAATGAGCATGTTTTATTAAACCAATAAGTCATACATCATATCGCTGGTTAAATTGTTATATAATTATCAAATATCACAGTTGTAATTATTTTTTATTTTTAATTACCACTTTCTCATTAATTTCTGAACACCCGTTTTCACAGTGAGTTGTGCACGCTCGAAAGTGGCAGTGTTCTTTCACATTGAGTTGTGCACTGCTCGAAAGTGGCAGTGTTCAATCAGTATCTTTGGGATGATGCTCAACCACTGTGAAAACTATATGTTATTGGCGTGTATCAGACAACTATCGACAACAGTCTGCACACTTAATTGAAACAAGTCACAGCTTCCAAAACGAGATCGACAAAAAATAAACAAGTCAATTTTGCTTGGGATATATAATTTTTAGCTCAACTTTGACGAAGTCAAATTTGAGCTATTGTCATGGCCCGTCGTCCGTCGTCCGTCTGTCCGTCCATCCGTCTGTCTGTCTGGCCGTCTGTCCGTCTGTCCGTACGTCAACAATTGGCTATGGCTCGGGCTAGAGGTCGTATTTATGAACCGATCTTTACGAAACTTCTTGTGTACCTTTGTTATGACCCTGAGACGGGAACGAGTGTTTTTAGGTGTGGTCCAAAATTCAAGATGGCTGCCAGTGGCCATTTTGTACCGATGATGCAAAAATCAGTTTTTTGTACAGAACTTCTGTATGAAAGTTCTGATTTGAATAAAGTTTTGTATAAATGTTTAGTACCATGGGATACATCACATATAATACGGGTTTTTTTCTCATGCGTAAATTATGCAAATTAGACTGACTTTGATTTATTTAGTGTTACTTTCAGAGCTGTAAGTGCCAAGCTGCTATGGCTCGGGCTAGAGGCCGTATTTATGAACCGATCTTTACGAAACTTCTTGGGTACCTTTGTTATGACCGTGGGACGAGAACGAGTGTTTTTGGGTGCGGTCCGAAATTCAAGATGGCTGCCAGCTGCCATTTTGTACCGACGATGCAGAAATCTGTTTTTTGTACAGAACTTCCATATGAAAGCTCTGATTTGAATAATTTTTTGTATGAATGTTTAGTACCATGGGATACATCACATATAATACGGGTTTTTTTCTCGTACGTAAATTGTGCAAATTAGACTAATTTTGATGTTTTTGGGGGTTACTTTCAGCACTGTAAGTGCAAATGCCAATACGGCTCGGGCTAGAGGCCGTATTTATGAACCGATCTTTACGAAACTTCTTGGGTACCTTTGGTATCACCGTGGGATGAGAACGAGTGTTTTTGGGTCCGGTCCGAAATTCAAGATGGCCGATGGCAGCCATTTTGTACAAAATTAGGTGCAATCAGATATTTTTATACTGTACCAATGACCCAGACATAGCTGGTGCTAACTCTTAAAATATAGGGCCAAACACAAATTTTGCCCCCCAATCCCCAAAATTTGCATCTAAAACTAAAGAAAACATGTCCTGAAAGGCCCTCCACACCTCGCCCCCACTGCGCATGCGCAGTGTCAAGGACGTTCCGAAATTGGCGCCATTTATCATTCTAAGTTTGGCCCTTCATCAGTTAACATCTGACTGATCTTTGTGCTTTTAAATCTCAGTTTAAATGATGCCAGACACATAAATATTAGTGAAATGGTGATTCTAAGGAGGATAGAAAAGGAGGAGAGGAAAAGAATGTGTGACAGAATATTATCAGGGCTGTAACTTAAAATTTTTTAATGAAATTATGTTAAGTTACCTATTTTCAAGGCAGCAGCCATTTTGTTGTCATTCTGATTATTTGTTACACTGTTTTTTCAAGTGTTTTTCCTCTCTCCCTGTCCTTTAAGTTCCCCCTTGCTATTCTCCCATGCTTTTGGCATAGTTTCTGTAATTATTATTACTAAAATTTCTTGGGAGTTTTAGCTTAATAACAGAATGAATTCTGTTCTTTCCCCATGTTTACGTCTTCACCTACGGGTGGTTAGGCGTTGTGTTCTGCATCTACCATCTGATGTTCTGCAGTTTCTTCCCTGGAAGTCTCTGTTTTGCATCAGATGGTGTATTTTTGGTAACTGATTTCGGGCCTGGTGCCTGGAGTCTTATTTTAGTGTTTTTACACTCATTGTTTACATTTACAACAGCCCTCTGTGTGAGGGGGGGATTTCTAAATAATAATATCTTTATGTTATTTTAATCATAACTAGATACATTATTATTGTTCGTAAGTGTTGAATAAATTGTTTAAAATATTTTTAAAATTTTTGTCCACACTTAGGCTTGGGATCCATTGGGGCTCAACGTTACTTTTCAGAAACTTGGGCTGTTCTGAAAAAATATTTTTTCAAAATATTTTGATTTCAATTATTTTTTCTATATTAATGGATCATATTATTATTATGTATTTTGATTGCCAGGGGTTAGTGCGAGTACCAGGACTTGTTTTCTTTTCACATTGAAAGGATATTGATCAATTGTTTTAAGAGGAAGTCTTCCTCTGACCTTATTATCATTCTATATGTGGTCAGTGTACTCGCATTAACTCCTGTTCTGTATCGTGACAATATGGGAAGCGTATGTCACGGTATGTTGTTGGGGATTTGGACACTCCGGTCCTTTCCCCGCAGGGTCACTCTACTTTATCAATTTCTATTTCAGACGATCAAGATTAGGGTGATGTATCTGTGATGTCTTCCAACAGTGTGCCTCCGTCGTCACAATTAATGAAGGGCTAGCGGAAAAGTGCTCATGTAATACGCCAATTGCCTAAGAGGACCCTAGTAGGTTCGACGGCCTTTGACGTCCGCTAGCTCGCCCGGTGTAGCGTCCATTCACCGAATGGTTCGGCAGCCGGGTTCGTCCGTTGCGGTCTAGAAGGAATTTTGGGGTGATGCGAGCACTATAAAATTAACTTAATGCACACCCAGTGACGGCGGATCGGAGGGAGAACGGAGGAAGCCTTTTAGTCCGGTTCATAGCTCGTTCCGGTCCATCCGGACGGCAAGCGAGAGAGGCCCCTCTCTCGTTCAACAACATCTGGCCCCAGATGTTGTGGTACAAATGTGTCGTTAGCGGAGCATACGTCCGTCGCTCGGGACGCTCCGTTGTATAGGCAGTCCGCTGAGACTGCTAAGGCTTCCTCTTCTCGTCAGCGCACACGACCGCACCTTGGCTGCGTGACCGCCGATATATTACCAGCTTCGCCGATCAAGGATTCTTCGGCGACCAGGTCACACCATCCGGCAGCCAGGGATTCGAGACCGATGGACTCCGGACGTTCGCATAGGGAGTATGCGGGAGCCATCTGATGCGGAGCTGTCCTCGGCAAAGCACCGATAGACTGCGCCTCCGCAGGTCTCGACGCCGGACATTCTTGTGCACATAGCACAGCTTATCGCAGCATCCCAGCAACCGACAGAAACGGTGTCGGATCGAGAATTATCCGACAGCGCTGGGTCGGTAGCCGGGGACTCGAGGCCTGCAGACTCCGGACGTTCGCATAGGAAGTGTGCGGGAGTCAACGTACACGGAGCTTCCAGCGGCAATGCATCGTAAGTCCGCTACTGCACAGGCCTCGGGAACGGACGTGCTTTCCTTAATAGCACAGTTTATCGCAGCATCCCAGCATCAACTGAATCTGTCGCATATATTTTATCCGACGATGCTGGGTCGGGACGCTCCGCGGAAGCGGGTACGGACGTCCGAAAGTTTCATCCGGTCCGACGGGATACCGAAAGGGATTCGGTGGATTTCAAGCTTTCCCTTTCGAAACAACATATGCTGCGATGCCGGATAAGAAACTGATAGCGTCGGTGGACTTAGAAATTTTTGGTTCGGTTCAGGGACATCGTCCCTCAGTTCCGACATAGTCCAATAATGTCACACAAACTTTCGAATTATTGAACGACGCTATATATATTATTATTTTATGCTTGCTATCCAAGCATTTCTGGTTTCTTGTTCGAAGAGTTATGGAGATGTCTTTCATAAGTGTGCCTCTGTCGTCATAGTTAATGAAGAGTTAGCGGCAATAAGTGCTCATGGAATATGTCTATCGCTTACGGTGTGACATTCGCTAGCTCACCCGGTGTAGCGTACATTCATCGAATGGTTCGGCTGCCGGGTTCGTCCGTTGCGGTCTAGAAAGGAGATTTGGGTGATGCGAGCACTTTAATTACTTTAGTACTCACCCAGTGACGGCAGATTGAGGACAGATCGGAGGAAGCCAACAACATAGGGGACCGCATGTTGTGGTTCAGATATTTTACATTCGGAGCATATGTCCGTTGCTCGGGACGCTCCGTTATATTGACAGTCCGAGAGACTGTCTTTAATGCTTCCTCATCCTCACAGCAGGGCACACAACCGCACATTGGCTACGTGACCTCGAGTATCCGATCAGTTTCGGCATTCAGTGATTCCACAGCGAATAGGTCGTGCCATCCGGTAGCCAAGGGACACGAGGCCTATACACTCCGTTCGCTCGCATATTGGAAGTATGCACGGGGTAACGATCTCGGAGCTTCCTGCGGCAATGCATCGTAAGACCGCTGCTCCTCAGGCCTCAGTGACGGACGTGCTATCCGAGTTAGCACAGTTGTTTCGCAGCATCCCAGCAATTGACGGTTTCTCGGTCGAATCAGGAATTATCCGACGGCGCTGGGTCGGTGCGGTCCGCGGTTGCATCAAGCTACGGACGACCGAACGCTTTATAGGGTCCGACAGGATGGCGAAAGGGATTCGAAAGATTTCGAGTTTTCCCTTTAGTAGTATCGGAAGATGCCTTTCATATCTTCTGGCATTTCTTCCAGTGATTATTTTTCGGACTTCATTGCTGCGATCTTGGATAAGAGACTTATAGCGTCATTGGACTCGGATTTTTCGATCGGTACAGGGACTTTGTCCCTGACTTACCGACGCAGTCCAATATTGTCATTACAACATGTGTTTTATTTTTCGACGCTATATATTATATATATATATACAAGCCTGCTACTAAGCATGATAGTTTAGTTTCTTGTCCGCGTGGCTCATTTCTGCCATTTTATCTTTTTTACATATAGTTTATTTTGGCAGAGCAGGGCATACCGAGAGTTCATATGCGTCTAGACGGTGTGATTAAAGACTGCATATATTCTTTTTCGCCGTTTATGTCTTTTCCAATTTCAATGTTGGGAACGACATTATGTATAGTAGACTTAACTTAGACGCTTTATTATACGTAATCCGCCTTACTGAGGCGTTATCTTTACGTCTTCAAGAAAAGATTTACGGGATATTATTCTCAATGTAATTTCTTTTGAGGGCAGTAGTTTGTTCACGTATAACTCCGCCCTTCAGTGGCTGATTGGAGTTGGTTAGACGTGATGCAGCCCTAGCTACATCCACGCGTGGATAGTAGGTTAAGAACTCTCTCAGAGTCGCTTCGTTCTCGGAGGAGCTTCTCTTCGACGGCAACTTTCCGGCAATCCATGAATTGCTTGATTTATACATTCTCTTGTCTATCTAGTGTTACAAGAGATTCAGACTGGGGCAAACATTCGGTGGTTGACTCAGAGAGTGCCGCCGCAGTTGCCGGACCCTAGTGTGGCTGTTATGACGGTTGCCAGTCAAACAGATTGGGATATATACTGATCCCTACGGATTCGAAGTGCCAGGGTCTTTGGGTTCCGCAGTCTTTTAGCTATCAGTTTAACTTCCGCGGAATAATGTTTTTTTTAGGCTTGCTTTATGTCATTGCATGAACATTATTCAGAAACGCATGCCCAAATTCCTGTCCTTTAATTCGACAGTAGTGGCGTATCTCCGGAACCAGGGAGGCACTCTTTCGTTTCCGTTATTCAATTTAATGGAAAGAATCCGTCTGTTGGTTATAGTACACCAAGTTCAGTTTTGGTCCGTCATATTCTGGGTCGTCTGATTGTTTTATCGCACTCCCGTTCTCTTACGGGTCGCTTGTTGCTGTCAGAATGGACTCTCAACAAACAAGTATTTAATCAGATTTGCTATCTATGGGAGCGCCCAATGATGTTTTATTTATGACACAGCTTGCTAATCAATTGCAGACATATGTGTTGGCTTGTCCAGATCTCTGAGCTAATACTGTTAACGCTCTATTGATCTATAGGACGGAATGATAGGATACGCGTATCCTCCGGCGCTGTTGTTTTAGCAGGTATTGCTAAGATAAACAACCACTATACATTTCTGTTGATAGCATCTCTATCTTCACAGAGATCATGAGTAATTTATTCTCTTGTCTACTGTGGATCTTAACGTGAAATCTTCCTCTATGTGAGGATCTTTTTTCACTAGGTAAATCGTGTCATCTTTATCACAACCAGCAAGGTCGCAACCTTCATGTTTTACGTTGTGTGGTCCGTATTGCATTGTAAGCACTGTACTGGACGAGCTTTGGACGCGATTTCTTACTGTAGGAGATCCTCTTCTTCGCTATTCTATGCGACTAAAGTGGAGGCTCTTCCGTCGTGGTGTAGGGATCATTATGTTCATATGGTTGATCCCTCCATACTACGCATTGCTAGTTTTTAGTATACTTGTTTCACAAGATCTACTGCAGCCTGTTGTTTTTTAGGTTATAGGTTTATGTTACCTCATACCTATGCACTCTACGATAGTTTACAATTGAGTCTTTTGTCTCTTTATCTAAGTCAGTTAGTAACTTTTTGATAAATAGACTTAGAATCTTTAGATTAAATTCCTATACGGATTTTAACTTCGGTTCTTATTTAGCTAAGTAATCATTTGAGCCTCTGGAAACAGTAGTTTTCAAATTCTGACCTTTTAGACAGTAATTCTGTTAGTTTCTCTTTTACTGTAGAGTCAGTGAGTTTCATGCACTATCGATGGATGATTTTCACTTTCATAGTTTCGGAATCAATACGTCCGTTACTATTTAGGTTGGATTGTTGCATAAGAGTTAGGCTCCTATTATCCGGAACCTATTATTTTAAGGTCCTTCCGTCTTCGTATGGGCATAGGCCTTTACTCTTTCCGGGTACAGTTTATGTATTTATAAACAGATATCTGTTTATTACAAGGGCGTAAGCTTCTTCTGTCTTTGATGTCTAGTAGAAGGACGTTACGCTCCATTTTATTGTTAATGGATTCTATTAACTAGCGTACTGCTTATGGTATATCATTGGCTTAGCAGTTGTGCTTAAGATTTCAGCTCATGAAGTAAGAGTTCTTCTACTTCTTGGGCTTACATTAATAGTGTTGCTATTATAGATTTTTGAAGGCTGCTCATTGCGCTCAGCCATCCATTCATGAATTTTATCTCAGAAATATCGAGTCCATTTCTGGAGGCCTCTATTGTTAGGTCTATTATCTACTGCTCAGAATGTCATTCACTTAACAGTTGCTACTATAGCTAGGTAGGCTGTCTGTTTCGGCAGTGTCTCCGTTCGGCTGCCCTCTTCGCTCTGGGCTATTTGACCCAGGGCAAGAAAAAGGGGGGGGGGAGGGTGTTCCCTTGGGTCACCTGTTTTTACTATGAAAACAAGGGGATACCTCCTCCGGAGTTAGTAATTCTGAGCTGCTATTGGGATGGTTGTTTAGTGAGAAGTTTAAGTTTATAAAATTCATTCAAGTCTTAGTTTTTAAAGTATAGCTTTTGAATATTGCATATGTCAACGGACATGATTATGCAATTCTCACACACTTTTAAGAGTATAAGAGTCTCTATTCTCTAGACTTACTTTATTATTGGCTTACTTTAAAAATTATTAGTATAAGGATTATTGAATATTAATAGAGTACATGGATGTATGAAGCTCAATTTTTGGAAGGTGTTGTATCTTTCTAATTTATCATAAATAAGAAAGATACATGTAAGGCCTATTACTTCTTTTCCCTACAGGGGATGACTCTATTTTATTTTATTGAGCGTATTCCATTTTGCTCTATGTCCTTGGCCCTCCAGCCTTTTTACTATTCAGCTATGTCTGGGTCATTGGTACAGTATAAAAATGTTAAAAAATTTATAGTAATTTATATATTTTTTATACTTACCAATGACCCAGACGGGGATGGCCCTCCCAGGAGTTGGGAACTCTTGCCTCCCCGCTGAGTACATAGCGCTTACCAGGCACTGGTTATTAGAATGATAAATGGCGCCAATTTCGGAACGTCCTTGACACTGCGCATGCGCAGTGGGGGCGAGGTGTGGAGGGCCTTTCAGGACATGTTTTCTTTAGTTTTAGATGCAAATTTTGGGGATTGGGGGGCAAAATTTGTGTTTGGCCCTATATTTTAAGAGTTAGCACCAGCTATGTCTGGGTCATTGGTAAGTATAAAAAATATATAAATTACTATAAATTTTTTAACTTTTGCACAGAACTTCCATATGAAAGCCCTGATTTGAATAATTTTTGTGTGTGAATGTTTAGTACCATGGGATGCATCACATATAATACGGGTTTTTTTCTCGTGCAGAAATTATGCAAATTAGATGAACTTTGATTTTTTCAGTGCGACTTACACACAGTAAGTACACATGTCAATACGGCTCAGACTAGAGTCTGTATTTATGAACTGATCTTCACGAAATGTCTTGGGTACCTTTGTTATCACCTTGGGACGAGAACGAATGTTTCTGGGTGCGGTCTAAAATTCAAGATGGCTGCCAGTGGCCATTTTGTACCGAAATTAGGTCTAATCAGTTTTTTGTACACAACTTCTATACAGCTCAGACTAGAGGCCATATTTATGAACCAATTTTTACGAAACTTCTTGGGTACCTTTGTTATCACCGTGGGATGAGAGCGAGTGTTTTTGGGTGTGGTCCGAAATTCAAGATGGCCACCAGCAGCCATTTTGTACCAAAATTAGTGCAATCAGTCTTTTGTATAGAACTTCTGTATGAAAGTTCTGATTTTAATAAATTTTTGTATGAATGTTTAGTAACATGGAATACATCACATATTGTAAGGGGTTTTTTTTCGTGCAGAAATTATGCAAATTAGATGAACTTTGATTTATTCAGTGCAACTTACACAATGTAAGCACACATGTCAATACGGCTCAGGGTAGAGGCTGTATTTATGAACCGATCTTCACAAAACTTCTTGGGTACCTTTGTTATCTCCTTGGGATGAGAATGAGTGTTTCTGGGTACGGTCCAAAATTCAAGATGGCTGCCAGTGGCCATTTTGTACCGAAATTAGGTCCAATCAGTTTTTTGTCACAAGTTCTATACAGCTCGTATTTATGAACTGATCTTCACAAAACTTCTTGAGTACTTTTGTTTTCACCTTGGGACAGGAACGAGTGTGTTTTGGGGTGCCTTTGTTATCACTGTGCTGTGAGAACAAATATTTTGGGGTTCAGTCAGACCCACTCTGGGACTCAAAGATTTTTTCTAGTTCAGCATCTGACTGTCACCCACCTTTACAATACTTTACCTATACATTTGTTACAGGCAACGGTCAGTATTTATGTACAGACCGTTACAATACTTTATATGTACCTTTGTTATCAGGTCATTACCTAGATGTTTGTCATTGCTGTGTCACATACTATACATGTACATGTCTTTGTCTTGACAAGTTGAGCTAAAGTGTCATTGACACTTTCATTTAATAAAGGCTTATTACACTGAACACAGACATAATGTGTTACACAAAAACCTCAACTCCCAAAAATGTACATAATACAGTTTAGTATTACAGTTCTATTTGATACCGGGGTAAGTACAGTGTTGCAACAAGTCACCTGTTTTTCCATTTGATGCCTGTAAATTTGACGTCTCAAACAACTTTCGTTACTGTCTTTTAATTGACCCGTTTCCCGAATTTATGTGCCCATTATCAGCAGTCGAGGACGGGAACGGGACAACCCGCCCCAGAGACAACCCGTCCCAAACGAGGTGGGACCACCCGCCCCAGGACAACCTGCCCCGGGACAACACGCCCCAACAGTTATGCGGGACAACCCATCCCTGATTTCTTAACTTCTTATACATGTAATTGTAAGTCAACCAGACTCAACCTTTATATACTATACATAATACAAATGCATTATCTAGTCAAAAAAGTTCATGATATTCTGAGAAATGCTAGTAAGACACAAAAAGTAAAAAACAACCGAACCGAACCGAATCCTTTCAGTAAACAATAACCGAAACCGAAGGGGCAAAAATGACAACCGCAACTCTCTAATGAAAATTCCCCACAGCTTTGGATATTTCAGAAATGGAATGTGCCCTCCCCCGGCCCCCACCTCTCCACGTAGACACAGGTACACATTTTATTATATTTCGTACATTTATTTTGATGGCAGTTTCTGTGTATAGTGTTGCATTTATTCAGATGTTAGGATCGGATGTAACCGCACATAGTAAGTATGGTGGGATTGAAGGGAATTCCCCCATTAGTTGACAAGCGTGCTTTCGAATTCTCGTAAATGTGTTTTTTTTTTGTTTAAACTTGGGATTTTCTCAGTTTTCATGCGCATTTAGGTGGATGTTAATTCGAATCAGACAAAAACAGTTTGTATTATTATTTTATCTGTTATTTGCTGCTTCTATTGTAGTCACACTTGCGTGAATGAGACGTGAATGAAAAATTAATCTCGCAAAATTTTGTTGCCCAAACCTACCAACACTGAGATTTCGGGAGCCAAGACAGAAAAAAAAAGACGGGGCCGAAAAAAAAGCCCAGAAAAGTGTCTCTCGGGGCCGATCTCAGGGCCGGGGCCGATCGGCCCCGACTCAAGGCAAGCCCTGTATTATTATATTCACTTATCTGAACACTTATGACACATTGTGGTCTCATTTGGGAAATTCAACATTTTCCTGTGGAATTTTTGTCCACCTAGCGGATTTTTTTCTATTTCTGTCCACACAGTGTCAACAGACATAGATTTTCACAACCTTCTGTTGCTAACGACGCTCAAAATCGACGTTGATCCATCTTATACACAATGTGGTTGTGCGAGGGAGATATTTAAGGGGACGACCAACCTAACTTTGGTCAAATTTCATGCAATTTTCTTTCAAGTCTTAAAAACGCCCAAAATGAATAACCCCAATAATTTATATACCAAAATGCTTGGAATGAAACAGAACGTGTGGAAACTGAAATTTGCCATGGAACTGCTGCCATGTGTAAATAGCACCATCTGAAAGTCTGCTATGGCATAAGTAAGTGAACAAAATTTTTACAATAAAATACCTCAAAATAAAATAACAGCTGTATTCTTTAAACATTGAAGTACATACTCGAAGAAATCTTTTCCTAATTCATGAAAGTAATGAAGATTGAGACCAAATGTTATAAGTGGAGTGCTCACTGATTGAAGGGAGACATTTTCTTTTGTTTATGTTTTGATTTGGGGAGTTCAACAAAGGTCAACTTGAAGGAGTCCACCAGAAGAAGTATGGAAGGACAAAAGAGTGTCTCCCAATATAAAGATGTACGTGTCACTGTGGTAGGGTTGGGCGGTATTGGGAAAAATAAATACAGCGGTAATCGCAAAATATTACCGCGGTATACCGAAATACCGATTAGAATATTAATCGCTTGGAAAGACACATAGAAACACAACTCACCTAAACACAAAGTTTACAAAGTTTTACAACTTAAAATTTACTAAGTCCGAGAAAAACATGAAAATTTTGACTGAAAAAAAACTAAAATTTGAGCCTGAAGCTTTGCACAAGACGGCCGTCAAAAATCAAAACTTTTTCAAATATTTACTCACAAATGATTTTAGTTAAGCACAAAGTTCAGTTGGGTCAACTTGGGGTATATAACAAGGCACATTTGATGTTTATCGAAGGAAATTCAAAATAAAATCAAACCCAGAGATAATAATTCTTCGAATCAGAATCGTCCAGTGACATGAGATTGAGAAGTGAAGTGTGCAACAAGTAACAACAGAAGGGCATGCGATTGCCACAGTTCATCACAATAATTTTCATGTTTGATTAAAATTAATAACAGTATTACACATCACCATTCAAATAAAAAGGTCGTATGGGGGAATGGGGCGAATGCTGCTTGGTAGAAAATGTAAGTGAGTTGGGCTTTTTTATTTATTTGAAACAATGACAAGACTTTCGTCCTTTTTCGTGTTGAATAATCCTACAAGCACATTTCTGAAGTCACGAGGCAGTAATGACGTAATGCGTGTCCTAGTAGCCAATCACTGTGAGTTTCGTTTGGAATCCCCTGGTATTTCCCCCAAAGAAAATGTCCTATTTTTATTTAACTTCAGCAGACGGCAGTGCCATTGGCCGAAAGTGTCCACGTGACTAACTACGCATGCTTAGTGCGTGCCTTCCACCTCAACTTGTTTCAAATTCGAGGTAAACAGAATTGCTTCAGTTCCAGCAGTCAGCTATTCATTAAATGCCTCCACAGAATATAAATGACCTGGCAGAAATCTGCAAACACACATATCTTGAACTTTACTATGATTCACACCGCAAGAAAGTAAATAGAATACAATAATTACCTAAATTTAAGCCAAGTGTATCAAGCCTGATTGACGTGAAACTATTCACAGCCAACAGCGATGGGCAATTTGAGAATTGCATATCGCGGTAAAACCGAGTTTTCGGTATACCGATTAAACAATTATTTGCCGGTATCGGTAACGGTATTGAAAATATTACTGAATATAATCGGTATACCGAAATACCGCCCAACCCTACACTGTGGTGGTTTGGAAAAAAAACTAGGATATTCTCCTATGCAGAATGCACTGCAAAGTCATACATCGTAGTTGAATAAATATATTTACAAACCCCTTGCATCCCATGTATCAATTTGATAGTGATTAAATTGTTAAATTTGTCTGGTTTATCATTAAGTGTAATAGCTTTGTTTACTCTTGGACACCAATACACTCATGATATCTGTTGGAGAAGAAATAAGGGTAACTGTAACCTGTCACTGCAATAAACCATCCAATGTACTTAAAAAGTAAATTGTTATTCAAAACACATCAAACCAACCTTACATAACCATTATTGCATGTACTTTCCCCGACCCCAAGGACGCTTATTGGCATATTGAGATCAGAAGGGCACATCCAGAGGGTCTCACATATTTTTTTCAAGAATGCAGTAGACAGAGCAATCTCTAAAAGGTGACAAGTGAGCTCCATTTGACACAAAAAAATTCCTGGGGGGGTGGGGGGGTGGGGACTCTCTTCCTTGTATGACTCTACCTATGGCACTCAAGGCATATGCCTTTTTTCTCAAAGTTCAACTCTTTTTTTCTTTTTGAAGATCCTGGCCACACATGTTCCAAACACTATCAGACAGGTAACCCTCCAAATAAGTGTATCTGCAAAAATCATGTTACATTGCAAAACATTCTTTTTAGACTTTAAGTTCTGGACCTTTCATGCTTCTTTCTCCCAACTATAACAATTAATTATCGATTAATGGGCAGTGATGATTGTCACGAATGGGAGCAAAATGGAGGCAAGTGGAAAATCGCTCACCTCAAATCAAGTTTGCGAGAGTGAAAAATGTGAGGAGAGTGATTTTGATTCAATGTTTATTCTCATTTTTTTAATACTGTTTAGGTTGTTAAATTGAAAAATACTGATCAATTAACACCTCTTAATATCCTCTATTATCTATACTGGCGGATGAGATAATCCCCTTCACTGTTGACTGTTAATATAGGAGGCTGAAACGTCTCGAGGCCGGAACGTCCTGAGGCCGAAACGTCCCAATACCATTCACAGTGTATTTTTTTCTAAATTAAGTTTAGTTAATGTTAATTGTTATTGTTTGCCTTTGGTTCAAAATAAAATTGCAAGCTTGAAATTTAGTGTTTGTTTATTAAATGTATTACCAGAATTCCTGAAATGAACTTTTAGATAAACTGAAGTAAACTATATATTATGACACGTACAAAAGTTGACTTTGCAATTTCCATTGACAAGCGTCCTTTGAAACGAATGTATGAATACAACTGAACACGGATGGAAATTTTGACCATGAAAATATATGTAACCCACAAAAATTAGTTCTGGATTTTAAATGGCAGATTATAAAAATCGTGGAAAATGGATGCGTAAATTCCAAATTGGGCACATTAATTCGTGTCACTGGTGAATTGGTGCGACAGGTGTCACGTGTGTAAATGAAAATAAGGAACGGGGCAACATTCCGCCTGTCTTTGATAAAAAAAATACGGAAGTATTAAAACATTTCTCAGATCTCAGAATGACTACTGTTTTTTTATATCTGAACATGCATGTTTGTTTTCTGACAGGAGTAAGGTCTGGGCGAGTTGTCAATGTACAACCCTCTTACTGTTAGCGTGTTGTGTGTGGGTGTATAAGAGAACTATTGTGTGTCATGTTCATAACGACGAAAAGGAAATTGCTTGGAATTGTACTTTAAACTATCAAAATGTGAGTGATGAAAAATTTCCCAACATCAAAAATTAATTGAATGTTTCTGTTCAACTCAAGTGGATAAAAGACACCCAAGAACAGAGGCAAGCGATTATTCGTGCTCCTTGAACATTTTTTGCGTGAGCGATCGTGCGCGAGAGCGATCGTGCACCTTTCCCATGCATCACTGAATGGGTGAACAGAAAAGTCCTGCCATAATCAACATTTTGAGTTGCATAAGCCTTCATAACAGCTCCGATAAAAGTGTCAAACATCAGATTGGGGGCTTTATACAGAATATTCATTAGGTTATTGCTTGATAAGTAATAGGAACAAAATCTTCACCAGAAATATTTTGTAGCAATACATTTGAGGGTATCAGCAGGCACGGGAGCGCGGTGGCTCAATAGGTAGAGGTGCAGACTACAAGCCGAGAGGTCCTCGGTTCGAATCCCACCTGCGGCAACCGCGTTGTGTCCTTGGGCAAGACACTTCATCTCCATTGCTTGCGTGGGGGGCCGTGTACTAAGGCGTTCTGCACGTTGATGGTACGCATGTTTTCAACCAATCTAACCCTGCCTGTGTTGCAGTGCGGAGTTACGATGTTGGGGAGCTGGCAGCTGCTCGTCGTTGCTCGGTGGTTCTCTCCGGGTACTCTGGCTTCCTCCACCCGTAAAACTGTCACGGTCATGATTAGCCATTGTGCATAAATATGTGACCTTAAACATCAATAAATAAATAATAAATCAGCAGGCACTTTCCAACAAATTGTAACAAAGCAACTAGTTATAAACAAACTTTTCTAACTCAAAAGAGTGAAAAAGTACCACAACTCTGAAAAAATGTGGGAAGAAACACATGCTACAGCAGCTATACAGACATTGTTTTCCCATGATGCTCGATCACAACACCAAATATCCTTCAAATTGGAGTAGCCAGGCCACGAAATTTCACTCGAACGATCGTTTCGTTCGCGGTATGGTTACGCAAATCCAAAAACCCGCGAATGATGTTTCGTTCACGCAAAAAATATGACGTGAACGAAATTTTATAGACCAAATTTTTTGTTGTTCATTGATGTGTCAGTGTGCCGTGGTACCCTGATCGCCAGATAAGAAATACAACGAATGAGTATGAAGTAGAAGTGGTAGTTAGTCCTGTTGCTTGAACTTATATAGTACTGTATTTTACACGTGCGATTCTAAACACAACATTTCAACATTTATTTCACAGACATTATGTAAGCATAGTAACCGACAGCACGAAACATATCAACCATTGTGGGTTTTTCCGTGGTTGTGTTCTGTTTGATATTGGTGTAGATTCAGCGTGCTTTCCCCCTCATTATTGTTGCGTGCGAATTCGCCCCAGTTTTTTTTTTCTTCATATCTTATGGATCAAACAAAGGGATGTAGAGGTTGAGATTGAAGAAACTAATTTTAGAATTTGGACTTAAATAGTATTTGCAGTGGCGTTGATATGGAAATGCAGAAAAATATTCAAGGAAAAACTTGATCTAACGTTAAACATTTATGTAGGCCGAAATGGCATGGGCCTGGAACACCTATGGTTGTTTCACTGACTTCAATTTTTTGGTAAACACTCATGCACTTGTGTTTGTTTTATTTTTTGTTATGAATGGCGCGGTGATCTGTCAATATTTTCTCGGCCCCAGTCCTGAGGTCTTTCATCCATTGATGTTTATCAGCGAAAGAATCTTATGCTGACTCGAGCCTTCCTTTGCTAACATTTACAACACCAGCCACTGGTATTGTCTATGTCAGCAAAGGAAGGCTCGACTCACATGTAACATTCATTCACTGCGGAATGGCTTCTACGTCACTATTCATTATTGCTCTAATTTATTACAATGAATACCAATCCCTTTAAATACTTTGTTTCTTTATGGTTTTACCATATTGGTATAAGCGTAAACCTGTACAACTTATGTCAACCACTGAATATTTCATCTCATATCTTGTTTTAATCACGTAACTTTTGCGTAACCAATTTTTGCGCAGAAATAATTAACGTGAACGAAACAGTGGGTTACGCAAGCCCAAAACACGCGAACGACAAATGGGTTCCGTAAATTTTTTAAATTTCATGGCCTGAGTAGCAGTGGTTGAGATACAAGGGAGAATGTTGGTACATGTAATTAGGACAGAGGACAGAGGTCACCACTGCACAGCCCTAGATGCACCTTTGATTTTACAACTGCCAGGTCTGGGGCATAATAATCGCCACACACCCACCTTATCAATTCATAATTTCAATAAAATAAAAGGAATTATCAATTTTAATTAATTTATAGATGATGGAAAATATTTGGCTTCTTTCGCCTTCTCGTACTATTAATTACCACAAACAATATCAGTCTGATGCCGACAAACGAAACTGAACGCATGTGGTTAAAAGTAACTCGGCATGGATAATGAAGAAATTGCGAATATTTCGTGTACATGTATTTCATTTGTTTAAAAGCCAACTGCAGCTAATTTTGACCGTGGATTCAATAATTCATTTCGGTTTTGACCACACATTCACGCTGACAGCAGTTATGTTTATTGTGATATGCAAATTGGGATATAGTTTCTGGTGAAGGAGATTTGTCACATTTGTCAGTGTAAAACGTTGACAAAAAGACACTGATCGACGCTTGTGTTAGTATGGTTGGTTGCAAGAAAAAACTAAATTCTCAGCATCGTCCAAATGCACCTTATTTAAAAGCGCGAATGTATCATTTTCAACCCATGTTGAATCGGTCCTTTGCATACTTCAAACAGAGCTGCAACAAATTCCATGGTTAGTAGGAAGTAAATAACTTCACAACATCGGGGGAAATCAACACGCTCAATATAGTTCCAGGTCACTTGGAATATACTTCGAGAAAAAGTGATTTCTGAAGCATTCTGCTTACTTTGTTATGGATATTGCCTTATTTTATGTGTATCGTCCCGATTTTATACACTCGGTTATTTTTTACAAGTGGTTCATGTTGTCTCTCTAGTGCGCAATAATTAAGATTGTGTCAACAAAAAAGTTCAGACGGCCTGTAAACACGAGAGGGAATTTCGAACAATATTTTGCAGTTATGACATTAACAGCTCAACTATTTGCTGTCACCTGTTTGCTAATCCGCTCATACACTGTCTCGAACAAATAAAGGGCGTGATCACGTCCTTGCATTCTTACGATTGCCCAAATTGAGTATTTCTGCAAGAACCACATCGTAATCACATGACCGGAATAAACATCATTGAAACATGGCCACATCAAGCCTTCTTTATGTCACTAATATAGTTTGGCGACAGTAAAATTATTTTGTCGTGTAAATATACAGTTGTGAGGACTGTAATGTATGTTGATGTGAATATATTTTTGTTTACAAATATAATTTACTACCTTTGTTTTGATCGTCATCAACCAAATAATAGTAGTTCAAATCTGTGGCATAGTAATCCTTTGCTGACACTTGCGTCTTTTGATCTCCACAGCGCTGTATCTCGCAATTATCACATTGTCAGTTGAATAGTGTCTTATGAATGTGTCGTGAGTTGTACATTACATCTCCTGCCAGATGCAAAAACAGCAGTGAAATGTTTAAAGATTTCAGATCGTGGGAAATCAAATCATTTCATAACTTTGCCCCCAAACCCACGTGATCACAACATTGTCAACAACAAATGTCTCGCCTGAACAAAATCAAGCGTTTGTGGTCATCCATTTTCCCCTTGAGTGTTATCACCACGTTGGTGATGAAATGATAAATATGCTTTCTCCCGAGTATGGAGGGTGGAGTCTTTTATTTACAACTCAGACATTTGAATTACCGATCTATTCCTTGTTAACCCTGACGGTTACGTATGCAGCTGGCACTTTCCTTGTCATCAAAAGCAAAAAAATAAATATTTTTGAAAAAGTGGATAAATTCAGGTTTTGTATACTTTTGTCATTATTTTGGTATATAATATGTCGTTTTTCACCGTTTTAATTAGAATTTAGGGCATTGTGAAAGTTTTCCAAAAAATGTCCAAAGTTACGTTGGACGATCTTTAACCCTTCACCCAACGCAGAGGATATTAAAATTTATTATTTTGACCTAAATTTTAAGACATTAAAAAACAATGTACGGAAGCCAACAGGCTACATCAGATTTAGCATTATCGAAGTTCATTTGATTGATCGAGGTGCATCAAATGCTTTGAAAATGATTTGCTGCTATTAGTAAATCATAGATTCATACTTTTTTTTCTGATTTATCATGGAAAATCGTGGTTTCTCTGGAATTTTCAGAAAAGTGTATGAAGCCAGGAACCAGAAGCGAAGTTAGTGAAAACTTGTAAAGTGATTCCACTCAAAATACTCTATAATTACAACTAGATGAATGTCATAAATGGGGGCGTGGTGGCGTCATGTTAACCGGTTCTCGTCAGATCACCGAAGTTAAGCAACGTCGAGCGCGGTTAGTAGTTGGATAGGTGACCATTTCAGCAACTGATTCGTGCTCCCGCGATGTGTCCTTGGGCAAGGCACTTAACCCCGATTGCCTCCATGGGGGCACGATGACGCTGTGTACTAAGGCGTACTGCACATCGATTGTGCACATGTCTTCAACCAATCTAACCCTGCGTGTGCCGCGGTGCAGATTTCAGAGTTACGATGTTGGAGAGCTGACAGCTGCTTGTCGTTGCTCGGTGGTTCTCTCCGGGTACTCCGGCTTCCTTCACCTGTAAAACTGTCACCGCCATGATATGACCCAGGCTGTTAATGTGTCGTTAAACCCTAATAAAAAAAAAAAAATGTCATAAATGAGTATATGAAGAGTGTTTTTCTCATATAATATTTATGAAACGAGTCGTAGAATTTTCCGTTTGGGTGAGCCAGAGAGGCTCGCCCAAATGGAAAATTCTAAGACTCGTTTCATAAATATTATATGAGAAAAACACTCATTTCATATTCTATTTATCATATGACACACACATGCTTCCAAAACATAGGTTATGACCCCCTCATTGGAACGAGAACGACACGCTAGTTCCAATGAGGGGTCATAACCTATGTTTTGGAAGCAAAAGATGAACATTTTTCGTATATAGCAAAAAGTGAAAATATAAAGGAAAATGAATAATGAATAAAATATTAATACAATATAACCCACCCTAAATAGGACAGATAATGTAAATTCTCCCTACTGAAATTATGCAAATGACACCCAGTTGTATCTTGTTTAGCCAATCAAATCGTCCAGTTTTGAAATTGACCACTGAAAGCTCCCAACTCTAATTATGCAAATTATGAAAGTGGGGCCCAGTTGTATTTTGTTCAGCCAATCAAATTGTATAGTTTTGAAATTGGCCAATGAAATTGACGGAAGGCTTTATTTCTCACTGATTAATATGAAAACAAAATATCAAATGTTTTAAAGTGAACAAAACGGACGAGGCACATGATAAAACATGTTATTTTACATGTTTTTCAAGGTTGAACCCAAACAATGAAAGGTGGATGACAGCATGTCATTGAAGCATTGCAAGATTGGCAGTGATTACACAATGTTTTCACAACTGAGATTATCAAAGAGAGATTAATTACAGTTGAATTACTTCAATTTACTTGCATATTTGATTGGATATTGAACACTGGATTAAGTGGACAGTGGACATTAATTTTGTTGCCACTTTGAAAGATAGGGAGGGGGGTTGGGGTGGGGGTTGGACTGACCAAGTGATACTACTAGTGAAAACTTACTGAAATGCTTTGAAGGTGAAAAACATGTTTCTTCTACTTAATTCATTGGGGGAGGGGCATGGTATGAAGAACGTAGAGGCCAACTGATGAGTTGACAAGTTATTTAACCCTTTACCCAACGCAGACGATATCAAAATTTATTATTTTAAATATCATTTTTTCAAATTTTTCAAAAAATTTAAACAAAACGATATCATGTGACCCCTCGTTGGAACGAGCTCGATGAGCTCGTTCCAACGAGGGCTCACATGATATGGTTTTGTTGAAATTTTTTGAAAAATAATATTTTTTCAACTGCTGAATTTGCATATTACGCGGGCGGATGCGGGCGATTTGTTAGGTAAAGGGTTAAAGAATCACTCGATTCAGTGTGATGATTCAAGTTCATGAGATGTCGGCGCTGAACCTGTTGAGTTTCTATGTAGTTGAATGTTGGGAAATTGGGTCAGTTTTTGACTACTTTCAGTGCTATTCCAAATACCATACTGAAGCCGAGGTATTTACCTGAAAAATACCGATACCGAACCTGAAATTTCAATGCCGCACAGATCTAGTAACAATATGTGCAGCCTGCCACTACACATACTAGTGTTGTGATGGGTGTTGACTAGTCAATTAGTCATCAACTAATGGCTGTTGATTACTCTGTGAAATCCCTGATAGGTTCAACACTATGAATGATATACAAAGGAGGATGAGAAGTACATGTAACCCTTTCTGATCAAATAATTAACAAACTGAAGAAAATGCATGTCCAGTCTCCATTTTGCTTAGTGTATTGTCCTTGTTGTAGGTGAAGGTGAATGGATCTGGTGTTAATTGATGAATAGTCATGGTGGAAGTAGTTCATGATAATAAGATAATGACAGTCATTGCAGATACAGGAGCTCAGTATGAAAAGGTGAGTAGGAAGTAGTGTTCTGCTTTTGATAGTGATTCATAAAAACCCGCCTCCCCCCCCCCCCCCCACCCCACATGTCAAGTTTATGAGGATAAAGACAACTGAAACAAGTTTTCCAGCGTGAACTTTACGTTATTGACTTCTCATAAACCACTGGGCTGAATTGAACCAAATTTGATATGCATCGTCCTTATATGTCAATTCAAGTTCATTCAAATCAAGTTACCACACTCCACAGGGAGGTGGGGGGGGGGGGGGGGGGGGGGGGTGTAAAATGCTCCAAAAATTAGAAAAAATATCATGAACCAGTGGGTACAATGACATGATATTTGGTATGGAGCTTACGTTTGAGGTGTACAATCAAATTTGTTCAAACAAAGTTCATGGATCAGTTCTGAAGTGTGCATTTGCTGCGATTTGCATGCCTTACTTTATCACAAGACATGTCAAAATGAGCACACCTCAGCACTTAAAAATAAATTGCCTTTTCAAGTGAAGCACATATGACTGACTTCTGATTATTTGAAAACAATAAAGTTCTGTGCGTAGATGTTTTGTACACACTATTTTAAAGGTAAGATGCTATCATGACTTCTGCGTGTGCAAATTTTTTGCACCCCTTGATTTTTAGCTTAACTTGACGTAGTCAAGATAAGCTATTGCCATCACACGTGCGGAAGTCTGTTAGTCAGTGAGTCTGTCAGTATGTGAGTCTGTGACGTCTGTTCACATTTGATCGTCACGAAATTTCATATGCAGGTTTGGGGTCATGTCTAGATGAGAACGTCCCCTTTTGGTCACGATCGGGCAACCGGTATGGCTGCCCGAGCCCAAAACCCGAAAACCATTAGCACAGTCTGCAGGTCGTATTTATGAAGGGATTTCATTGTAACCTGGTAGGATGCCTCTGTATAATGCCTAGATGAGAATGTCCCCTTTTGGGCATGATCTATCAACCGTGATGGCTGCCCAAGCCCAAAACCCAAAAACTTTTAGCAGCAGATCATGTTTGATGCGGAGGGATTTCATTGTAACTTGGTAGGATGACTTCTTATGATGTCTAGATGAGAATTTCCCCATTTGGGCATGATCTGCCAACCGTGACGACTGCCTGATCCCAAAACCCAAAAACCTTTAGCACAGTCTACAGGTCATATTTATTGAGGAATTTCATTGTAACTTGGTGGGTTGACTTCATACAATGTCTAGATGAGAAAGTCCCCTTTTGGACGTGATTGGGCAACTGTGACGGCTATAGGGGCCTGAAGCCCGAAAACCTTTAGCACAGTCTAGAGGTCATATTTTTGAAGGAATTTCATTGTAACTTGGCAGGATGACTCCAAATAATGTCTAGATGAGAACGTCCCATTTTGATCGCGATCATTCAGCCATTATGGGTGTCCGAGCCCAAAAACCTTTAGCATAGGTAAAAGGTCATATTTATGGAAGGATTTCATTGTAACCTATTAGGTTGACTCCATATTATAATGCCTAGATGATGACATCCTCTTTTGGTCGTGATTGGTCAGCTGTGATGGCTACAAGTGCCCGAAGCCCAAAAACCTTGAGCACAGTCTACAGGTCATATTTATGAAGGGATTTCATTGTAACTTCATAGGATCACTCCAGATGATACCTAGATGAGATTGTTCCCTTTGGTTGCGATCATTCAACCATGATGGCTGCCCGAGCTCGAAGCCCGAAAACCTTAAGCACAGTCTACAGGTCATATTTATGAAGGGATTTCATTGTAACTTAGTAAGTTGACTTCATATAATGTCTAGATGAGAACGTCGCCTTTTGGACATGATTGGGCAACTTTGACGGCTAAATGTGCCCGAACCCGAAAACCTTTAGCACTGTCTATAGGTCATATTTATGAAGGGATTTCATTGTAACTTGGTAGGTTGACTCCAAATAATGTCTAGATTAGAACGTCCCATTTTGGCCGTGATCATTCAGCCTTGATGGATGCCCGAGCCCAAAAACCTTTAGCATAGGCAAAAGGTTATATTTATAGAAGGATTTCATTGTAACATTGTTAGGTTGACTCCATATAATGCCTAGATGATGACATCCCTTTTGGTCGTGATTGGTCAGCTGTGATGGCTACAGGTGCCCGAAGCCCGAAAGCCTTGAGCACAGTTTACAGGTCATATTTATGAAGGGATTTCATTGTAACTTCGCAGGATCACTCCATATGAGATTGTCCCCTTTGGTTGCGATCATTCAACCATGATGGCTGCCCGAGCCCGAAACCCGAAAACCTTTAGCACAGTCTACAGGTCATATTTATGAAGGGATTTCATTGTAACTTGGTAGGTTGACTTCATATAATGTCTAGATGATAACGTCCCCTTTTGGACACGATTGGGCAACTGTGACGGCTTCAGGGGCCCAAAGCCCGAAAACCTTTAGAACAGTCTACAGGTCATAATTATGAAGGGATTTTATTGTAGCTTGGTAGGATGACTCCAAATAGCGTCCAGATGAGAATGTCCTCTTTTGGTCACGATCATTCAGCCTTGATGGCTGCCCGAGCCCAAAAAACTTTAGCATGTCTGTAGGTCGTATTTATGGAAGGATTTCATTGTAACTTGTTAGGTTGACTCCATATAATGCCTAGATGATGACATCCCCTTTTGGTCATGGTTGGTCAACTGTGATGGCTACAGGTGCCTGAAGCCCGAAAATCTTGAGCACAGTCTACAGGTCATATTTATGAAGGGATTTCATTGTAACTTCATAGGATCACTCCAGATGATGTCCAGATGAGAATGTTCCCTTTTGGTTGCGATCATTCAACTATGATGGCTGCCCAAGCCTAAAGTCCGAAAACCTTTAGCACAGTCTTCAGATAATATTTATGAAGGGATTTCATTGTAACTTGGCAGGTTGACTTCATATAATGTCTAGATGAGAACAGCCCCTTTTGGACACCATTAGGCAACTGTGTTAGCTACAGGGGCCCAAAGCCCGAAAATATTTAGCACAGTCTACAGGTGATATTTATGAAGGGATTTCATTGTACCTTGGTAGGATGACTCTAAATAATGTCTAGATGAGAACGTCCCCTTTTGGTCGCGATCATTCAGCCTTGATGGCTGCCCGAACCCAAAACCCCAAAACCTTTAGCATAGTCTATTGGTCACATTTATGGAAGGACTTCATTGTAACCCGTAAGTTTGACTCCATATAATGCCTAGATGATGACATCCCCTTTTGGTCATGATTGGTCAACTGTGACGGCTTAAGGGGCCCAAAAACCTTGAGCACAGTCTACAGGTCATATTTATGAAGGGATTTCATTGTAACTTTGGAGGATCACTCCAGATGATGCCCAGATGAGAATGTCCCCTTTTGGTTGCGATCATTCAACCATGATGGCCGCCAGAGCCCAAAGCCCCCAAACCCTTAGCACAGTCTACAGGTCATATTTATTAAGGGATTTCATTGTAACTTGGTAGGTTGACTTCATATAATGTCTAGATGAGAACGTCCCCTTTGGACGCAATTGGGAAACTGACGGCTACAGGGGCCCGAAGTCCGAAAACCTTTAACACGAAAACCTTTAGCACAGTCTACAGGCCATATTTATGAAGGGATTTTAATGTAACTTGATAGGATGACTCATTTTGAAATAATTTCACTGTAACTTGATAACTTTTGTTGATATACGTTAACTGTGAGGACCACATATATTAACTGTGAGGTCATATTAACCCACCCCTCAGATCTTTAGTACAGTGTACACCTCATATTATTATTATCATAAACATAGCATACAGGGAACAGAAATGAACATATTCCCAATTATCACAATTCTTGTCTTATTTCATAATCCTTTCATAAACATTGAACATTATCCTTTTCATCAAACACAACACACAAGTTAAGCTACAGTGTCTTTGACACTTTCATCTAGAATGCCAAACTTGTTTGGGACTGCCTTTAAAATCTATTATCATTTCATCCCCTGAGTTCCAATGTGTTCTCTGTGCCTACTGGCAGCCTACTGGCACAGAGAACACATTGGAACTCAGGGGACGATTTGTCAATGTTGTATTGATTCGCAATAATTCAAAACCCATTCTGTGTCGCATTTTGATACATTATGAGTGTTGAAGACTGTCACATAAGAATTGAATGCAACATTTTGAATAATGAGAAGATCTGTGTGCCAATTTTTCCACCATGTAGCTGAATATAGTACAATTTTTCAGTCACAATATTAATACCTTGAAGTGAATATAACCAAAATAGCAGACAAGTTTTTGCATTGAAAATTGCAGGTGCAGTTGCACTCCCCAAAAATCTGAGGAGTGCATTTGTTTTGCACTCCTTGATTTTCTTGATTGCCAGGCCTGCCTTTAAATCATGGTACCTTCTCTTCTGATCAAAGTCCAAATATGACCCTCCAGCACTTGAATAGTTAACCCTTTACCCAACAAATCGCCCGCATCCACCCGCGTAATATGCAAATTCAGCAGTTGAAAAAATATTATTTTTCAAAAAATTTCAACAAAACCATATCATGTGACCCCTCGTTGGAACGAGCTCGTTCCAACGTGGGTTTCACATGATATGGTTTTGTTGAAATTTTTTGAAAAATTGGAATAAGTGATATTTAAAATGATAAATTTTGTTATCGTCTGTGTTGGGAAAAGGGTTAAATGCATATTCAAATTCTGAAGTCTGCTATTCATTTCTCCACAATCAGTTGTATACAAGAATGATTGCAATTAGGGTTGGGCGGTATTGGTAAAAATAAATACCGCGGTAATCGCAAAATATTACCGCGGTATACTGAAATACCGATTAAAATCAAAGGGGGTCTTCTCCATAACAAAAAACGCAACTTCAACGTGTCGAAACTGTAAAATTTGAGCCTGAAGCTTTGCACAAGACGGCCGTCAAAAATCAAAACTTTTTCAAATATTTACTCACAAATGATTTTAGTTAAGCACAAAGTTCAGTTGGGACAACTTGGGTATATAACAAGGCACATTTGATGTTTATCGAAGAAAATTCAAAATAAAATCAAACCCAGAGATAATAATTCTTCGAATCAGAATCGTCCAGTGACATGAGATTGAGAAGTGAAGTGTGCAAAAAGTAACAACAGAAGGGCATGCGATTGTCACAGTTCATCACAATAATTTTCATGTTTGATTAAAATTAATAACCGTATTACATACACATCACCATTCAAATAAAAAGGTTGTATGGGGCGAATGCGGTTGGTAGAAAATGTAAGTAAGTTGGGCTTTTTTATTTTTTTTTAAATAATGACAAGACTTTCATCCTTTTTGTGTTGAATAATCCTGCAAGCACATTTCTGAAGTCACGAGGCAGTAATGACGTACTGCGTGTCCTAGCAGCCAATCACTGTGAGTTTCGTTTGGAATCCCCTGATATTTCCCCCAAAGAAAATGTCCTATTTTTATTTAACTTCAGCAGACGGCAGTGCCATTGGCCGAAAGTGTCCACGTGACTAACTACGCATGCTAAGTGCGTGCCCTCCACCTCAACTTGTTTCAAATTCAAGGTAAACAGAATTGCTTCAGTTCCAGCAGTCAGCTATTCATTGAATGCCTCCACAGAATATAAATGACTTGGCAGAAACCTGCAAACACACACGTATCTTGAACTTTACTATGATTCGCACAGCAAGAAACTAAATAGAATACAATAATTACCCAAATTTAAGCCAAGTGTATCGAGCCTGATTGACATGAAACTATTCACAGCCAACCGCGATGGGCAATTTGAGAATTGCATATCGCGGTAAAACCGAGTTTTCGGTATACCGATTAAACAATTATTTGCCGGTATCGGTAACGGTATTGAAAATATTACCGAATATAATCGGTATACCGAAATACCGCCCAACCCTAATTGCAATGATTCTAGTAGTCTCCAGGGTTTGTTACTTGACCTCATTCCCAATCACATTTCATCTGTTAGTTTTTTTTGTTTTTTTTTATTTAACCCTGTACACAACGTAATGGCCAAAACCGGCCAGTGCAGTTTACAAAATCGCTATTGAATTTTCAATATCTTTTCATTTTTGTCTCGAAAACCGAGCTTATGGGCCACCTTTGGAATGAACTCGTTGAGCTTGTTCTAATGAGGGGGTCATAAGCTATGTTTTTTGATGAAAATTAAAAAAAATAATTACTCACGAATTTTGTTTGCTAATGTCATCTGCCTTTTGTGTTCGATAAAGGGTTAAGCTTATTTGTTTTATAAGGATTGGAGAACAAGTTAACTTATATTAATGCCTCTCCTTAGCTAGCGGGGGAGGAATTCGTCACATACAGGTGAATTGTGCACTTGGTGATACCTTCTTGAAATTTGGCACACTGTTAGTGTAGGCTATGAGGTTCTCAAAAACGATCGGCTACAAGTTGACACCGACCGGTGGCGACCAGTAGCGGCACAATCCAAAATGGCCGCCAGCGGCTGAAGGGAACCTCCTTTTCGACGGTCTACCGACTATACATCCGATTGTAAGGGCGCGAAAGTGAACTCTGATCCACGCACGTGTTGGAAACAGACGTGGGAGATGATGTAGAATAAAACGAGATTCTCTATACGGACGCATCAATTTCTTGGAACTTGAAAAGAGCGTTGTTTCTCCGGGATCAGCGTCATTCAGGCAAACCTGAATGACGCTGATCCCGGAGAAACAACGCTCTTTATGAAGCAGTCTCTTTGCCATACAATCTCTTGTTTGGCGTAATTCCGCAAGCAATTCTGATTTGTCTGTCGAAATTAATTCGAGAACGCGATTGTTCACAAAAATCATTCACAGAATGAGTGAGAATCCTCTTCGTGTACGGACTAGTACTGACTGGGAACGTTGTTGCTTTTGCCAGCAAGACAGTTCCAAGAAATTGATGCGTCCGTATAGAGAATCTCGTTTTCATGACGCCTATAAAGCTATTGAGGAAGACATAACGCGCTTCCTAGATAATGGCGTTGAGCTTCCATATAATTTGACCATTGATTGTTTGATGAGAGAGAGTGATGAGTGTATGTCGATGTCACTGTTGACGAATAAGGCAATATATCATAAGACATGCCGTGACAGTATTCGGACTCACATCGTACAGCGCGTGCTACACAAGCGAGAGCGAAATGAGGCAGTGGCATCCTGCTCCACGCTGAGTCCTAAAAGAACACGGACAAGTTTTGAATCTGGCTGTGACAGGAAACTGCCCCAGTGTGTTTATTGTCACAAACGCGAAGGTGACAGCAGTGAGCCTATTTGCAGATCAATGTCTGATAACAATAAACTCAAAATTATGGCAAAGGAAGCCGAGAACTGGGTTGTTTTTTCTCGGGTCAATGCAGCATTTGATTCCGCTGCTAGTGATCTTTACTATCACAAAACCTGTTATTGTAAGCTTGCCAATGAAGCACGAGTGGCTAAATCTAAAAAGTCGAAGAACGCCGAACATTCCGCGTCAGGCCTGCCCTATGACCCTCTCGTTATGGCAGAGCTCATAACATTTGTTGAACACAACGATTCCGCGATGAAGCTTGTCGATCTCAAGAATCTGTACAGTCGGAGGTTGAAGCAAGTCGGTTCTGATTGGCTTAGTGAAGAAATACATTCCACTCGATTCAAAGAACATTTGTTGCAGAAATTGGGCGATGGCTGGGACGCCTTCACACAGGGTAGAGATGTGTTTATTTCAAGTAGGTTTCGAGTTGGCTCCTTGTTGTCCGAATCTTTAACTCGTATAGTGTCTGAGGAAGAGGCAAAAAAGATAGTTGATGTGGGTCTTCTTCTGCGTAAACACATACTCATATCTCAAGCTCCTTTCACGGGATCATTTTCATCTTATTGCTTGAGCGAGCCTGTACCCAACTCACTCCTGACTCTTCTTAGAGTTCTACTTGAGGGCACATGTAGTATACAGAACTTAGGCGATGATGAGACTGTTAATGCCAAGACTCGAGTGGCTTGTACTATTTCACAGATGTTGATCAGCAATTCAGCGAAACGCTCCGAACATGCACAAAATGTTCACCAGAGACGTGACAGAGAAACTCCAATGCCTCTTTATGTGGGTTTGAAGTTGCATGCCCATGATCGTATGAAAAATCTTATCAGAGATTTTCATCAAATGGGACTCTCTGTCTCTTATGATCGCGTAATGGATGTTCGCAGGAGTTTCGCGAGAGCTGGTTCACTGCGGTTCAAGAACGAAGGTGTTGTAGTCCCAGCTAACTGCAAACGTAATGTTTTCTCGATAGGAACCACTGATAACATTGATGTATCTGGTAGATCTGATATGCATGGTACGTCCATCACACTCATTGGTCAACTGAGCAGGGACAATGTGGGTACTGATCCCCCACCACTGAGTTTAGATGTTCCAGAAGACACACAAATTGAACTCCCAGACGACTATGCATTTGTTCCTTTCGTTGAAGACTTTGGTGGGGACATCAGGCTTGAATCTCCAGATGAATGTAATGTACGGCCCAATGAATATGCAGATTTGAACGTGGGAGAGAATGACTGGTTGTCTCATGTGTCACAGATCAGCAATAAAGGGAAGGTTGATGGCAGCTGGCAGCTTGATGAAGTCCCTGTGACCTTTTCAGGCTTCTTTTCAAAACATGAAGATCAAGACAATGTCAAACCTCGTGCAGTTATTGGGGTATTCCCTGTTTTCAGTGAGCAGAAAGCGGACTCACTCAGTATGCAGAAGCATGCTATGTATGTGGTCAGGGAAGCTACTGCTTTCGTAAACCCCGGCCAGATACCTGTCATTGAAGGTGACTGTCCGTTGTATGCCAGGCAGAAAAAATGTCAATGGCTGTTCCCAGAGGAGATAGGTGAGGATCGAATGGTGTGTATGATTGGATTCCTGCATCTTGAAATGTGCACCCAAGAAGCTGGTGGTAAGCTTATGGGTGGTTCTGGTTGGGAGCGAATGTTTCACCTCGCAAAGATATTCACACCCGGTGTAGCATCATCCCTACTTGGTGGGAAACATGTCAAGAGGACGCGACAGGCATATCTTCTCACTCTAGCTTGGCTTGAGATCCTCAGAAAGAATGCTTATGAGATTTACTGTCAGCAGACTGGGCCCCATGAGTCATTTGAAATGTGGGAACAGAGGATTCTTTCACAATCTCCAACTGCGCGCTATTGGGGTGAAATCGTTCGGAACTTTCTCTTGACAAGCTGTCAATTCGTTCGGAACCAACGAATCGGTAACTGGCCTGGTACACTGTGTTCTATCGATGAGTTGTGCAGTTACTTTTTTGCCCTAGGACATACAAATTATTGTCGGTGGGTCCCCGTATTTCTGAGAGACATGTCTCAGCTACCCAGGCGGCATCCTTCAATCCACAACAAATTCATGGAAGGCCATTTTGTGGTCCAGCGTAGTGAGAGGAAGTTCAGTATGATGGGTTTAGATCAGAGCCAAGAACATAGTATCCAACTACTCAAAGAAGACAGTGGTCCAAAAGGTCTCTATGGCCAGGCTGAAGAGAAAGTCGTTATTGAGCTTTCAAGGTCAGAAGTTCTGCGTGTTATAGATGAGTATGAATATGCAAGTTTCCACACAACATCATCAGATAACACGGAACACCCGGAAAGTTCGGTATCAGAGCAGAAAAAATTTCTGAATCAATTGAAATCTCTCCTCGATCTGGTGAATCAGGGACTCATTATCAACCCTTATGATGAAACTAGTGGTCAGCTGGTGACATTAGATACTGGTGAATATATGGACCCCGAAGTTAGTAAGAGTTTACGGTCATTACCCGAAAGGGGCAAGCATTTATATTCCACTTTCTTGAAGGAAAGGCTTGTGGAATGCACCGTACCCCTGAATGATGTTATTCCCAAGGCAAATATATATACCTTCCTTAACCCACCCCCAGCCAACCTGGACAAAGGCCGAGACAAACTCATGTCAAGTAAAGCAACTGCCGCAATAGTTACCCAGATGTTCGTTTCACTGCAAGCCCGGCCTGATTCAAACATGGATGAGTTTTTCATGCACGAGAATGCACGTGATCCGCCAGCATTATCCGATAGAGGTAAGCTACGGAGTGGGACAAAATCTCAAATTCTCAATTGTTTACCAGCTATTCCTGCACAAGGGAAGAATTCAGCAGCTAGACAAGCTTCAGTTGTCATCTTGGATATGCCTGCTGTAGTCCATGTAATCAAACCACAGAAAGCGGATCTGTTTGGAGAATATGCTCGATTGCAATTATTGCCATACATCGAATCTCTGATTAACACGAACACCACAAGGGTTGATGCGATCTATGACTGTTACCCCGAAGGCAGTTTGAAGAATCAGACGCGAGCAAAACGCCTCGGTGAGACAGCAGTTAGGTTGATACGGGTGTCCGAGAACGTCCCTTTACCTAAAGGGAAGAATTGGCAGGCATTCTTGAAAGTTAGTGAGAATAAAGACGAATTTTTCAAGTTCCTGTCTGCTGAACTGCTGAAATTAACATCAACATCCGAGTACCAGTTGTTAACGACATCAGGAGAATATGTACTATGCAATAAGGATGTTAGCTTATGTGACATATCTCCATCGAACCACGAGGAAGCAGACACGCGCATGATGCTTCATCTCAACCATGCAGTCTCACAAGGTCACAAAATAGCTTTTCTTCGCACGGTTGATTCTGATGTCGTCATTCTGTCTTTGCACCATTTCGCAACATTCCGTGACCTTGGACTCAGTGAGCTGTGGATTGGGTTTGGAATTGGAAAGGCATATAAAGATATGCCAATTCATGAGATAGCTTCACAACTTGGACCTGATTACTGTAAGGCCCTGACTTTCTTCCACGCCTTCACAGGTTGTGATGTAACATCCAGCATGCTCGGCATTGGGAAGAAGACAGGATGGAATGCATGGATGAATTTTCCCGCATCAACTGAAATGATGATAGAATTGACTGAGAATCCGCAAGTCTTTTCAGAGGATTCCCCTCATATGCAGCATATCGAAAAACTCACCATACAGATGTACAGTAACAGTTGTGTCAGTACACGTGTCAATGATGCGAGACGGCATATGTTCACACATGGCCTTAAGTCTATGGAAAACATCCCGCCCACCAAAGCAGCTCTGTATCAACATGTAAAAAGGGTAATTCTTGTGTCATCTTTCATTTGGCATCGTGCTCTGCAGAAACACTTATGTGTGCCAGACCCATCACAGTACGGATGGGAGTGGAATCCACGTCTCAATATTCTGGTCCCATTTTGGACTCACCTAGGAGACGCAAGTGCTGCATGTGCACTGATGCTCCACTGTAGTTGTGCCAAGGCCTGCAAGGGCAATTGCAAATGCTTGAAAGCTGGATTAAGGTGCACACCTTTGTGTAAGTGTGAAGGTGGCTGTTGTAACAATATTGAGTAGTATACTGTCATGTTAGGACCAGTCATCTCCTATTCTGGTATTTTTTTTTCCATTTTCGGCCAGTTAACACATGTCATGTTTCTAGTTGAGTTGATTTTGCTAACAAATGTTCATCCCATGTGGCTTGCTACATTGTCCGGGGTATAGGAATACAGTTTTAGATTTCGGAAAATAGTCTGTTATTTACTGCACAAGACGGTGTTAATTCATGCATAGCATGATACAATATCCCCAACTATTTTGCCTCTGTACAACAGTTGATACCTTCGTTCACCCGTGTGTTCATCTATGGTATCCTTGTCTTTCTCTGGCCATAGGCCACATGTGACTAGTCAGTTCCTACTCCATAGCAAATCAACTTGGAAATCCTTCATCTTGTAGCGCACTCATGTCTCAATGAATCCATACCTGAGTTGATCTAATAAATCTAACGTAAGGTATCAAATTGCCATACCGGATCATATTTCGATAAGTTATTCGCTAAAACATTTCGACCACTCATCGACATCAAAGGTCATGTTTTGGCTCCCAGTGGTGGCTATATCTCTATATCCCTGGTAAAGTAGCATACCATGAGGGATGGGCATTAAGTGTCGGCAACATTAATCCTGACTTGGAACACACCACATCTTAACTGGCCGAAAATGAAGAATACTACTTGTAGTCAAAAAATATTCCTGTACCTCGAATGACTGCAAACATACACTCACCCCTTCTAGTCCCATTTTGCCAATGTTCTATACTGGCAAGATAACATTGTATAATTAACAACGGGAACTAATGCATCCCGAGTTCATTCCAGCACTGCCCTTGCTGGCAGACGTGTCGCTATGGTGTTGAGATTGAACCAGAACTCCTCTAGAAATTTGATAGTTTTATTTTCTTAGAAAATAAATCTATCGAAAATGCCGGAAGTTGAGAATAGACTGTCACTTTAATTGGATTATCAAATGTCCAAGTATCCCCACTGCTGCATACTATCGAGTACCCTTGTTCATGTGTTGACAGGAATCTCTCATACCATGTTCATTTGACCATTGCATTCCCGAGAAACATTCACCACTAATTTATCTACGGACGGACGATCATACTGACAGTCAGACACACAGACGCACACATCGACGGAAATTCTGATCCCATTATCCATTAATCTTCCCCCCAACTTGTTCCAAGGGCTTCACTCCATCATTCACATCAATTACAGCACATGTATGGTGTTAGGTTTGGAGCTTCAGTTGTGCGATCGGCGAAAATAGCTTTTTTTCGATCCGCTTGGCGGCCATTTTGGATTTCGCTGCTAGTGGTGGCTAGAGGATGGTGCCAACTTGTAGCCGATCGATTTTGAAATCTCTGATGCCTACCCTTACATCATGCCAAATTTCAGGAAGGTATCACCAAGTGCACAATTCTAGCGAATTCCTCCCCCGCTATAGCCCATTAACGCAGCAGGTGAGAGTGGTGGCCAAGTGGTTTCTCATGCAAGAGGTCCTGGGTTTGGTCTCTGGTCAGGGAAAGTTCTCGAGGTGTCCGAACACTCTATTGGCATCAATTGTGGGGTTGATTCTGTCAAAGCATACCATCTTATCGGGTGGGGACGTAAAAAGGCTGTCCTCTATCTGTAGAGAGATACACTCTGCATAGGCTAAAGATCCCTTTGTAATACTCAAGAACGAGGCCACCAAGTTTCCGCTACGAAAGCCGTCCCACTCATCTGCGCCATTGGGCCGAGGAGAGGCGTTAATATAAGTTGCATAACTTGTTCGCCAATCCTTTTAAAACAAATAAGCTTAAATAATTAAATCTGTTAGTTTTCCAATTACCAGGTTCAAATCCACACTCCCTTAAACCTAGATTGAGTAGGGCAGAAATGTGTTCCATGGTAATAACTTGAGATCTTGACATTATGAAATTCGGGATGGACTGTACAGTGTAGTCTCTTCCATCCCTGCTTCAAGCCCTTCTGGGTTAAAAGCTCAAGTACAGGCCTCGCATTTTCAGGAGAGTTGATTTATCCACTCGCCTACTGCTCGCCTTACAAAAAATAGGAGGGCGAAAACAAATCCTCCTGGCCTTAGAAAATAATGATTATCATAACCCTCTATTCCTAAAACCCTAAAGTTCTTTGTTAGTGGTCTCCATAAGGCAGACATACTGTCCTATCCTCACCTCAGGGCCTTGCTGAGACCCTGAGGTGAGGGAGGGGCAGTGTACAGGGTATTTTTTGTTTTTAAAAATTTAATTAGTTTTTATCTGTCCTGAAAAATTGATTAGCAATTTCAACTTCAGCTTCCCCTCCCCCCCAATTTCGGCACTGCCTGGTTACTTGTGTCTGAGCTCTCATACTTGAGCATAAGCCCATCCCTAACTTCACAAATGTGAGTTACCAAGTTGGCCTCCTGAGTCGAAGCACACCATTGTAATGTACTTTTCGAATAAAGGCTGTTTTAGTCACAGGCACTGGTAATTACAACGAAAATAGGTAAGTAGTCATCTGATGATCGCGACAACTAATCTTACCAAATACATAAAAAGAGATAGTACCCTGGTCCCGTGGGTTGGCAATGAAAAATAAATACATCAGTGATTGAAACGGGCTCTTGCAGTTCATGATACGACTTCCACTTTAATTTGCAATTTTCAAATTGATCCACCTGAACGAAAAAAGTTGTGGAAAATGATTATGAAGAATGACTGGTGCACATCAAGAGTGTTAATTTATAGGCACTGACATCAGAGAAAACATGGGTGGAGTTTAGTGCATGGAGGTTTTTCGGTTTTTTGGTTCGGTTTTTGCCCCAAACCGAAAAAACGAACCGACAAGGGCCAAAACAATCGTCCATACGTTTTTTTCATATTTTGACGTTAAACTTTGAATTTTACGACACCCTCATAATCTCATTTTGAAAATGACAACGAACGTCAGCAGAACGGGCAAATTCAAAAGCGATTATTTCCGTATAATTATGTCCGTGTTTTAGTTGCTCCCATGTATAAGTCGCACCCAATATTTTCAGCCAAAATACTTACCCTGCGACTATTAATGTACCTTTGTATAAGTCGCACCCCGACTGTGAGAATAGCCGGTGGGGCCTACACAAGAACGAAAATGGCCAGTGAGTGTGGGCTTTTACTGCACGAAACTAGGTGAGTGTCGGAACACGTGAACGTTTTTTAGCTCATCTTGACAAAGTCAAGCTGAGCTAATCTCATCGCTTCCCGTCCGTCAACACCATGTTTTGGTCTTCTCCTCCAAAGCCACTGGGCCAATTCAAGTGAAAGTTTGTGTGAGTGATGGTCCCAAAGGGGCATTTCATTTTTGTTCAACTCAGCATGCCCAGCCCCATAGGGAGGGAGTGGGGGAAAATGCACCCAAATATTTTTAAAATCTTCTTCTCAAGAACCAGTGTGTACAATGACTTGATATTTGCTATGGAGCTTCCATATGAGGTGTAGAATCAAGTTTGTTCAAACGAAGTTCGTGAAGTAATATTTGGCTTTGTAATAGGAGGGGTAAGATTTTTGGCCCCGCCCAAAATTTCTATTTTCTGAACCGATGGTCCAGTATGAACCAAATTTGGTTTGTGGTATTATTGGGTCATAAGTACATGACCTATGCAAAAAAAAAAATTCCCGCATCCCCATGGGAACCCTGGGAGCTAAAAATAGAAATATTTTCAAATGCCCATATTTCCCAAACCCCACAGAACAGAGAGCTTTTATTTGGTATGAAGTATCCTTATGACCAGTAGAATTGAATGGTAAAAAAAAATTGCCTTCGGTTATGTTAGGGTGTTCTGTAATGGGCATCGAAAAAATGCTGAGTCAGCATATTTGCAAAAATTTTTAAAAATCTTTTCTCCAGAACCAATCATCAGAATCTTTTGATATTTGGTATACAGCATTCATAGGGGGGTCAGATAAAAGTTTGTTGAAATAAAGCTCATTGGTTCATATTTGGGCTCTCTACAGGAGCCCGAAGTTTTAACATAGGGTAATATGGGGAATATTCTTTAAAAATCTTCTTCTTCAGAACCACCAGTCAGAATCTTTTAATATTTGGTATACATCATTGTTATGAGGGTCAGATTCTAGATTGTTCAAACCAAGTCCCTAGGTTAATATTTGGGCTTCCTACGGAAGCCCAAATTTGATCTTTGTTCAATATGGAGGGTAATTTAAAAAAATCTTCTTCTTCAGATCCATCAGTCAGAATGCTTTGATATTTGGTATGCAACATCTCTATGGGGGTCAGATTCAGGTTTGTTCAAATCAGATCCTTAGGTATATATTTGGGCTCACTATGGTAGCCCAAATTTTTACTTAGTGCAATATGAGAAAATTTCTTTAAAAATCTTCTTCTTCAGATCCACCAGTCGGAATACTTTTATATTTGGTATACAACATCTCTAGGCGGGTCAGATTCCAGGTTGTTCAATTCGAGTGCCTAGGTTAATATTTGGGCTCCATATGGGAACATGAAATTTAACTTAGTACAATATGAGGGAATTTATTCAAAAATCTTCTTCTTCAGATTCACTTGTCAGAATGCTTTCACATTTGGTATACAACATCTCTAGGGGGGTCAGATTCAAGTTTGTTCAAATCGGATCCATAGGTCAATATTTGGGCTCGCTATGGTAGCCCAAATTTGAACTTAGTGCAATTCGAAGAAATTTCTTTACAATTTCACTTCTTCAGATCCAACAGTCAGAATGCTTTCATATTCGGTACACAACATCTCTAGGGAAGTCAGATTTAACTGTGTTCAAATCAAGAGCCTGGGTTAATATTTGGGCTCTCTATGGGAGCCGGAATTGGCCATTCTGCTGAAGAATTGAAAATTTTGTATTCAGTACCTTCTAGAGGTACTAAGATTAATCCACATAGGTTGTATCAAGGGGCTTCATAGGGGAGCTCTACATTTTACTTATGATCAACTGAAGAAAAGGCATGATGCCCAGATTATTTTTGTCACTCCTGAGGGACTCAAGGATTGACAATGTAGCCTATGGAGATGGCTTGCTTAATGCAGACTCATTCTTGGACTCTGTTTAAATTGTGTTCTGTACAAGATGAGCGCTTCAGGCCCCGTGGGGCCTCTTGTTTTTTTTTATATTTTTTAATTCCAGTCATATTTATCTTACATTAAATGCATGAAATAAATTAATAATCAAAATTATATAGGGTTATTTACTTTGACCATTTATTCCCCATGTGATACTCGTTGATGCCGTAAATCCATTTTATTTTGCACATAACAACATGAGGGAGAGTTCATACTCTGTACTTCAAAAGGAGGCAAGAGGTCCAGTGAGGGATCGAGGAACAGGACAGTGAATGGAGTCCCTGTATTATGGCGATGTTAAACATAACTTAAAAGTTACAAGTGAAAATTATTTATTTTATTGAAATTAAAACTGAACACAAAATAAAGCAGGTATATAATGTATAGCAGTGGCGGTGCCAGGATTTCGATCATGGCGTGGGGGATGGGGGGGGGTGCTAAGTAAGATGTGGGGGTCCAAGGTCGAGATGCTTACAACGCCTAACGCAAGTATCTGGATTTCAGATGTCAGCGGAACCGAAAAATCGTTTCCGTGGTTTAAGAGACCTGGAACTCGCCGGTAACGAAATTTAGGTACCGTCTGTGAGCAGTTATGGGAACCTTTTTGAAGTTTTTCCGAATCGAGGGAATTTTATATCATTCGTAGCTTTTTAGATTTCAGACACGTTTCCCTCCTAGATAAAACTGCCTGCATTCATTGATATGCTTGTAAGTTATATGTGAAATGATATTGGGACGTTTCGGCCCCGAGACGTTTCGGCCTCCTATATTAACAGTCCGGAGTGAAGGGAATTACCCCCGGCACGATAGATACCAAACAGAGGTTATTGGGATGTTGATTTTTTAATATATATTTATTGTTTTAGATATTATAACGCCAGTAAACCTGTGCTTGATACCTTTGTTCAAAAAACTGCTTTTCAATTTTCAACATACATTGAACACCGGCGCTTGTTATTTTATCATACTTAAAACAATTCTCAGACACACAATGAAATTACTTGTGGTAATGTTACTGACGAAAAAAACGTCAAGATGTTTACAGAATGAGCCAATCACATTCGCTTCAGCAAAAGGGTCCCGCACTTTACTCATTCCGAGAATGTAATTGGTTGAAATGTCTAACGTGTGCAAACGGTACACACATGTTTTTCCCACTTCAACTTGTTTCTGTATTCGATGTAATCAGCATTTTGTTTCTATCACAGTGATGATTGTTCACCAACGAGCAGCTCTTATGAGCATTTCTTTCAACAACAAATGTTTCAATGTCTTTAGTGACAGATTGAGTGGGTAACGATATTTCGGTTCACGCTACCGGTAACGATCGTTACCGTGAAATTCTGACACTTGCTAACGTGGCTTTGAAAGGCGCCCAGGTTGTGTCAGCAATTTGAAGTTTTTTGGTTTGTTTGTGGTTTTTTGGGGTTTTTTTGGGGGGAGGGGTGCTATCCCCCCACCCCCACCCCCACCCCACTATGGCACTGCCACTGATGTATAGCATTTATCAAATAGAACATATACAACAGGAAAATAACCAAATGACATACAATCTACCCCAAATTCGTATTAACCCTTCGTCAACTGACTGAGTGCTAGTGAAGTGTGCGATGTCTCAGTACTGCCAGTAGGACGTAGCACGCTTTAAATAGCTCTCATGTGACATTTCTAGTAAGACAATAGTGATTTAGATTAATTGAAGGGCCTGGAAATAATACCGAAAAACCGAACCGAAACCAAGGTTTTAAAAAAAATAAAACCGAAATCGAACCTGGAAAAAAAAAACCTAGTGGAGTTTTGCCAACTGATTTGAAAACACTCGTAAAATGGTGGTTAAATTTAAAATTTCGCATGACAACAGACATTCATAATAAATTGGTGTATTGTTACACTGTTTATCTGTAGATTTACCATGACCAACAGACATTCATAATAAATTGGTGTATTGTTACACTGTTTATCTGTAGATTTACCATGACAACAGACATTCATAATAAATTGGTGTATTGTTACACTGTTTATCTGTAGATTTACCATGACCAACAGACATTCATAATAAATTGGTGTATTGTTACACTGTTTATCTGTAGATTTACCATGACCAACAGACATTCATAATAAATTGGTGTATTGTTACACTGTTTATCTGTAGATTTACCATGACCAACAGACATTCATAATAAATTGGTGTATTGTTACACTGTTTATCTGTAGATTTACCATGACCAACAGACGTTCATAATAAATTGGTGTATTGTTACACTGTTTATCTGTAGATTTACCATGACCAACAGACGTTCATAATAAATTGGTGTATTGTTACACTGTTTATCTGTAGATTTACCATGACCAACAGACGTTCATAATAAATTGGTGTATTGTTACACTGTTTATCTGTAGATTTACCATGACCAACAGACGTTCATAATAAATTGGTGTATTGTTACACTGTTTATCTGTAGATTTACCATGACCAACAGACGTTCATAATAAATTGGTGTATTGTTACACTGTTTATCTGTAGATTTACCATGACAACAGACATTCATAATAAATTGGTGTATTGTTACACTGTTTATCTGTAGATTTACCATGACCAACAGACATTCATAATAAATTGGTGTATTGTTACACTGTTTATCTGTAGATTTACCATGACCAACAGACGTTCATAATAAATTGGTGTATTGTTACACTGTTTATCTGTAGATTTACCATGACCAACAGACGTTCATAATAAATTGGTGTATTGTTACACTGTTTATCTGTAGATTTACCATGACCAACAGACGTTCATAATAAATTGGTGTTTTGTTACACTGTTTATCTGTAGATTTACCATGACCAACAGACGTTCATAATAAATTGGTGTATTGTTACACTGTTTATCTGTAGATTTACCATGACAACAGACGTTCATAATAAATTGGTGTATTGTTACACTGTTTATCTGTAGATTTACCATGACCAACAGACGTTCATAATAAATTGGTGTATTGTTACACTGTTTATCTGTAGATTTACCATGACCAACAGACGTTCATAATAAATTGGTGTATTGTTACACTGTTTATCTGTAGATTTACCATGACCAACAGACATTCATAATAAATTGGTGTATTGTTACACTGTTTATCTGTAGATTTACCATGACCAACAGACGTTCATAATAAATTGGTGTATTGTTACACTGTTTATCTGTAGATTTACCATGACCAACAGACGTTCATAATAAATTGGTGTATTGTTACACTGTTTATCTGTAGATTTACCATGACCAACAGACGTTCATAATAAATTGGTGTATTGTTACACTGTTTATCTGTAGATTTACCATGACCAACAGACGTTCATAATAAATTGGTGTATTGTTACACTGTTTATCTGTAGATTTACCATCACCAACAGACGTTCATAATAAATTGGTGTATTGTTACACTGTTTATCTGTAGATTTACCATGACCAACAGACGTTCATAATAAATTGGTGTATTGTTACACTGTTTATCTGTAGATTTACCATGACCAACAGACGTTCATAATAAATTGGTGTATTGTTACACTGTTTATCTGTAGATTTACCATGACCAACAGACGTTCATAATAAATTGGTGTATTGTTACACTGTTTATCTGTAGATTTACCATGACCAACAGACGTTCATAATAAATTGGTGTATTGTTACACTGTTTATCTGTAGATTTACCATGACCAACAGACGTTCATAATAAATTGGTGTATTGTTACACTGTTTATCTGTAGATTTACCATGACCAACAGACGTTCATAATAAATTAGTGTATTGTTACACTGTTTATCTGTAGATTTACCATTTTTCAATTGGAATATTCGATGAGCACTTAAAATTTTTAATCGCACAATGCGAACCAAATTTCGGTGATTGGATCACACATGGGAGATCTTGCATCACAAACTGTGAGGCGAACCCAAACAAAAAATTTCCTGGTGTAGATGTCTCACAGACTACCTTGTTAGCAGCACCAAATAAAATGTACAAAGCTCTCAGCAGAATTCATTAATAGTAAAACTTCATTTTGCCACTTTTAGCTTTTGCAAGCTTAACTGGTCGAGTGCTGAATTATTAGCTCACCTGTGCGAAGCTCAAGGGGAGCTTTACTGATCACTTTCCGACCAGCATCCATCGTAAACTTTGCAAAACCGACTTCTCCAAAACCACTAGCCCAATTTTATTCAAATGTTTGGTAAATGTTTATTACCTAATGCCAATTCGGATTTGTTCAAATGAAGTTGCCCCTCTCCCTGGGTGGTGCCACGCCCCGAAGGGGCACCAAAATCTTAAAAAATCTTCTCATGAACCAGCAGTAGCAGAGACTTGATATTTGGTGTGCAGCTTCCTTTTGAGGTGTAGACTCAGATTTGTTCAAGAGAAGTTCAAGGAGCTATATTTGCCTTCATTCTGGGAGTGGCAAGAATTTTCGCCCTGCCCAAAATTGATATTTTCCAAACCGAGAGGCAGATTTGAACCAAATTTGATATGAACCCTTATTGGGTCATAAGTACTTAATTTATGCCAAAAATGTTTTTCCCGCCGTCCCATGGGAACCGCAGGAGCTAAAAATAGAATAAAATTAAAACGCCCATATCTCCAAAACAACAATGCACTGAGAATTCTTCTTTGGTGTGAAGCTTCCTTAGGACCAACAGAATGGAATGGTAAAAAAAAATTGCTATCGGTTTTATTATGGGATACTTTTTGTGGACTTTGAAAAAGTATTGAGTCAGCATTTCTTAACACTGTGGGTAATGGGAAAAACATTTAACACTGCTTTTCTCCCAAACCACTTCTCCAAAAGCTTTCAAATTTCACATATAACATCTTTGGAAAATTGTTTCACATGTTTATTGAAAGGAGCCCAAATGTTTAAATTACTGCGGCATGAGGAATATTCTTTAAAAATCTTCTTCAGATCTACCAATAAGAATCTTTTGATATTGGGTATGCACCATGCTTAGTGGGGTGAGATTCAAGTTTGTTCAAGCCAAGTCCCTGGGTTCATATTTGGGCTCACTGTGGGAGCTCGAATTGTAACTTAGTTCAAAATGAGGAACTTTCTTATAAAATCTTCTTCAGATCCAGCAGTCGGAATGTTTTGGTATTTGGTGTGCAGCATCCTAAGGGAGGTGTGATTCAAGTTTGTTCAAGTTTGTTAAATTAGTGCAGCATGAGGAATATTCTTTAAAAATCTTCTTCAGATCTACCAATAAGAATCTTTTGATATTTGGTATGCACCATGCTTAGTGGGGTGAGATTCAAGTTTGTTCAAGCCATGTCCCTAGGTCCATATATGGGCTCACTGTGGGAGCTCGAATTGTAACTTAGTTCAAAATGAGGAATTTTCTTATAAAATCTTCTTCAGATCCAGCAGTCGGAATGTGATTCAAGTTTGTTAAATCCAAGTCCCTGGGTTCATATTTGGGCTCCCTGTGGGAGCCCGAATTATAACTTCGTTCAATATGAGGAATTTTTCTTTAAAAATCTTCTTCAGATTCAGCAGTCGGAATGTTTTGATATTTGGCATGCAGTATCCTTAGTGGGGTGAGATTCAAGTTTGTTCAAGCCATGTCCCTAGGTTCATATTTAGGCTCACTGTGGGAGCTCGAATTGTTACTTAGTTCAAAATGAGGAATTTTCTTTAAAAATCATCTTCTTCAGATCCAGCAGTCGGAATGTTTTGATATTTGGTATGCAGCATCCTTAGGGGGATGAGATTCAAGTTTGTTCAAGCCAAGTCCCTGGGTTCATATTTAGGCTGCCTGTGGGAGCCTGAATTATAATTTAGTTCAATATGAGGAATATTCTTCAAAAATCTCCTCCTTCACATCCACCAGGCAGAATCTTTTGATATTTGGAAAACGGCATCCCACTGGATGTGAGATTCAAGTTTGTTTAAGCCAAGTCCCTGGGTTCATATTTGGGATTCCTATGGGAGCCTGAATTATAACTTCGTTCAATATGAGGAATATTCTTTAAAAAAATTTTTTTTTTAGATCCACTGGTCTGAATCTTTGGATATTTGGCAGGACACGAAATTTCACAAATTTAGCTAACCTATATTTCGTTCACCCCATTCTAACATGGTTAACCTATTGTTCATTCGCCCGAAATTTTGTGGTTAACCTTTTGGTTAACCTAAAATTTAAAACACTATCGTGTGCAGAAATGTCAATGAAAAGCAGTGTCGAATCCAGGCATTGTCGGTGGACAACTGCAGGTCCTGTTTTGGACATAAATGTAACTTATTCATGAAAAAACTATCACATTTTAATGAATTGATCAATCTTCTCTAAAGATTCTTGTGTTTTGAGGGGGACGTGACAATGTTTGAACCTCTAACAAACCCATTGCCAGAGCCAGGTGCAATACTGGCAATGCAACTTGAACTTTTCAAAACATTGCAGGATCTGTTTCATAGAACTCATTAACAAATAAATTTCTATACTGTCGTGGGTACGAACGGAACAGAAAATTAGAACAACTAAAATGTGTGTTCATTAAAAACGTTAATCACTCGAATATATTCAATATATATTACATATTATATATAATTTGTTATGGTTTATATACCAACTTATCAGTTCGGCGTAAAAAAGTAAGAGTCAAAAGTTTACTGAAAACTGCAAATTAGTTTTCTAAAAATACATGAGAAATGGCAAGAAGCAAATAATCTCCCCTTACAGTTAACATCCAGCTGAAAAAATCTACCAGTTTCGGAATGACATCTTTGAAAGCTGTTAGGGAAGATTGATTCCAAAGAATAAATTCAGAAATTGGAGGATCCAATTGCCAATGAACACACAGTCACGTCAAATATGGAAATATGTTATTTTTCTCTTAATTCATTTCATTTCAGGGCAATAAAGTATTAAACTTCATTTCTTTCAGTTCCTTATATTATTTGTTTTAAATACACAATGTCGGTTTGAACATCAATTTTTTATATCAAATAATTTGATATAAAAAATTGATGTTCAAACCGACATTGTGTATTTAAAACAAATAAAATAAGGAACTGAAAGAAATGAACGAGATTTGTTGCTGTTCGGTGTTGTTCGTTAAATTTAATTTAACGAACAACACCGAACAGCAACAAAATCTCTGCATAAAAAAAAATGAAGTTTATTTCTCGTGAGGACTCAGTCACTCAACCTGCCTCACTCAGGACTCTCATAATTCTGGGGGGGGGGGGGGGGGGGGGGGGGGGGGGGGGGGGGGCGGTTAAAATACATATATTTATATAACAGGAGTATTTGGTAATTGAGGGAAATCACGTCGATTTCGATGAACGCCACAAAGAGGTGAAAGCCCCTCTACCCCAAAGCTATCCTCTGAGAATAGCTTGGGGGAAGGGGCGGGGGGTGGGGAGGGGGGCTGTCACTAAAATCTCTTTTCCTTCATTATGCGCAAACTGGGCAATTTAAAAACCTCAGGCTTAAACTGCTTTGGGCAACAATTATTCCTAAAGCCATAGGCGGATCCGGGGGGGGGGGGGGGGGGGGCACCCCCTCTCCCCAATGGGTCAGACAGAAACCTTGCGAGATGATACTAAACTCACATATACGTGTTTTGCGGCTCAGATGTTGCTTCACATCAAGTTGGCGCCCACTTTGGCAAATTCCTGGATCCGCCCCCGAAAGCAGCAAGCTTTAAAGCTCCGGGCACCACTCCACCACCTCGCAAACACCCCTGTCGAAAAAAGAAGTTCTTTTCTCGTCGGGGGGGTATTTGCAAGGGAGTTTGGCGGTGCCCAAAGCTTTAATTGTACCTCAAAATGAGCTGATCGAGGAAAGGGCGTGGGGGATGGGGGGGGGGGGGGTGCTAGCACAAGAATGAATATCCCAAGACGTTTTCCACCAGAAATAATGGTGTTAATAAGTACTGCAACCACTAGAATTTACACACCTGCATATAATTTCTGTGTCATAATGAGGGAGCCTGTTTCTGTGATTTATTTAGACAGACACTGTAGAAAGGAGGCAAACAAATTACACATCAGCATGTAACGGTGTACGTTAAAAATGAAGTTCTATGAAGTTAAATAAGTGTATATTAAAATGCAAACAAAACATTTATTAGAAATGTCGAACTGAAATGTTTCCCCCCCAGGGGAACTCAAAGCTGAAACAAGTTACAACAGTTATTACACATGTCACATTAATTTTGCTCAATGTGGATATACCGGAGATACGGCATCTACGTAAAGCAGTTAGCACTGGCGATCATACTCAGTGACCATGGGCTTATCTGTATCACCGTGGTTTTTTGGCTTGCAAGAACTATCATCAGTTTCCATCAGTTCGTTGTCTGATCCGGATTCACTACAGCCAGTATCGCTATCACATGAACACAGAATGCCAGTGTCACTTTCTGACTCGTAATCAGAAATCTGAAACCCTCCAGAAATAGCATCATCACAGAGCAGCTCATTTTGTGGTACAGTAAAAGGGGTTGGAAGTATTCCTTCAGCAGCTACAGTTGCATTGTCAATGCCAGTACCTCGAGTTTTTGAGGATGACACCGTCTTGGTTGTGGTTGTAGTATATCTGGTTTTTGACATGTATTTGTCCACTGCTTTTGACACAAGAGAATGTACGTAATCACTATCAAGTTTCTCTAACACTGGTAGGTTTATTCTGAGGAACAAAAGTTCATCTAATGTTGTTTTCTTCAAAGAGGTTCTTTTTACATTAAAAACCCTCCGACATGTACTGAATCCCCTTTCTACTGTTGACGAGGACCAAGGTACACACAGACATAACTCAATTAAGAGCAGAAAGTGGGGAAATTTTCCTGAATAGAATGAGAATATTTTGTCCCAAAACTGCAGTTTGTTCGTGACTTTCTTGAACTTTGTGCGAGTTAAGTCTTTCAACTCACGATATTCCCGTATAGCAAAATCCAGAGAGTATTTATGGAAGCCAAGAGGGTCTTCAAAATATTTGGAAAGTATTTTGATATCCTCAATTCCATAGCTACTGCTCGAAAAGTCCCAAAGGGTGTGGTCACAAATGCGCATGGCATCGTACAATTTAAAATCTGCATTATCACTGCCTCCGGCTTCGGGTTCAATGAACTGGGGAAAACGATTGTCAAGCTGCTGTGACACCTGTGGCAATAAGACCTCCTTGATTTTCTTTACTGCATTTTGGCCCTTTTAACATTTCTTATTTTCCAATCAATGCACATTTGTGTATTTGGCCAGTTTCTTCTGTTGTTTCTCTGTTAATTGGTGTTTCTCACGGAACGCCATAGAAGCCGGTAGATTTGTCGCCTCAGCTGTCAGTACCACATTGTCCCTCTCAATTTTCACAGGATATGGCAAATCAGATTCTTCACTCGCCAATTTATTTATGTTTTCCTTTGCAGAAGTGATAGCATCCTTAACATCTGTTATAAGTGCCGATGAATTTTGCATTGTATATGCAATGTGACAGGTTTCCTTGAGAAGTTGCCTGTAAAAGTTTAGGGAGACAAGATAAGTGTATGTGTTAAATTTGTTTAAGTAACCTTTGAGCTTTGCGGCTGTTTCGGGTTTGCAGGCTCCACTTACTTCGATCATATTTTCACAGTAGAGACACAGGGGAAGATAGTTTATAAGCATTGCTTTGCACGCTCTGTACTTGTGGTTCTGAAAACGAGTTCCATGCGCTTTCGGAATTTCGACAAATGTTACGCCAAGGGTAATTGCAATATTTTTGAAAATTCGTTTGGCTTTCCCACTTTTACGAAAATGGTAGAACATATTCATCATAAGTTCATCAACGTCCGAAAACTCAGGGCTTGACTGAAGAGCGTCCTTCATTGCCAATTCCAGTTCATGATTTGAACAATGCAGTGTAAGAAGCCATTTACGGTTATCATTCTTCATTTGGGTGCATGCACCAGTTTTGGAGCCCATGTTAACGCTTGCGCCATCTGTACAAACAGCGATCATGAGTTTAGAGAACCTGTCAGGTAACATTTCAAATACCTCCAGGAAGGCCCCCTCAAAAGACTCACGAATTGCGTTGGCATCACTACTAGAAACCTCATGACAGGTGAGCATCAGTTCCACAGGCGTCCCATTCACAACAATTTTACTGTAAATAAGTTCCTTTTCCGCGCCAGTTTTGTGTGCCTGTGATCCGTCCATGAGGCCCGAAAAGAAGTTAGCCCTTGCAAGCATGTTTTTAACGTCGCGCATACAATCATAGAGAGTTTTGACGAATTCTCTACAAGCCTTTTCATTTTCCTTACCCGACAAATGAAGGAATTTGACCCCATTACTTCTCTGCAAGTTCACAAAATTCGGAAAATCTCTGAAGCTCTTCTCATTTCTGACTAAATACAATGCCGTTCTCATCAAATTACTGTAGGCTTCCTTTGTATTTACACCCACGAACAGATTTATCCTAGGCTGGGCTGGTTCACAGACCGGATCTGCTGATGATACGGCCACTTGGTCATTGTTGTCCACATGCGGTTCATCAGGTGTTTTTCTGAATTTATCCTTGGCCCATGAGTGTAGCCCGTCTGCTTTGATGTGGCGGAGAATGTTTGTTTTGTGAATATAGCTTATCCCATCAGCATAGCTTTGGATTGATGCCATCGGTGCACCCCTCAGCTGGCGTCTGGCAGCTTCTCGTTTTATCTCTATAAAATGCTCGGCACAAACTCGACATTGCAAGCGTTCAATATAACCTTCTGCATTGACATTCATTACCTCGAAATCGTCCCGAAATGGCCATTTTTTAAATGTTTTAACCGTGACTGACTCTTTGTTTGCGTGCGACATTTTGGCGGAAATGATCAAAACTGAAGACTTGTGGTGTTCCGATGACGTAATTATCGGAGATATCAGTTGCTAAAAACAACGCAAAAGAAAGGGAGTTATGTCCAATTAATTGATGAGATGAAATTTCTTGAGCGGAAAAATTCAAACCTGAGTGTTTGGAGCGTTCACCCCGGATGTTTTTCGTTAACCTATTTATCGTTCGCCCGATTTTGAGTTTGGGCGACCTCTGGGCGAACGAAACGATCGTTCGCCCCAAATTTCGTGCCCTGTATTTGGTATAAGCTTTTCTAAGGAGGGGCAGATGCAACTTGTTGAAATCAATTCCCATGGTTTTATATTCAGGCTACCATGTCAGGTGAGTGCCCTCAGGCCCCCTGGTGCCTCTTGTTTTTAATTACCATACTTTGTTCACAAGTCTTCGCCTTGTGCCTGTAGGCCTGTAGGCACTCTCCCATAAATTATTTCAAGGAAATTCCCTACAGACTAAATAATTTATCTTCAAAGATAATATGAAGGACATCCACAGAGTTTGAAGCCCTTGATTTGCAATAACTGCACTTGAGAGTAAAGCCCAAATATGGGCTCTCAGCACTCAACCAGTTAAGGAGAGCTAATCTCTCCTAGGTCATGTGAGGGGAGCAAATTTCAGCCCTCCTGCCTTTTTAAGAATGCCACATCTGCAAGTACTCTAACCTGCCTATTGATAGTGTCAACACAAGAGTCTAGTCTTGGTTTCAGTTTTTATTTCTTATTTAAACAAACGGAAAAACTCCATGAAATTCTCAAACTGTAACAAAAGACACTTTTTGAAACTAAAAGGCTTTGCATGATATGGACATGTGATGCGATGTTAGATGTATATGGCAGTACGCAGAATAAGCAACATTCCTTAATGTGGATTCCCCTAGCCCATGCTTCTTTGTGTTTGTTCAACTTGATTTAATATTCATGCACCGCAAATGGTTACGGTAACTGTCAGTCTCGCTGTGTTTCCTCCACTGATGCACATGACACCACACTCACATTTGATTCCAAAATCGTAAATTGATCGTAATTTTCACTTTTCAGTCAAATACCGATGATCACTCTTGTTCTGAACATCTGATTCTGAATTAGTAGTACAACTGAGCAAGATTCAACAGAATTTTCATCCACTTGTTGAGCAGTCACTGGAAATCTATAATATCTTGTTTGAATAAGATCTTTAAGCAGGATACATCAGTAATAGAATAAATGCTTACTTCTGGGCGTGGGGGCATGGGGGCGTGGTGGCTCAGTACATGTAGGTGCAGGCTGCAAGCTGAGAGGTCCTCGGTTCGAATCCCACCTGTGGAAAATGGCCAAATTTCTGGTAATTGAATACCTTTCATTCTATTTAATTAAGTGGTAGAGTGCTGGAAGCCCATATTTGGACTTTACACTGAAGAGTAGGTGCCACAGGTTAGTCTTCATATTGGGAGCGCGGTGGCTCAGTGGTAGACTGTTGGACTTCTATGCTAGAGGTCCCGAGTTCGATCCCCATCCTGGACGACCCACATTGTGTCCTTGGGCAAGGCACTTTATCCCGGTTGTCTGCATGGGGGCACGATGACGCCATGTACTAAGGCGTACTGCATTTCGATGGTACATGTCTTCAACCGCTGTAACCCTGCTAGAGTGGAGCTTGAACAGAGTTAGAATGTTGAGGAGCTGACAGTTGCTCGTCGATGCTCGGTGGTTCTCTCCGGGTACACCGGCTTCCTCCACCCGTAAAACTGTCACTGCCACGATTAGCCTTTGTGCATAAGTATGTGACCTTAAACAACAACAATAAAAAAAAATAGTTTTCATATTCTCCCTGTGGGAACCCTGGGAAGTGAAGCTGTGCTTGTTCACTGCAGTAAACAGGCTCTGTTTTACTGGTAAAATAGGACCCAGTCACCAATGCTTGGGAGGTGCAAACCCTCTCTAAAATGGGCAACATGGCTTATTAACGCTCACCCCTGGTCTTGAGTTGATAACCATGTGGTCATGATTAGCCATTGTGCAAAACTATGTGACCTTAAACACCATTAAATAAATAAATAAATAAATAGTCTTCATATTCTCTAGAAATGTTCCTCATTATATCTGAAAAGAAATTATTCAGGCTGAATGAATTTGCGTTGTTACAATTTATGCGAGAGTGCCGACTGGCACTCTTGCATAAATTGTAACAAGGCAAAGACACGAACAAATTTTGACGACCAAAAATAATTCAGCATGCCACCAGTTAAAGAGTTCCACTACATATGAAGTTGTGTTACTGTTGCTGGGAGCTAATTTTGAAAACTTTTGCAGCACATATGTATATATATTTTTATACTGTACCAATGACCCAGACTTAGCTGGTGCTAACTCCAACAAAACCAGGGCCAAACACAAATTTTGCCCCCCAATCCCCAAAATTTGCATCCAAAACAAAAAGAAATCATGTCCTAAAGGACCTCCATAGTACGCCTCTACTGCGCATGCGCAGTGACGCAGTCGTCCCGAAATTGGCGCCAATTATCATTCTCTGTTTGGCCCTTCATCAGTCAACATCTCACTGATCTTTGTGCTTGTAAATCTCAGTTTAAAGGATGCCAGACACGTAATTTTTGGAGAAAATGTGATTCTAAGGAGGATAGAAGGAGGAGAGGAAAAAGAAGTGGCAAAAAATTATCAGGGCTGTACTTAAAATTTTTTGATGAAATTATGTTAAGTTGCCTATTTTCGAGGCATGGGCCTCTTGTTGTCATTCTTGCTAATTGTTGCACTGCTTATTCAGTGTTTCCTCTCCCCTAGCCTTCTAAAGTCCCCCCTGGCAATTCTCCCATGCTTTTGGCATATTTTTGAGAGATTTCATTTCTAAAATTTCATGGGAGAGTTGCTTGGTTACAGAATGTTTTCTGTTGTTTTCCCCATAGTTACGTTTCACCCATGGGTGTATAACGTTTGTGTTCTGCATCTTCCATCTGATGTTCTACAGATTCTTCCCTGGGAGTCTCTGTTTTGCATCAGATAGAGTGTAATTGATGACTGATTCCGGGCCAGTTTTTTCAGTGCCTGGAGTCATGTTTTCTAGTGTGTTTACACTGTTTGTTTTCATTGGCAACAGCCTTTTTTGAGGGGGGCTGTTTGCCTTTGTGGTAGTTTATCTCATTATAAGATACATTTATATTATCCGAAAGTGTCTCATTAATTATTTTATATAAATTTAAAATTTTTGACCACACTTTGCCATCGGATCCATTGGGGCTCAACGTTACTTTTCAGCAACTTGGGCTTCTCTGAAAAAATATTTTTTCAAAATTATTTTGTTTTGCAATTGTTTTTTCATTTATTAATGGATCATGTTATTATGTATCTTTGTGTCAGGGGTTTTTGCGAGTAACTAGGACTTATTGTTGTTCTTTCACAATGAAGGGACATTGTTCAAATTGTAATAGGAAGAAATCTTCCTCTGACTTTCATGATCATTGTATTAATTGTAGTCAGTGTTCTCGCATTAATCCCTGTCCTATATGTGAACATTGGGATGAGAAACATTGGAAACGTGTGTCACGATATGTTGTTTCTGGAGAAATTGCGATGCCGGCTCTTTCTCCACAAGGTCACTCTACTCTCTCAGTTTCTATTTCAGAGGAACCAGAACAGGGTGATGTTTCCATGTTATCTTCAAGTGTGCGTCCGTCGTCACAAATGAATTCAGAGCTAGCGGCATAAGTGCTCATGGAGATTAGACAAATGTCGTCCGCTAGCTCGCCCGGTGTAGCGTCCATTCACCGAATGGTTCGGCAGCCGGGTTCGTCCGATGCGGTCCAAGAGGAAATTTTGGGTGATGCGAGCACTATAAACATAATAGATGCACACCCAGTGACGGCGGATAGTAAGCGAGAACGGAGGAAGCCTTTTAGTCCGGTTCCTAGCTCATCCAGGTCCAGCCGGGTCGCGAGCGAGAGAGGTCCCTCTCTCGTACAACAACATCTGGGACCAGATGTTGTGGTACAAAATGTGTCTTTAGCGGAGCATACGTCCGTCGCTCGGGACGCTCCGTTGTATAAGCAGACCGCAGAGACTGTTAAGGCTTCCTCTTCTCGTCAGCGCACACGACCGCACCTTGGCTGCGTGACCGCCGATATTTTCCAGCTTCGCCGATGAAGAATTCTTCGGCGACCAGGTCACACCATCCGGCAGCCAGGGATTCGAGACCGATGGACTCCGGACGTTCGCATAGGAAAAGTATGCGGGAGCCATCTGATGCGGAGCTGCCCTCGGCGAAGCAGCGAAAGACTGCGCCTCCGCAGGTCTCGACGTCGGACATTCTAGTGCAGATAGCACAGCTTGTTGCAGCATCCCAGCAGCCGACAGAAACGGTGTCGGATCGAGAATTATCCGACGGCGCTGGGTCGGTACGCTCCGCCGAAGCATCGGGGGCGGACGACCGGGAACATCGGGAGGTCCGACCAGATGGTGAAAGGGATACGGATGAATTGGAGCTATCCCTTTCGGAACAACATAAAGCTGCCGTGGACTTCATCCGGCACTTTCTCCCTCAAGTTGTTCCGTCGGGCCAGACTGCTGCGCTTCCGGACAAGAGAATTATAGCGTCATTGGACTCTGAATTTTTTGAGCGGTTCAGGGACATCGCTCCCGAGTTTCCGTCGCAGTCCAATAATGTTGCAAGAACATTTGAATTATTGAACGACGCTATATTTAAACTTGCTTCCAGGACGGGGAAAGCAGGTTTCTTGTCCGCTAATACTCTTAACCTGCCTTTCATTAATGCAAGGAATAAATTCGATACGGCAGGACAGGGTATACCGAGAGTTCCTCTGCGTATGGACGACGAGGCGGAAGACTTAGAGCTATCATTACCGTCGTCAGCTTCTATTCCAACCGCGGTGTTGGAAACAGCTATTGCGTCTAACAGAGCCAATTTAGATGCCTTATCTTACGCAGATCACCTTACTAAGGCGTTATCACTGCGCCTTCAAGGGGAAGAGTTTCAGGATATACAATCCTCTTTAAGACTTCTTTCAAGGGCAGTAGCTTATTCCACGTGTAACTCCGCCCTTTCAGTGGCAAATCTGGAGTTGGTTAGACGTGACGCAGCCCTAGCTACATCCACACTAGTGGATTCTAAGGTGAAGAACTCTCTTAGAGTCGCTTCGGTCTCAGGAGAACTTCTCTTTGACGGCAAGCTTTCCGCTATTTATGATAAAATTAAAAAGAAAGCTAATGATTCTCTGTTGTTCAGATCGGCTCCTAAAAAGTCGGATACAGCAGACACGAATAAGACAGGCACTTCTGGGTCTAATGCGCCGAAGAGAGGTTCCTATAGAGGTTCCGGTGCGTCCTCTTGGTCTTATTCGAGAGACCGTCAGGATAGCGACTCTCGTTCGGGACGTCCTTCAGGCCGGGACAATCGGTCGGACGCCCCGAGGTCGACGAGGCGAGGTGCGGGTCGTGGAAGATGTGGTTTCTCCTACCGCAGGCCTCGCAGGTCCAGGAGGTGATGGCTTAAACCTCTATCGCGTTCCGGTTGGCGGAAGGTTGTCGAGTTTTTCACAAGAATGGGCGTCGATTACGGACGACCCTTGGGTGAGAGGAGTGACTTCGGAAGGTCTAAAGATATCCTTCAAACGAAAGCCTCCATTAACTCGAAGTCCAAAGTGGACTCATCTTCCGTCAAATCCACAGAAAAGAGACGCTCTGTTATCAGAGGTGCAGTCTCTTTTAATGAAGAACGCGGTAGAGGTCGTAGAAAACCAGAAATCTCTGGGATTCTACAGCCATCTGTTTCTGGTTCCGAAACCAGACGGCTCGTTCCGTCCAGTCATAGATTTGAGCTGGATAAACAAGCTGATCGTCGCTCCGAAGTTTTATATGGAGACGATTCGATCGGTCAGAGCGAGTATTCGGGTGAACGATTATGCAACGAGCATAGATCTCAAAGATGCGTACTTTCACGTCATGGTACATCCGACATTCCGAAAGTATCTACGCTTCGCAGTCCTAGGAGTGGTGTATCAGTTCCGGGCCATGTGCTTCGGATTGAATCTAGCACCCTGGGCTTTCACTCGGGTAATGAACTCGGTAATGATCTACTTCCGAGCTCATTCGTCTGCGGTAACGTCGGCCTACCTGGACGACATTCTTCAGAGGTACGGCAACGAGTTAACGCTTCAGAACGATGTTCAGAATCTTCTTCTATTGCTCCGACGTCTCGGTTTTATAGTAAACGAGGAGAAGTCGGATCTGGTGCCGTCCAAGTCATTCACTCATCTGGGAATGAGCTTCGAGACGCACAACAATCTCGTTCGTCTGCCGTTAACCAGAGCGAAATTAGTCAGTTGTTACGCTCGCTATTGTCTGCACGCAGACAAAGTCACGGCGAGAGAATTTATGAGACTGATAGGTCTGTGCGGAGCCGCCGCGGATCTCATTCCGATGGGGCGGCTACGCACACGTCCTCTTCAAATTTTCCTGACTCAGAATTGGAGTGTGAAAATTCATTCGCTCGATGTAGACGTTCTCTTGTCAGATCAAGTGAAACAAGAGATTCAGACTTGGGCAAACATTCAGTGGTTAACTCAAGGAGTTCCGCTGCAGTTGCCGGATCCGAGTTTTACCGTTATGACGGATGCCAGTCAAACAGGTTGGGGTGCATCATTAATCCCAACGGATTCGAGATGCCAGGGTCTTTGGGATCCGCAATTCCTGTGCAAGCACATAAACATCAAGGAAATGATGTCAATTTGGCTTGCGTTACGTCACTGGATGGACATTATTCACGATGCTCATGTCCAAATCCTATCCGACAATATGACAGTAGTGGCGTATATACGGAATCAGGGAGGCACTCATTCAGTTCCGTTGTTCAATCTAACGGAAAGAATCCTTCTGTTGGCGTTAGAACATCACGTTCTTCTTTCGGTCCGTCACATACCGGGTCGTCTGAATGTGCTAGCAGACTCCCTTTCACGAAAGGGTCGCTTGTTGCCGTCGGAGTGGACTCTCAACAAACAAGTATTCAATCAGATTTGCTACCAATGGGAACGGCCAATGATAGACTTATTTGCGACACATCTCAACAATCAGTTGCAGACGTATGTGTCTCCGTGTCCGGATCCAAGAGCATTTGCAGTAGACGCTCTGTCGATCCCTTGGGACGGAATGATAGGATATGCGTATCCTCCAGCGCCGTTAATTCAACAAGTATTGCTAAAGATAAAACAATCTCAATGCAAGATTCTGTTGGTAGCATCTCTGTCGCCACAGAGACCGTGGATAAATCTACTCAGGTGTCTGTTGTGGGACCTACCGCGAAAACTTCCTCCACGGGAGGATCTTCTTTCGCAGGGGAAATCGCGCCAACTCCATCACAACCCGCAAGGTCTCAACCTTCACGTTTTTCCGTTGTGCGGTCCTTCTTGCATGGCAAGCACTTTACAGGACGAGCAGTGGACGCGATTTCTAACTGTAGGAGGACCTCCTCTTCGCTAAACTATGCGGCTAAGTGGAAGGTTTTTCGTCGTTGGTGTAGGGATCATTCTGTAGATATATTTGATCCCTCTATACCAGACATTGCAAACTTTCTAGTATACTTGTTTGACGAAATCAAACTGCAGCCTGTTACTATAAAGGGTTATAGATCTATGTTATCTGATACCTATGCACATCATGATAGTTTACAAATTGGATCTAATGTCTCTTTATCGAAGTTGGTTAGAAACTTTTCGATAAATAGACCCAGAACTCTTAGATTAATTCCTAAGTGGAATTTAGCTTGGGTTCTCCTTAAATTGAAGGAAAAGCCATTTGAACCTCTTGGGACAGTAGATTTCAAATTCTTATCTTATAAGACAGCTTTTCTCTTAGCTTTCTCTTCTGCCAGAAGAGTCAGTGAGCTTCATGCACTATCGGTGGATGATTCTCATTATCGTAGTGTTGGGAACACTATCACCTTCACTACTAATGTGGGTTTTTTAGCTAAGAATCAGGCTCCTAATAAATATCCGGAACCTATTGTTATTAAGGCTCTTCCGTCTTCAGACGGGCGTAGGCCTTTACTCTGTCCTGTTAGAGCACTACGTATCTATAAACAGAGATCTCAGTTTATCAGAAAGGGACGAAAACGTTTCTTTCTGTCTTTGATGCCTAATAGAAAGGACATTTCAGTCCATTCTATTGCTAGATGGATTCAGTTAACTATCCGTACTGCTTATGAAGATTTATCTTCTTCTCAGCAGTCTGTGCTTAAGATTTCTGCTCATGAAGTAAGAGCTCTTTCTACTTCCTGGGCTTATGCTAATAGTGTTGCTATTACAGATTTAATGAAGGCTGCTTATTGGTCTCAGCCATCCACATTTACGAATTTTTATCTCAGAAATATTGAGTCCATTTCTGGAGACCTGCATTGTTTAGGTCCGTTATCTGTTGCTCAGAATGTCGTCCACTAAACAGTTGCAACTATAGTTATGCAGGCTTTCTGTTCCGGCAGTGACTCCGTCCGGCTGCCCTCTTCGCTCTGGGCTATTTGACCCAGGGCAAGGGGGAGGGGGGGGGGGGCGGGTGTTCCCTTAGGTCACCTGCTTTATAGTGAAAAGCAAGGGAATGCCTCCTCCAAGTCAGTATTTCTGAGTCGCTTCCGGGATGGTTTTAAAGTGTAATATTAATGTTTAAATTCATTCATGTCTTTTTTTTAAAGTGTAGCTCGGTGTGAAGCATTTGTATATGTCAAGTGTCAAACGGGCTTTAATATACAATACTCGGACACTTTTAAATGATTATAAAGAGTCTCAATTCTCTGGACTACTTTATTTATTGGCTTGCTTTAAAAATAGTATAAGGGTTATACTGGATGTTAATAGAGAACATGAATGTTATTGTGCTCAATTATTAAGGGTAGTGTATCTTTCTAATTTAATATTAAATAAGAAAGATACATGTAAAGCCTAATACTCCTTTTCTCCTTAAGGGGTTACCTCTTTACTATATAGTTGAGCTTATTGGATTTTCCTCTATGTCCTAGGCCCTCCAGCCTGTTTACTATTCAGCTAAGTCTGGGTCATTGGTACAGTATAAAAATGTTAAAAAATTTATAGTAATTTATATATTTTTTATACTTACCAATGACCCAGACGGGGATGGCCCTCCCTGGAGTTGGGAACTCTTGCCTCCCCGCTGAGTACATAGCGCTGACCAGGCACTGCCAGTAAGAATGATAATTGGCGCCAATTTCGGGACGACTGCATCACTGCGCATGCGCAGTAGAGGCGTACTATGGAGGTCCTTTAGGACATGATTTCTTTTTGTTTTGGATGCAAATTTTGGGGATTGGGGGGCAAAATTTGTGTTTGGCCCTGGTTTTGTTGGAGTTAGCACTAGCTAAGTCTGGGTCATTGGTAAGTATAAAAAATATATAAATTACTATAAATTTTTTAACTTTCAGGAGATGGAAAGGAGTTAGTGAGTTGAAAAGTGGATACAGAAATACTGTTGCTTTACAAACCAGTATTCACCATCAGTTAAAGAAAGGGGATACAGGTAAGTTTTCTTGCAGGCCTCTGAATCTTGGCAAATTCATAGTGGTAACAGATTAGTTCAAATTACAGGAACGACTTGGTTGTCAGTTTTGGCTCCAGGATTTCCCTGATCAGTGGTTTCTGATCCCAAATAGAGGAGACCTCCCTGAGAGGGTTTTTTGCCTCACTAATCCACCCCCATCCCCATGGTGCCACCCCTGTTGGAGATTTTTGTTCAATTCTGCTACAATGTGATATTCTACATCCTGACATTACTGTCGCTTTGCAGTTTCTAGTTAAATATTGGCTGCCTATGCTGAACATGCCTTGAAACAGCTGGCAAGTTAATTATAAGATAGATTTGAGTTTACCTAGAGTGTGTCTGTTGACCTGTACTGCTGCAGTAGCAAGTGAATCAAAGTTGGAATTGGTGCTTTGAAGGCCAATAAATATTCTGAGGTACTAATTAAATCATGAGACCCCCCCCACCTCCGAAAAAAAAAAAAAACCCAGACATTTTCAGTTATTATTACAGAAAGTTAATTGAATTGTACTGAATGCAAAAAGACTTGTTGAGACTACATTATCCCTAAATTAAACAAATCTAAAAGCTTGTGTTGTTCCAATTTCATTTTTGGCTCACCAACATGTCGGCGTCTGCGTCCGCTCTCAAATGTATTTGAACTTTTGTGTACAGGTTTTGATTTTGGGGCTTTTTAAAATTTTGTTTAGTTTCTGCATATTGCTATGGTGGTTCACTATAACATTTAACTCTTTTCCAGGGTATTTTGTCTTAATTTTAATAAGGCTTCCACGTTTATGGGCATTAAACGTTTACAGTTCTGGTAAACGTGTACACGGAATGAAGTGTTAATAGAGTAATTTCAAAATTGCAGATTATTGCAGAAAGTCTAAAGAAACCAAAAAAAAATTTCCAACTTTGCAATTCAATATTTTGGTAATGCTTCAGAAAAACTGTGTACTGGTTCCGACTGGCGCCGCCGCCACAGTAACTGAACGAAATCATCTTCAAATCATGTGATATCATATGTGACACAGTCACGTGAGCCACATGGCACGTGCTTATCTTTGGTGTTTCCTTCGAAACATGTGTGGGATGTTTTAGTTATTCGGATTTACATGTATATTCCCAAAGTGATACACAATTGTTCTCGATGATTTCGTTCACCTGACATGGATTATTAATTTATTATTCACACATGGGATGATCTTAGGATCGATTTATGGAGTTTGACAGACAGACGGGCACTTGTGGTGTTTGAAAATTTGGATTCCCCTGCATGGTTTGTAGACTTTGTTTATTTTTGCGACATTGCATTCCACTCTCAAGTCCGGTATTGTCACTATTGTGTGCCATGGCAACACACTCCAACATTACTGTTTGAAAAAACACAAGGAATTTCACCCCACCCACAAGAATGAGCTCAGAGACCCCCATAAATTTCAAAATTTACCTGGGGAGAATCCCTCCCCCCCCCCCCCCCCCCACCACACACACACATAGACCGAGCGACTTTGCCTTCGGCATCTGCATGCTGTGATCGTTCGTCTACGTCGTTTTTGGACGAACTGTAAATCGGCTGTCTCAATAACATAAATTGTTTGCCCTGTACGCAAAGATATGATGAACTTACTGTGTATTATTACACACTTCTATCAAATATTGACTACTTGCATTGTTAGTACGTGTAAACGTTTCCGTTTCATTTACAGACAGTCGTTTAAACGTTTACAATTTTGTCTAAACATGGAAGCCTTAAATTTTGACCCTTTGAATGAAATTTTAGACTTATTTTGATGTTTGCGTGCAGGTTTTGATGTTTTTTTTTTCCTTTCTTCCAAGTGGAGATTTACCTTGCAGCATATGACCATGCTTTCTATTGTATGTAAACATGCATCTTAGGGCTAAGTTTGTATTATTTAACCCTTTTCCCACTGAATTACTTCAATTTTGGACTTTTATGTACAGGTTTTGTACTTCGCTTTCAGCTTTTTACTTTTATGTACAGGTTGTGATAGAAAAAAAAAAAATGAAATTGAGGTTGACCTCACTGCATATTGCAGTGGTGTTTACTATAACATTGATATCTTTCCAGTGCATTTTTGTTTAAATTTTAACCCTTTCAATAGATTTTTATTAGACTTATTTTGATGTTTGCGTGCAGGTTTTCATGGGGTTTTTTTACCTTTCTTCCAAGTGTAGATTTACCTTGTAGCATATGTCCATGCTTTCTATTGTATGTAAACATGCATCTTAGGGCTATGTTTGTATTATATAACCCTTCTCCTGCTGAATTACTTCAATTTTGGACTTTTATGTACAGGTTGTGATAAAAAAAACAATTTCAAGTGATGTTGACCTCACTGCATATTGCAGTGGTGGTTATTATAACATTGATATCTTTCCAATGCATTTTAAAAAATTTTTTTTAACCCTTTGAATAGATTTTTAGACTTATTTTGACATTTTCGTGCAGGTTTTCATGGGTTTTTTTTACCTTTCTTCCAAGTGTAGATTTACCTTGTGGCATATGTCCATGCTTTCTATTGTATGTAAACATGCATCTTAGGGCTATGTTGTATTCTTTAACCCTTTTCCTGCTTAATTACTTCAATTTTGGACTTCTTTTGTTTACAGGTTTGGATTTTTGTGGTTTTTAAAAAAGATTTTTCTTCTTTGCATATTGCTATGGGATATTCACGATAACATTTAACTCTTTTCCAGGGTATTTCATCTTAATTTTAACCCTTTGAATCAAATTTTGGACTGATTACTTTTATGGGAAGGTTTTGAGGTTTGTCTTTCTTTTCTTCCAAGTGGCGACTTACCTTGTAGCATATTGCCATGGTTCCTATTTTATGTTAGGATGCTTCTTGGGCCTATTATTATATTATTTGACCCTTTAGCTGCTTATTTACTTAAATTTTGGACTTTTGTGTGCAGGTTTTGTACTTTTGTGTGCAGGTTTTGATATTTTTTTTAAGTGGAGTTTTACCTCACTGGCATATTGCCATGGTGGTTACTGTAACATTTTCAGGGTATTTTTCTAAATTTTAACCCTTTGAAACAAATGTGATACTTTTTTCACTTTTATGTGCAGGTTTTGAGGTTTGTCTTTCTTTTCTTCCAAGTGGATATTTTTCAAGTAGAGTTTCACCTTACTGGGATATTGCCATTGTGGTTACTGTGACAGGGTATTTTTCTCAATTTTAACCCCTTGAAACAAATGTGATACTTTTTTTTACTTTTATGTGCAGGTTTTGAGGTTTGTCTTTCTTTTCTTCCCAGTGGTGACTTACCTTGTAGCATATTGCCATGGTTCCTATTTTATGTTAGGATGCTTCTTGGGGCTATTTTTAGATCACCTGCCTGAAAGTCAGGGTGAGCTTTTCTTATCACTCTTCGTCCATTGTCATGCGGGAAGGTGGTGTTTGAGCCTCTTTCTCCTAAACCACTGGCCACATTTTAATTAAATTTCATGTAAATAGTGGTTATATAGGGGCATTTTGATTTTTATGCGAATTATGTTTCGGCTCATATTGAGCAGAGGGGAGGGGAAAAAATGGCCAAATATTTTGAAAATCTTCTAATGAACCACCAGTAGCAGAGACTTGATATGTGGTATACAGAATCCTTTTGAGGTTTAGAATCAAGTTTGTTCAAGAGAAGTTTGTCAGGCATTATTTGCCTTCGTTATGGGATGGGCAAAAATTTTGGCCACGCCTAAAATTTCTATATTTTTATACTGTACCAATGACCCAGACATAGCTGGTGCTAACTCTTAAAATATAGGGCCAAACACAAATTTTGCCCCCCAATCCCCAAAATTTGCATCTAAAACAAAAGAAAACATGTCCTGAAAGGCCCTCCACACTTCGCCCCGACTGCGCATGCGCAGTGTCAAGGACGTTCCGAAATTGGCGCCATTAATCATTCTAAGTTTGGCCCTTCATCTGTTAACATCTGACTGATCTTTGTGCTTATAAATCTCAGTTTAAATGATGCCAGACACATAAATATTAGTGAAATGGTGATTCTAAGGAGGATAGAGAAGGAGGAGAGGAAAAAAATGTGTGACAGAATATTATCAGGGCTGTAACTTAAAATTTTTTAATGAAATTATGTTAAGTTACCTATTTTCGAGGCAGCAGCCATTTTGTTGTCATTCTGATTATTTAGTTACACTGTTTTTTAAGTGTTTTCCTCTCTCCCTGTCCTTTAAGTCCCCCCTTGCTATTCTCCCATGCTTTTGGCATAGTTTTTGTAATTATTATTACTAAATTTTCTTGGGAGTTTTAGCTGAATAACAGAATGAATTCTGTTCTTTTCCCCATGTTTACGTCTTCACCTACGGGTGGTTAGGCGTTGTGTTCTGCATCTACCATCTGATGTTCTGCAGTTTCTTCCCTGGAAGTCTCTGTTTTGCATCAGATAGTGTATTTTTGGTAACTGATTTCGGGCCTGGGTGCCTGGAGTCTTATTTTAGTGTTTTTACACTCATTGTTTACATTTACAACAGCCCTCTGTGTGAGGGGGGGATTTCTAAAAAATAATATCTTGATGTTATTTAAGCATACATTTTTATTGTTCGTAAGTGTTGAATAAATTGTTTAAAATATTTTTAAAATTTTTGTCCACACTTAGGCTTGGGATCCATTGGGGCTCAACGTTACTTTTCAGAAACTTGGGCTGTTCTGAAAAAATATTTTTTCAAAATATTTTGATTTCAATTATTTTTTCTATATTAATGGATCATATTATTATTATGTATTTTGATTGCCAGGGGTTAGTGCGAGTACCAGGACTTGTTTTCTTTTCACATTGAAAGGATATTGATCAATTGTTTTAAGAGGAAGTCTTCCTCTGACTTTATTATCATTCTATATGTGGTCAGTGTACTCGCATTAACTCCTGTTCTGTATCGTATGATTTCGATGACAATATGGGAAGCGTATGTCACGGTATGTTATTGGGGATTTGGACACTCCGGTCCTTTCCCCGCAGGGTCACTCTACTTTATCAATTTCTATTTCAGACGATCAAGATTAGGGTGATGTATCTGTGATGTCTTCCAACAGTGTGCCTCCGTCGTCACAATTAATGAAGGGCTAGCGGAAAAGTGCTCATGTAAATACGCCAATTGCCTAAGAGGACCCTAGTAGGTTCGACGGCTGTTGACGTCCGCTGGCTCGCCCGGTGTAGCGTCCATTCACCGAATGGTTCGGCAGCCGGGTTCGTCCGTTGCGGTCTAGAAGGAACTTTGGGGTGATGCGAGCACTATAAATTAACCTAATGCACACCCAGTGACGGCGGATCGGAGGGAGAACGGAGGAAGCCTTTTAGTCCGGTTCATAGCTCGTTCCGGTCCATCCGGACGGCAAGCGAGAGAGGCCCCTCTCTCGTTCAACAACATCTGGCCCCAGATGTTGTGTTACAAAATGTGTCGCAAGCGGAGCATACGTCCGTCGCTCGGGACGCTCCGTTGTATAGGCAGTCCGCGGAGACTGCTAAGGCTTCCTCTTCTCGTCAGCGCACACGACCGCACCTTGGCTGCGTGACCGCCGATATATTACCAGCTTCGCCGATCAAGGATTCTTCGGCGACCAGGTCACACCATCCGGTAGCCAGGGACACGAGGCCTGCAGACTCCGGACGTTTGCATAGGAAGTGTGCGGGAGTCAACGTACACGGAGCTTCCGGCGGCAATGCATCGTAAGACCGCTACTGCACAGGCCTCGGTAACGGACGTGCTTTCCTTAATAGCACAGTTTATCGCAGCATCCCAGCATCAACTGAATCTGTCGCATATATTTTATCCGACGATGCTGGGTCGGGACGCTCCGCGGAAGCGGGTACGGACGTCCGAAAGTTTCATCCGGTCCGACGGGATACCGAAAGGGATTCGGAGGATTTCGAGCTTTCCCTTTCGGAACAACATATGCTGTTGTGTATGTCATCTGACTTGGTCTTCTACAGCTTCTTTCGTCGGACCAGAATGCTGCAATGCTGGATAAGAAACTGATAGCGTCGGTGGACTTAGAAATTTTTGGTTCGGTTCAGGGACATCGTCCCTCAGTTCCGACATAGTCCAATAATGTCACACAAACTTTCGAATTATTGAACGACGCTATATATATTATTATTTTATGCTTGCTAACCAAGCATTTCTGGTTTCTTGTTCGAAGAGTTATGGAGATGTCTTTCAAAAGTGTGCCTCTGTCGTCATAGTTAATGAAGAGCTAGCGGCAATAAGTGCTCATGGAATATGTCTATCGCCTACGGAGTGACATTCGCTAGCTCACCCGGTGTAGCGTACATTCATCGAATGGTTCGGCTGCCGGGTTCATCCGTTGCGGTCTAGGAAGGAGATTTGGGTGATGCGAGCACTTTAATTACTTTAGTACTCACCCAGTGACGGCAGATTGAGGACAGATCGGAGGAAGCCTGTTAGTCCGGTTCCTGGCTTGTCCAGGTCCGTCCGGGCTGTGAGCGAGAGAGGTCCCTCTCTCGTCCAACAACATAGGGGACCGCATGTTGTGGTTCAGATATTTTACATTCGCAGCATATGTCCGTCGGTCGGGACGCTCCGTTATATTGACAGTCCGAGAGACTGTCCTTAATGCTTCCTCATCCTCACAGCAGGGCACACAACCGCACATTGGCTACGTGACCTCGAGTATCCGATCAGTTTCGGCATTCAGTGATTCCACAGCGAATAGGTCGCGCCATCCGGTAGCCAAGGGACACGAGGCCTATACACTCCGTTCGCTCGCATATTGGTAGTATGCACGGGGCAACGATCACGGAGCTTCCAGCGGCAATGCATCGTAAGACCGCTTCTCCTCAGGCCTCAGTGACGGACGTGCTATCCGAGTTAGCACAGTTGTTTCGCAGCATCCCAGCAATTGACAGTTTCTCGGTCGAATCAGGAATTATCCGACGGCGCTGGGTCGGTGCGGTCCGCGGTTGCATCAGGTACGGACGACCGAACGCTTTATAGGGTCCGACAGGATGACGAAAGGGATTCGAAAGATTTCGAGTTTTCCCTTTAGTAGTATCGGAAGATGCCTTTCATATCTTCTGGCATTATCTTCCAGTGATTGTTATTTCGGACTTCATTGCTGCGATCTTGGATAAGAGACTTATAGCGTCATTGGACTCGGATTTTTCGATCGGTTCAGGGACATTGTCCCTGACTTACCGACGCAGTCCAATATTGTCATTACAACATGTGTTTTATTTTTCGACGCTATATATATATATATACAAGCCTGCTACCAATCATGATAGTTTAGTTTCTTGTCCGCGTTGCTCATTTCTGCCATTTTATCATTTATACGAATAGTTTATTTTGGCAGAGCAGGGTATACCGAGAGTTCATATGCGTCTAGACGGTGTGATTAAAGACTGCATATATTCTTTTTCGCCGTTTATGTCTTTTCCAATTTCAATGTTGGGAACGACATGATGTATAGTAGACTTAACTTAGACGCTTTATCATACGTAATCCGCCTTTTTGAGGCGTTATCATTACGTCTTCAAAAAAAAACAAAAAAAAAACAAGATTTACGGGATATTATTCTCAATGTAATTTCTTTTGAGGGCAGTAGTTTGTTCACGTATAACTCCGCCCTTCAGTGGCTGATTGGAGTTGGTTAGACGTGACGCAGCCCTAGCTACATCCACACGCGTGGATAGTAAGGTTAAGAACTCTCTCAGAGTCGCTTCGTTCTCGGAGGAGTTTCTCTTCGACGGCAACTTTTCGGCAATCCATGAATTGCTCGATTTACACGTTCTCTTGTCTATCTAGTGTTACAAGAGATTCAGACTGGGGTAAACATTCGGTGGTTGACTCAGAGAGTGCCACCGCAGTTGCCGGACCCGAGTGTGGCTGTTATGACGGTTGCCAGTCAAACAGATTGGGATATAATACTGATCCCTACGGATTCGAAGTGCCAGGGTCTTTGGGTTCCGCAGTCTCTTAGCAATCAGTTTTCTTCCGCGGAATAATGTTTTTTAGGCTTGCTTTATGTCATTGCATGAACATTATTCAGAAACGCATGCCCAAATTCCTGTCCTTTAATTCGACAGTAGTGGCGTATCTCCGGAACCAGGGAGGCACTCTTTCGTTTCCGTTATTCAATTTAATGGAAAGAATCCGTCTGTTGGTTATAGTACACCAAGTTCAGTTTTGGTCCGTCATATTCCGGGTCGTCTGATTGTTTTATCGGACTCCCGTTCTCTTACGGGTCGCTTGTTGCTGTCAGAATGGACTCTCAACAAACAAGTATTCAATCAGATTTGCTATCTATGGGAGCGCCCAATGATGATTTATTTATGACACAGCTTGCTAATCAATTGCAGACGTATGTGTTGGCTTGTCCAGATCTCGGAGCTAATGTTGTTAACGCTCTATTGATCTATAGGACGGAATGATAGGATACGCGTATCCTCCGGCGCTGTTGTTTCAGCAGGTATTGCTAAGATAAACAACCACAATACATTTCTGTTGATAGCATCTCTATCTTCACAGAGATCATGGGTAATTTACTCTCTTGTCTACTGTGGGTCTTAACGTGAAATCTTCCTCTATGTGAGGATCTTTTTTCACTGGGTAAATCGTGTCATCTTTATCACAACCCGCAAGGTCGCAACCTTCATGTATTCCATTGTGTGGTCCGTATTGCATTGTAAGCACTGTACTGGACGAGCTTTGGACGCGATTTCTTACTATAGGAGATCCTCTTCTTCGCTATTCTATGCGGCTAAAGTGGAGGCTCTTCCGTCGTGGTGTAGGGATCATTATGTTCATATTGTTGATCCCTCCATACTACTCATTGCTATTTTTTAATATACTTGTTTCACAAGATCTACTGAAGCCTGTTATTATTTAGGTTATAGGTTTATGTTACCTCATACCTATGCACTCTACGATAGTTTACAATTCAGTCTTTGGTCTCTTTATCTAAGTCAGTTAGTAACTTTTTGATAAATAGACTTAGAATCTTTAGATTAAATTCCTATATGGATTTTAACTTCGGTTCTTATTTAGCTAAGTAATCATTTGAGCCTCTGGAAACAGTAGTTTTCAAATTCTGACCTTTTAGACAGTAATTCTGTTGGTTTCTCTTTTACTGTAGAGTCAGTGAGTTTCATGCACTATCGATGGATGATTTTCACTTTCGTAGTTTCGGAATCACTACTTCCGTCACTATTTAGGTTGGATTGTTGCATAAGAGTTAGGCTCCTATTATCCGGAACCTATTATTTTAAGGTCCTTCTGTCTTCGTATGGGCATAGGCCTTTACTCTTTCCGGGTACAGTTTATGTATTTATAAACAGATATCTGTTCATTACTATGGGCGTAAGCTTCTTCTGTCTTTGATGTCTAGTAGAAGGACGTTACGCTCCATTTTTTTGTTAATGGATTCTATTAACTATCGGTACTGCTTATGGTATATCATTGACTTAGCAGTTGTGCTTAAGATTTCGGCTCATGAAGTAAGAGTTCTTCTACTTCTTGGGCTTACATTAATAGTGTCGCTATTATAGATTTTTGAAGGCCGCTCATTGCGCTCAGCCATCCACATTCATGAATTTTATCTCAGAAATATCGAGTCCATTTCTGGAGGCCTCTATTGTTAGGTCTATTATCTACTGCTCAGAATGTCATTCACTTAACAGTTGCTACTATAGCTAGGTAGGCTGTCTGTTTCGGCAGTGTCTCCGTTCGGCTGCCCTCTTCGCTCTGGGCTATTTGACCCAGGGCAAGAAAAAGGGGGGGGGGGGGGGGGGGAGGGTGTTCCCTTGAGTCACCTGTTTTACTATGAAAACAAGGGGATACCTCCTCCGGAGTTAGTAATTCTGAGCTGTTATTGGGATGGTTGTTTAGTGAGAAGTTTAGGTTTTTAAAATTCATTCAAGTCTTAGTTTTTAAAGTATAGCTTTTGAATATTGCATATGTCAACGGACATGATTATGCAATTCTCAGACACTTTTAGGAGTATAAGAGTCTCTATTCTCTAGACTTACTTTATTATTGGCTTACTTTAAAAATTATTAGTATAGGGATTATATTGGATATTAATAGAGTACATGGATGTATGAAGCTCAATTTTGGAAGGTGTTGTATCTTTCTAATTTATCATAAATAAGAAAGATACATGTAAGGCCTATTACTTCTTTTTCCCTACAGGGGATGACTCTATTTTATTTTATTGAGCGTATTCCATTTTGCTCTATGTCCTTGGCCCTCCAGCCTTTTTACTATTCAGCTATGTCTGGGTCATTGGTACAGTATAAAAATGTTAAAAAATTTATAGTAATTTATATATTTTTTATACTTACCAATGACCCAGACGGGGATGGCCCTCCCAGGAGTTGGGAACTCTTGCCTCCCCGCTGAGTACATAGCGCTTACCAGGCACTGGTTATTAGAATGATTAATGGCGCCAATTTCGGAACGTCCTTGACACTGCGCATGCGCAGTAGGGGCGAAGTGTGGAGGGCCTTTCAGGACATGTTTTCTTTTGTTTTAGATGCAAATTTTGGGGATTGGGGGGCAAAATTTGTGTTTGGCCCTATATTTTAAGAGTTAGCACCAGCTATGTCTGGGTCATTGGTAAGTATAAAAAATATATAAATTACTATAAATTTTTTAACTTTCAGAACCGTGAGGTCGATTTGAACCAAATTTGATATGAGATGATAATGGGTCATAAGTAGTTGATTGATGCAAAAATTTTTTTTCTCATTGCCCCGTGGGAACCTCGGGAGCTAAAAATAGGAAAAACCTTAAAACTGCCATATCTCCAAAACTACACGGCACAGAGAATTCTTATTTTGTATAAAGCTTACTTTTACCCAGTAGAATAGAATGGTTTAAAAAAATACCTATCGGTTTGATCACAAGGTACTTTTTTCAGGACTTTGAAAAAGTGCTGAGTCAGCACTTTTTAACACTGTAGGCAATAGGAAAAACATTAAAAAATCTTCTCCAGATCCAGCAGGCAGAATCTTTTGATATTTGGTATGCAACATTGTAGGGTGGATCTGATTCAAGTTTGTTCAAATCGGCCCCCCCTGGGTTCATATTTGGACTCAGTATAGGAGCCCGATTTCAAACTTAGTGCATTTCAGGCAAATTTCTTCAAAAATCTTCTTCTCCAGATCCAGCATGCAGAATCTTTTGATATTTGGTATGCAACATTGTGGGGTGGATCTGATTCAAGTTTGTTCAAATCGGCTCCCTAGATTCATATTTGGGTTCACTATAGAAGCTCGAATTCGAACTTAGTGCATTTCAGGCAAATTTCTTTGAAAATCTTCTTCTCAAAATCCAGCAGGCAGAATCTTTTGACATTGGGTATGCACCATGCTTAGGGGGGTGAGATTCAAGTTTGTTCAAGCCAAGTCCCTGGGTTCATATTTGGGCTGACTGTGGTAGCCTGAATGATAACTTAGTTCAAAATGAGGAATTTTCTTTAAAAATCTTCTTCAGATTCAGTAGTCGGAATGTTTTGATAGTTGGCATGCAGCATCCTTAGGGGGTGAGATTCAAGTTTGTTCAAACCATGTCCCTAGGTCCATATTTGGACTCACTGTGAGAGCTCGAATTGTAACTTAGTGCAAAATGAGGAATTTTCTTTAAAAATCTTCTTCAGGTCTAGTAGTCGGAATGTTTTGATATTTGGTGTGCAGCATCCTTAGGGGGGGTGATATTCAAGTTTGTTAAAGCCAAGTCCCTGGGTTCATATATTGGCTCCCTGTGGGATTCAATATGAGGAATATTCTTTAAAAATCTTTTTTTTTAGGTCCACTGGTCAGAATCTTTGGATATTTATACCTCCCGCAAACAAAGTTTGGGGGGGTATATAGGAATCACCCTGTCCGTCTGTCCATCCGTCTGTCCATCCTTATAAGCGCAACTCCTCCTAAACTGTTTGAAGAATTTTCATGAAACTTTACACAATGGAAGAACTCCATATGAAGATGTACATGAAGCAATATAATTCCGTTCTGACAGGCGCGGGGGGTATCACTTTGTGAGCTTGCTCACAGTACCTCTAGTTGGTATAAGCTTTTCTTAGGAGGAGAAGATGCAACTTGTTGAAATCAATTCTCTGGGTTGATATTTAGGCTACCATGTCAGGTGAGCGCCCTCAGGCCCCCTGGGGCCTCTTATTTAACCCTTTAGCTGCTTATTAGTCCCCTACGGGAACCGTAAGGGGACTATAGGATTGCACTCCGTCCGTCCATCTGTCTGTCCGTCTGTCTGCCCGCGTCTGTCTGTCCATCTGTCTGTTTTTTATCTTACCACCTCTTCCTCCAATATGCTTTAAGCTACACCTTTCATATTTGGTAAATGGTTCTGAGGGGATGATGCACGCTCAAAATTTTTTTTTCAAAATCCAAGATGGCGGAATGGCGGCCATTTTTGTTGTGTTTTTTAAGCTTTTTTTCTCTATTTTGATGTTACCACCCCTCCCACCAACATGGTTCAAGCTACACCTTTCATATTTGGTACATGGATAAATGGTTCTGAGCGGATGATGCACGCTCAAAATTTTTTTTTCAAAATCCAAGATGGCAGAATGGCGGCCATTTTTGTTGTGTTTTTTAAGCTTTTTTTTCTCTATTTTCATGTTACCACCCCTCCAACCAACATGGTTCAAGCTACACCTTTCATATTTGGTACATGGATAAATGGTTCTGAGGGAATGATGCACGCTCAAAATCTTTTTTTCAAAATCCAAGATGGCGGAATGGCGGCCATTTTTGTTGTGTTTTTTAAGCTTTTTTTCTCTATTTTGATGTTACCATCCCTCCCACCAACATGGTTCAAGCTACACCTTTCATATTTGGTACATGCATAAATGATTCTGAGGGGATGATGCACGCTCAAAATTTTTTTTTCAAATGTGTTTTTAGCTCACCTGAGTGAAGCTCAAGGGGAGCTTTACTAATCACTTTCTGTCCGTCGTCCGTCGTCGTCCATCCGGCGTTAACTTTACATTATCGACTTCTCCTAAACCACTAGCCCAATTTTATTCAAATGTTGGCTAAATGTTTATTACCTAATGCCAATTTAGATTTGTTCAAATGAAGTTGCCCCTCTTCCTGGGTGGTGCCACGCCCCCAAGGGGCACCAAAATCTTTGTAAATCTTCTTCTCATGAACCAGCAGTAGCAGAGACTTGATATATGGTGTGCAGCTTCCTTTTGAGGTGTAGACTCAGATTTGTTCAAGAGAAGTTTGTGGGGCTATACTTGGCGTCGTTATGGGAGGGGCAAAATTTTTTGCCGCGCCCAAAATTTCTATATTTTTATACTGTACCAATGACCCAGACATAGCTGGTGCTAACTCTTAAAATATAGGGCCAAACACAAATTTTGCCCCCCAATCCCCAAAATTTGCATCTAAAACTAAAGAAAACATGTCCTGAAAGGCCCTCCACACTTCGCCCCTACTGCGCATGCGCAGTGTCAAGGACATTCCGAAATTGGTGCCATTTATCATTCTAAGTTTGGCCCTTCATCAGTTAACATCTGACTGATCTTTGTGCTTTTAAATCTCAGTTTAAATGATGCCAGACACATAAATATTAGTGAAATGGTGATTCTAAGGAGGATAGAGAAGGAGGAGAGGAAAAGAATGTGTGACAGAATATTATCAGGGCTGTAACTTAAAATTTTTTAATGAAATTATGTTAAGTTACCTATTTTCAAGGCAGCAGCCATTTTGTTGTCATTCTGATTATTTAGTTACACTGTTTTTTCAAGTGTTTTCCTCTCTCCCTGTCCTTTAAGTTCCCCCTTGCTATTCTCCCATGCTTTTGGCATAGTTTCTGTAATTATTATTACTAAAATTTCTTGGGAGTTTTAGCTGAATAACAGAATGAATTCTGTTCTTTCCCCATGTTTACGTCTTCACCTACGGGTGGTTAGGCGTTGTGTTCTGCATCTACCATCTGATGTTCTGCAGTTTCTTCCCTGGAAGTCTCTGTTTTGCATCAGATAGTGTATTTTTGGTAACTGATTTCGGGCCTGGGTGCCTGGAGTCTTATTTTAGTGTTTTTACACTCATTGTTTACATTTACAACAGCCCTCTGTGTGAGGGGGGGATTTCTAAAAAATAATATCTTTATGTTATTTTAATCATAACTAGATACATTATTATTGTTCGTAAGTGTTGAATAAATTGTTTAAAATATTTTTAAAATTTTTGTCCACACTTAGGCTTGGGATCCATTGGGGCTCAACGTTACTTTCCAGAAACTTGGGCTGTTCTGAAAAAATATTTTTTCAAAATATTTTGATTTCAATTATTTTTTCTATATTAATGGATCTTATTATTATTATGTATTTTGATTGCCAGGGGTTAGTGCGAGTACTAGGACTTGTTTTCTTTTCACATTGAAAGGATATTGATCAATTGTTTTAAGAGGAAGTCTTCCTCTGACTTTATTATCATTCTATATGTGGTCAGTGTACTCGCACTAACTCCTGTTCTGTATGTGTTAATTTCGATGACAAAATGGGAAGCGTATGTCACGTTATGTTAGTGGGGAATTGGCCATTCCGGTCCTTTCCCCGCAGGGTCACTCTACTTTATCAATCTCTATTTCAGACGATCAAGAATAGGGTGATGTATCCGTGATGTCTTCCAAAAGTGTGCCTCCGTCGTCACAATTAATGAAGAGCTAGCGGAAAAGTGCTCATGTAAATACGTCAATTGCCTAAGAGGACCCTAGTAGGTTCGACGGCTGTTGACGTCCGCTAGCTCGCCCGGTGTAGCGTCCATTCATCGAATGGTTCGGCAGCCGGGTTCGTCCGTTGCGGTCTAGAAGGAGTTTTGGGGTGATGCGAGCACTATAAATCAACCAAATGCACACCCAGTGACGGCGGATTAGAGGGAGAACAGAGGAAGCCTTTCAGTCCGGTTCCTAGCTCGTCCAGGTCCATCCGGACTGCGAGCGAGAGAGGCCCCTCTCTCGTACAGCAACATCTGGCCCCAGATGTTGTGGTACAAATGTTTCGCATTCGGAGCATACGTCCGCCGATCGGGACGCTCCGATATATAGTCAGTCCGGAGAGACTGTCAATAAGGCTTCCTCATTCTCATGGTAGCGCACACGACCGCTCTTGGCTACGTGACCTCGGATATCCAGTCAGCTTCGCCAATCAGAGAATCATCGGCGACCAGGTCACACCATCCGGTAGCCAGCAGACTCCGGACGTTCGCATAAGAAAGTGTGCGGGAGTCAACGTACAGGGAGCTTCCGGCGGCAATGCATCGTAAGACCGCTACTGCACAGGCCTCGGTGACGGGCGTGCTATCCCAAATAGCACAGCTTATCGCAGTATCCCAGCAACGACAGAATCTGTCGCATCATGTATTATCCGACGACGCTGGGTCGGGACGCTCCGCAGAAGCAGGTACGGACGTCCAAAAATTTCATCCGGTCCGACGGGATACCGAAAGGGATTCGGAGGATTTCGAGCTTTCCCTTTCGGAACAACATAAGCTGTTGTTTATGTCATCTGACTTTATCTTCTAGAGGTTCTTTCGTCGGACCAGAATGCTCTGATGCCAGATAAGAAACTGATAGCGTCGGTGGACACAGAAATTTTTGGTTCAGTTCAGGGACATCCAAGTCCAATAATGTCACACAACTTTCGAATTATTGAACGACGCTATATATATTATTATTTGCTTGCTATTAACAAGCATGTCTGGTTTCTTGTTCGCAAAGTTACGGAGATGTCTTTCAAAAGTGTGCCTCTGTCGTCATAGTTAATGAAGAGCTGGCGGCAATAAGTGCTCATGGAATATGTCAATCGCCTAAGAGGTCCCTAGTGGGATCGACGGAGTTGACATTCGCTAGCTCACCCGGTGTAGCGTCCATTCATCGAATGGTTCGGCAGCCGGGTTCGTCCGTTGCGGTCTAGGAAGGAGATTTGGGTGATGCGAGCACTATAATAAACTTTAGTACACACCCAGTGACGATGGATTAGAGGACAGATCGGAGGAAGCCTGTTAGTCCGGTTCCTAGCTCGTCCAGGTCCGTCCGGGCTGCCAGCGAGAGAGGTCCCTCTCTCGTACAACAACATATGGGACCGGATGTTGTGGTACAGATATTTCGCATTCGGAGCATATGTCCGCCGCTTGGGACGCTCCGTTATATTGACAGTCCGAGAGACTGTCGATAATGCTTCCTCATCCTCACAGCAGCGCACACGACCGCACATTGGCTACGTGACCTCGAGTATCCGGCCAGCTTCGTCATTCAGTAATTCCACGGCGAACAGGTCATGCCTTCCAGTAGCCAAGGGACACGAGGCCTATACACTCCGTTCGTTCGCATAATAGAAGTATGCACCGGGTAACGAACATGGAGCTTCCAGTGGCAATGCATTGTAAGACCGCTTCTCCACAGGCCTCAGTGACGGACGTGCTATCCAAGTTAGCACAGTTTATCGCAGCATCCCAGCAATCGACAGATACTCGGTCGGATCAGGAATTATCCGACGGCGCTGGGTCAGTGCGCTCCGCTGTTGCATCAGGTTCGGACGACCGAACACTTTATAGGGTCCGACAGGATGGCGAAAGGGATTCGGACGATTTTCGAGCTTTCCCTTTCGGAACAACGGAAGCTGCCATACATATCTTCCGGCATTATCTTCCACAGGTTGTTCCGTCGGTCTACATTGCTGCGATGCTGGATAAGAGACTAATAGCGTCATTGGACACAGAGTTTTGGATCGGTTCAGGGACATTGTCCCTGACTTACCGACACAGTCCAATAATGTTATTAGAACATTCGAATTATTTAACGACACTATATATAAGCTTGCTACCAAGCATGATAGTCTAGTTTCTTGTCCGCAATGCTCTTCTACCGTTTATCAATTCTAGGAAATAATTTATTTTGGCAGAACAGGGCATACCGAGAGTTCATATGCGTCTAGACGGCGGGGTTGAAGTCTGGGAATTATCTTTTTCGCCGTCTATGTCAATTCCAACCACGATGTTGGAAACGACAATGATGTCTAATAGACTTAACTTAGACACTTTATCATACGTAGACCACCTTACTGAGGCGTTATCATTACGTCTTCAAGAGAAAGAATTCCAGGATATGATCCTCAATGTGATTTCTTTCAAGGGCAGTAGTTTTTCCACGTATAACTCCGCCCTTCAGTGGCAACCTGGAGTTGGTTAGACGTGACGCAGCCCTAGCTACATCCACGCACGTGGATAGTAAGGTGAAGAACTCTCTCAGAGTCGCTTCGGTCTCTGAGAAGCTTCTCTTCGACGGCAACTCTTCAGCAATCTATGAATTGCTCGATATACACGTTCTCTTGTCTATCAAGTGTAGCAAGAGATTCAGACTGGGGCAAACATTCGGTGGTTGACTCAGAGAGTGCCACTGCAGTTGCCGGATCCGAGTTTTATGATTATGACAGATGCCAGTCAAACAGGTTGGGGTACAATATTGATCCCAACGGATTCGAAGTGCCAGGGTCTTTGGGTTCCGCAGTTTGTAGGCAAGTACTTATCTTCCAGGGAATAATGTTCTTTAGGCTTGCACTATGTCATTGGATGAACATTATTCAGAAACGCATGTCCAAATCCTGTCCGATAATACGACAGTAGTTGCGTTTCTCCGGAACCAGGGAGGCACTCATTCGATTCCGTTATTCAATTTAACGAAAAGAATCCTTCTGTTTGTTATAGTACACCAAGTTCTGCTTTGGTCCGTCATATTCCGGGTCGTCTGATTGTATTAGCAGACTCCCTTTCACGAAAGGGTCGCTTGTTGCCGTCAGAATGGACTCTTAACAAACAAGTATTCAATCAGATTTGCTATCAATGGGAACGGCCAATGATAATTTATTTGCGACACAACTCACTATTCATTTGCAGACGTATGTGTTTGCATGTCCGGATCGCTGAGCTTATGTTGTTAACGCTCTATTGATCTAATAGGACAGAATGATAGGATATGCGTATCCTCCAGCGCTGTTGATTCAGCAAGTATTGCTAAGATAAACATCCATAATACAGTTCTGTTGATAGCATCTCTGTCTTCAGAGAGACCGTGGGTAAATTTACTCAGGTGTCTACTGTGGGACTTAACCGCGAAAACTTCCTCCATGAGAGGATCTTCTTTCGCTGGGGAAATCGTGTCAAATTCATCACAACCCGCAAGGTCTCAACCTTCACGTATTCCGTTGTGTGGTCCTTCTTGCATGGCAAGCATTGTACAGGACGAGCTTTGGACGCGATTTCTTACTGTAGGAGAACCTCTTCTTCGCTATTCTATGCGGCTAAAGTGGAGGCTCTTCCGTCGTTGGTGTAGGGATCATTATGTTGATATTTTTGATCCCTCCATACTAGACATTGCAACTTTTTAGTATACTTGTTTGACAAGATCTACTGCAGCCTGTTACTATTAAGGTAATAGGTCTATGTTATCTCATACCTATGCACTCTATGATAGTTTACAATTGAGTCTTAGGTCTCTTTATCTAAGTCAGTTAGAAACTTTTCGATAAATAGACCTAGAATCATTAGATTAAATTCCTATACGGAATTTAGCTTCGGTTCTTATTTAGCTAAGTAATCATTTGAGCCTCTGGAAACAGTAGTTTTCAAATTCTGACCTTTTAAGACAGTAATTCTGTTAGTCTTCTCTTTTACTGAGGAGTCAGTGAGCTTCATGCACTATCGGTGGACGATTCTCGCTTTTGTAGTGACGGAAACACTACTTCCTTTACTACTTAGGTTGGATTTTTGGTTAAGAGTCAGGCTCCTAATAATATCCGGAACCTATTGTTATTAAGGTCCTTCCGTCTTCGTACGGGCATAGGCCTTCACTCTGTCCGGTTAGAGTTTACGTATTTATAAACAGATATAAGTTTATTAGTACGGACGTAAGCGTCTTCTGTCTTTGATGCTTAATAGAAGGACATTAGGCTCCATTCTATTGCTAATGGTTTCAATTAACTATTGGTACTGCTTATGGTATATCATTGACTCAGCAGTTTGTGCTTGAGATTTCGGCTCATGAAGTAAGAGCTCTTTCTACATCTTGGGCTTACACTAATAGTGTCGCTATTATAGATTTTTGAAGGCTGCTCATTGCACTCAGCCATCCACATTCATGAATTTTTATCTCAGAATATTGAGTCCATTTTTGGAGGCCTCCATTGTTAGGTCTATTATCTACTGCTCAGAATGTCAATCACTTAACAGTTGCTACTATAGCTAGGTAGGCTTTCTGTTCCGGCAGTGACTCCATCCTGCTGCCCTCTTCGCTCTGGGCTATTTGACCCAGGGCAAGAAAAAAGGGGGGGAGGGGAGGGTGTTCCCTTGGGTCACCTGTTTTATTATGAAAACAAGGGGATACCTCCTCCGGAGTTAGTAATTCTGAGCTGTTACTGGGATGGCTTTTAAGTGAGAAGTTTATGTTTTAAAAATTCATTCAGGTCATAGTTTTTAAAGTATAGCTTTTGAATATATCACGTGTCAAACGGGCGTTATTATACAATCCTCAGACACTTTTAAGGAGTATAAAGAGTCTCATTTCTCTGGACTTCCTTTATTTATTGGCTTACTTTAAAAATTATTAGTATAAGGATTATACTGGATATTAATAGAGTACATGGATGTTATGATGCTCAATTTTGGAAGGTGTTGTGTCTTTCTAATTTATCATAAATAAGAAACATACATGTAAGGCCTAATACTCCTTTTCCCCTAGAGGGGATGACTCTATTTTATATAATTGAGCGTATTTCAACTTGCTCTATGTCCTAGGCCCTCCAGCCTTTTTACTATTCAGCTAAGTCTGGGTCATTGATACAGTATAAAAATGTTAAAAAATTTATAGTATATATATTTTTTATACTTACCAATCAATGACCCAGACGGGGATGGCCCTCCCAGGAGTTGGGAACTCATACCTCCCCGCTGAGTACATAGCGCTTACCAGGCACTGGTTACAAGAATGATTAATGGCGCCAATTTCGGGACGTCCTTGACACTGCGCATGCGCAGTAGAGGTGAAGTATGGAGGGCCATTCAGGACATGTTTTCTTTGGTTTTAGATGCAAATTTGGGGGATTGGGGGGCAAAATTTGTGTTTGGCCCTATATTTTTAAGAGTTAGCACCAGCTAAGTCTGGGTCATTGGTAAGTATAAAAAATATATAAATTACTATAAATTTTTTAACTTTTCCGTGGTACAGAGCATAACCGTAAGCAATTTCTACATTTTTATGGATGAACTGTCTCCTACACATTTTTTTTGGTTTTGAAACAGTGGTTAACTTTAATAAATTCCAATTAACACGATGCGTGTCATGTGCGATTCGTTGTTTTGCTGGCACTTATATTTTTATACTGTACCAATGACCCAGACTTAGCTGGTGCTAACTCCACAAAAACCAGGGCCAAACACAAATTTTGCCCCCCAATCCCCAAAATTTGCATCCAAAACAAAAAGAAATCATGTCCTAAAGGACCTCCATAGTACGACTCTACTGCGCATGCGCAGTGACGCAGTCGTCCCGAAATTGGCGCCAAATATCATTCTCTGTTTGGCCCTTCATCAGTCAACATCTCACTGATCTTTGTGCTTGTAAATCTCAGTTTAAAGGATGCCAGACACGTAATTCTTGGAGAAAATGTGATTCTAAGGAGGATAGAAGGAGGAGAGGAAAAAAGAAGTGGCAAAAAATAATCAGGGCTGTACTTAAAATTTTTTGTTGAAATTATGTTAAGTTGCCTATTTTCGAGGCAAACGCCTCTTGTTGTCATTCTTGCTAATTGTTGCACTGCTTATTCAGTGTTTCCTCTCCCCTAACCTTCTAAAGTCCCCCCTTGCAATTCTCCCATGCTTTTGGCATATTTTTGAGAAGTTTCATTTCTAAAAATTCCCTGGGAGAGTTGCTTGGTTACAGAATGTTTTCTGTTATTTTCCCCATAGTTACGTTTTCACCCATGGGTGTATAACGTTTGTGTTCTGCATCTTCCATCTGATGTTCTGCAGATTCTCCCCTGGGAGTCTCTGTTTTGCATCAGATAGAGTGTAATTGATGACTGATTCCGGGCCAGTTTTTTCAGTGCCTGGAGTCATGTTTTCTTCTGTGTTTACACTGTTTGTTTTCATTGGCAACAGCCTTTTTTGAGGGGGGCTGTTTGCCTTTGAGGTAGTTTATCTCATTATAAGATACATTTATATTATCCGAAAGTGTCTCATTAATTATTTTATATAATTTTAAAATTTTTGACCACACTTTGCCATCGGATCCATCGGGGCTCAACGTTACTTTTCAGCAACTTGGGCTTCTCTGAAAAAATATTTTTTCAAAATTATTTTGTTTTGCAATTGTTTTTTCATTTATTAATGGATCATGTTATTATGTATCTTTGTGTCAGGGGTTTTTGCGAGTAACTAGGACTTATTGTTGTTCTTTCACAATGAAAGGAACTTGTTCAAATTGTAATAGGAAGAAATCTTCCTCTGACTTTCATGATTATTGCATTAATTGTAGTCAGTGTTCTCGCATTAATCCCTGTCCTGTATGTGAACATTGGGATGAGAAACATTGGAAACGTGTGTCACGATATGTTGTTTCTGGAGAAATTGCGATGCCGGCTCTTTCTCCACAAGGTCACTCTACTCTCTCAGTTTCTATTTCAGAGGAACCAGAACAGGGTGATGTTTCCATGTTATCTTCTTCAAGTGTGCGTCCGTCGTCACAATTAAATACAGAGCTAGCGGCAAAAGTGCTCATGGAGATTAGACAAATGTCGTCCGCTAGCTCGCCCGGTGTAGCGTCCATTCACCGAATGGTTCGGCAGCCGGGTTCGTCCGATGCGGTCCAAGAGGAAATTTTGGGTGATGCGAGCACTATAAAAATAATAGATGCACACCCAGTGACGGCGGATAGTGAACGAGAACGGAGGAAGCCTTTTAGTCCGGTTCCTAGCTCGTCCAGGTCCAGCCGGGCCGCGAGCGAGAGAGGCCCCTCTCTCGTACAACAACATCTGGGACCAGATGTTGTGGTACAAAATGTGTCTTTAGCGGAGCATACGTCCGTCGCTCGGGACGCTCCGTTGTATAAGCAGTCCGCAGAGACTGTTAAGGCTTCCTCTTCTCGTCGGCGCACACGACCGCACCTTGGCTGCGTGACCTCCGATATTTTGCCAGCTTCGCCGATGAAGGATTCTTCGGCGACCAGGTCACACCATCCGGCAGCCAGGGATTCGAGACCGATGGACTCCGGACGTTCGCATAGGAAAAGTATGCGGGAGCCATCTGATGCGGAGCTGCCCTCGGCGAAGCAGCGAAAGACCGCTCCTCCGCAGGTCTCGACGTCGGACATTCTAGTGCAGATAGCACAGCTTATCGCAGCATCCCAGCAGCCGACAGAAACGGTGTCGGATCGAGAATTATCCGACGGCGCTGGGTCGGTACGCTCCGCCGAAGCATCGGGGGCGGACGACCGGGAACATTGGGAGGTCCGACCGGATGGTGAAAGGGATACGGATGAATTGGAGCTATCCCTTTCGGAACAACACAAAGCTGCCGTGGACTTCATCCGGCACTTTCTTCCTCAAGTTGTTCCGTCGGGCCAGACTGCTGCGCTTCCGGACAGGAGAATTATAGCGTCATTGGACTCTGATTTTTTCGAGCGGTTCAGGGACATCGCTCCCGAGTTTCCGTCGCAGTCCAATAATGTTGCAAGAACATTTGAATTATTGAACGACGCTATTTTTAAACTTGCTTCCAGGACGGGGAAAGCAGGCTTCTTGTCCGCAAATACTCTCAACCTGCCTTTCATTAATGCAAGGAATAAATTCGACACGGCAGGTCAGGGTATACCGAGAGTTCCTCTGCGTATGGACGACGAGGCGGAAGACTTAGAGCTATCATTACCGTCGCCAGCTTCTATTCCAACCGCAGTGTTGGAAACAGCTATTGCGTCTAACAGAGCCAATTTAGATGCCTTATCTTACGCAGATCACCTTACTAAGGCGTTATCACTGCGTCTTCAAGGGGAAGAGTTTCAGGATATACAATCCTCCTTAAGACTTCTTTCAAGGGCAGTAGCTTATTCCACGTGTAACTCCGCCCTTTCAGTGGCAAATCTGGAGTTGGTTAGACGTGACGCAGCCCTGTCTACATCCACACTAGTGGATTCTAAGGTGAAGAACTCTCTTAGAGTCGCTTCGGTCTCAGGAGATCTTCTCTTTGACGGCAAGCTTTCCGCTATTTATGATAATATTAAAAAGAAAGCTAGTGATTCTCTGTTGTTTAGATCCGCTCCTAAAAGGTCGGATACAGCAGACACGAATAAGGCGGGCACTTCTGGGTCTTATCCGCCCAAGAGAGGTTCCTATAGAGGTTCCGGTGCGTCCTCTAGCTCTTATTCGAGAGACCGTCAGGATAGTGATTCTCGTTCGGGACGTCCTTCAGGCCGGGACAATCGGTCGGACGCCCCGAGGTCGACGAGGCGAGGTGCGGGTCGTGGAAGACGTGGTTTCTCCTACCGCAGGCCTCGCAGATCCAGGAGGTGATGGCTCAAACCTCTATCGCGTTCCGGTTGGCGGAAGGTTGTCGAGTTTTTCTCAAGAGTGGGCGTCGATTACGGACGACCCGTGGGTGAGAGGAGTGACTTCGGAAGGTCTAAAGATATCCTTCAAACGAAAGCCTCCATTAACTCGAAGTCCAAAGTGGACTCATCTTCCGTCAAACCCTCAGAAAAGAGACGCTCTGCTATCAGAGGTGCAGTCTCTTTTAAGGAAGAACGTGGTAGAGGTCGTAGAAAACCAGGAATCGCTGGGATTCTACAGCCATCTGTTTCTGGTTCCGAAACCAGACGGCTCGTTCCGTCCAGTCATAGATTTGAGCTGGATAAACAAGCTGATCGTCGCTCCGAAGTTTTATATGGAGACGATTCGATCGGTCAGAGCGAGTATTCGGGTGAACGATTATGCAACGAGCATAGATCTCAAAGATGCATACTTTCACGTCATGGTACATCCGACATTCCGAAAGTATCTACGCTTCGCAGTCCTAGGAGTGGTGTATCAGTTCCGGGCCATGTGCTTCGGATTGAATCTAGCACCCTGGGCTTTCACTCGGGTAATGAACTCGGTAATGATCTACTTCCGAGCTCATTCGTCTGCGGTAACGTCGGCCTACCTGGACGACATTCTTCAGAGGTACGGCAACGAGTTAACGCTTCAGAACGATGTTCAGAATCTTCTTCTATTGCTCCGAAGTCTCGGTTTCATAGTAAACGAGGAGAAGTCGGATCTGGTGCCGTCCAAGTCATTCACTCATCTGGGAATGAGCTTCGAGACGCACAACAATCTCGTTCGTCTGCCGTTAACCAGAGCGAAATTAGTCAGTTGTTACGCTCGCTATTGTCTGAATACAGACAAAGTCACGGCGAGAGAATTTATGAGACTGATAGGTCTGTGCGGAGCCGCCGCGGATCTCATTCCGATGGGACGGCTACGCACACGGCCTCTTCAAATTTTCCTGACTCAGAATTGGAGTGTGAAAATTCATTCGCTCGATGTAGACGTTCTCTTGTCAGATCAAGTGAAACAAGAGATTCAGCCTTGGGCAAACATTCAGTGGTTAACTCAAGGAGTTCCGCTGCAGTTGCCGGATCCGAGTTTTACCATTATGACGGATGCCAGTCAAACAGGTTGGGGTGCATCATTAATCCCAACGGATTCGAGATGCCAGGGTCTTTGGGATCCGCAATTCCTGTGCAAGCACATAAACATCAAGGAAATGATGTCAATCTGGCTTGCGTTACGTCACTGGATGGACATTATTCACGATGCTCATGTCCAAATCCTATCCGACAATACGACAGTAGTGGCGTATATACGGAATCAGGGAGGCACTCATTCAGTTCCGTTGTTCAATCTAACGGAAAGAATCCTTCTGTTTGCGTTGGAACATCACGTTCTTCTTTCGGTCCGTCACATACCGGGTCGTCTGAATGTGCTAGCAGACTCCCTTTCACGAAAGGGTCGCTTGTTGCCGTCGGAGTGGACTCTCAACAAACAAGTATTCAATCAGATTTGCTACCAATGGGAACGGCCAATGATAGACTTATTTGCGACACATCTCAACAATCAGTTGCAGACGTATGTGTCCCCGTGTCCGGATCCAAGAGCATTTGCAGTAGACGCTCTATCGATCCCTTGGGACGGAATGATAGGATATGCGTATCCTCCAGCGCCGTTAATTCAACAAGTATTGCTAAAGATAAAACAATCTCAATGCAAGATTCTGTTGGTAGCATCTCTGTCGCCACAGAGACCGTGGATAAATCTACTCAGGTGTCTGTTGTGGGACCTACCGCGGAAGCTCCCTCCACGAGAGGATCTTCTTTGGCAGGGGAAATCGCGCCAACTACATCACAACCCGCAAGGTCTCAACCTTCACGTTTTTCCGTTGTGCGGTCCTTCTTGCATGGCAAGCACTTTACAGGACGAGCAGTGGACGCGATTTCTAACTGTAGGAGGACCTCCTCTTCGCTAAACTATGCGGCTAAGTGGAAGGTTTTCCGTCGTTGGTGTAGGGATCATTCTGTTGATATATTTGATCCCTCTATACCAGACATTGCTAACTTTCTAGTATACTTGTTTGACGAAATCAAACTGCAACCTGTTACTATAAAGGGTTATAGATCTATGTTATCTGATACCTATGCACATCATGATAGTTTACAAATTGGATCTAATGTCTCTTTATCTAAGTTGGTTAGAAACTTTTCGATAAATAGACCCAGAACTCTTAGATTAATTCCTAAGTGGAATTTAGCTTGGGTTCTTCTTAAATTGAAGGAAAAGCCATTTGAACCTCTTGGGACAGTAGATTTCAAATTCTTATCTTATAAGACAGCTTTTCTCTTAGCTTTCTCTTCTGCTAGAAGAGTCAGTGAGCTTCATGCACTATCGGTGGATGATTCTCATTATCGTAGTGTTGGGAACACTATCACCTTCACTACTAATGTCGGTTTTTTAGCTAAGAATCAGGCTCCTAATAAATATCCGGAACCTATTGTTATTAAGGCTCTTCCGTCTTCAGACGGGCGTAGGCCTTTACTCTGTCCTGTTAGAGCACTACGTATCTATAAACAGAGATCTCAGTTCATCAGAAAGGGACGGAAACGTTTCTTTCTGTCTTTGATGCCTAATAGAAAGGACATTTCAGTCCATTCTATTGCTAGATGGATTCAGTTAACTATCCGTACTGCGTATGAAGATTTATCTTCTTCTCAGCAGTCTGTGCTTAAGATTTCTGCTCATGAAGTAAGAGCTCTTTCTACTTCCTGGGCTTATGCTAATAGTGTTGCTATTACAGATTTAATGAAGGCTGCTTATTGGTCTCAGCCATCCACATTTACTAATTTTTATCTCAGAAATATTGAGTCCATTTCTGGAGACCTGCATTGTTTAGGTCCGTTATCTGTTGCTCAGAATGTCGTCCACTAAACAGTTGCAACTATAGTTATGCAGGCTTTCTGTTCCGGCAGTGACTCCGTCCGGCTGCCCTCTTCGCTCTGGGCTATTTGACCCAGGGCAAGGGGAAGGGGGGGGGGGGGGGGGGGGGGCGGGTGTTCCCTTAGGTCACCTGCTTTATAGTGAAAAGCAAGAGAATGCCTCCTCCAAGACAGTATTTCTGAGTCGCTTCCGGGATGGTTTTAAAGTGTAATATTAATGTTTAATTTCATTCATGTCTTATTTTTAAAGTGTAGCTCGGTGTGAAGCATTTGTATATGTCAAGTGTCAAACGGGCTTTAATATACAATACTCGGACACTTTTAAATGATTATAAAGAGTCTCAATTCTCTGGACTACTTTATTTATTGGCTTGCTTTAAAAATAATTAGTATAAGGGTTATACTGGATGTTAATAGAGAACATGAATGTTATTGTGCTCAATTATTAAGGGTAGTGTATCTTTCTAATTTAAATATTAAATAAGAAAGATACATGTAAAGCCTAATACTCCTTTTCTCCTTAAGGGGTTACCTCTTTATTTTATAATTGAGCTTATTGGATTTTCCTCTATGTCCTAGGCCCTCCAGCCTGTTTACTATTCAGCTAAGTCTGGGTCATTGGTACAGTATAAAAATGTTAAAAAATTTATAGTAATTTATATATTTTTTATACTTACCAATGACCCAGACGGGGATGGCCCTCCCTGAGTTGGGAACTCTTGCCTCCCCGCTGAGTACATAGCGCTGACCAGGCACTGCCAGTAAGAATGATATTTGGCGCCAATTTCGGGACGACTGCGTCACTGCGCATGCGCAATAGAGTCGTACTATGGAGGTCCTTTAGGACATGATTTCTTTTTGTTTTGGATGCAAATTTTGGGGATTGGGGGGCAAAATTTGTGTTTGGCCCTGGTTTTTGTGGAGTTAGCACCAGCTAAGTCTGGGTCATTGGTAAGTATAAAAAATATATAAATTACTATAAATTTTTTAACTTTTTTAAATAGCATTTTGTGCTGGTTGCTATTAGTGCTGCCGCAGTTAAGACTTTTTTCTGACCGGTTAACCAGCGTGTTTGACCGTGGTTAACCGCATTTAAGGTACCTATATTTGTAGTGTGTTCTTGCTTCAACTGTAACTTTTATATCGGGCCGGCCAATGTTATTAACATTGACCATAAATAATAATAAAGAAGTATTCTATTTAGTCGTTGTTGTTCAATCGCCCATGTGTTTACATCAGTGCGTGTACCGGAAATCAGGTTTGTGGGGCCAATATGGATGAAACCATAAAAAATACAAAATCATCAAAACAATGAAAAAATCAATAATAATAACACATTAAATGTTTGCCAACAATACCTGGTGAGTCGTATTTATTTATTCCATGAACTCCAATTCACTGATGTGTAATGTCCGGTTATAAATTACGCACACGTGCACCAGGTAAAGTTAGTTTCAATAGCACCAACAATGCTTAAGTGGGACAACAACTTGAAAACAATTTGCGCTGTAACCTGCGCATTTGTTGTATTTTTATTGTTTTTTCCGGAACATTCTCGCATTCCGGAAAAAACAACTTAATCACAACAACTGCGCAGGTTACGGCGCAAATGGTGCTCTGATTCTGAAACTATGAGCTTTCGGTCACAAACGAGCATTGGATTTTCTTAACAGGGATGAAGAAAGACATTGGGGTGATAAACAAACAACGAAAAACAAATAAATACGAGTATTTTTTAAATCTTTAGTAATAATTTTCCTTTATTCTTTTATTTTATTCACCACGTGGTAACTCGTCAAAACTTACCTATTTCCGTTTCATCCCAAACTGCCCCAAATTGGCAAAACGTAACTTGCAACTAATTCTTTTTGACTGCATATATTTAAAAATGGGGGTGCGACTTATACATAGGCTTTAGGCAAAAGGGAGGAATTCCAGGTGTGAGTTTGGGGTGCGACTTATACACGGGGGCGACTTATACACGGACATATACGGTGAGTATAGTGAATGTAAGGTTAACCGGTTAAAACATTTTCTTGACCGGGCAAAGTTTTAACCACAGGTTAACCGGTTATCCGGATAACCGCGGCAGCACTAGTTGCTATCACTTGGGGTGTATTATTCGAACGACTCCGCCATTACAACTCTTTTCAGAAATATAAAATTGGGCTAGTTTAGGCTATATTTTTATACTGTACCAATGACCCAGACTTAGCTGGTGCTAACTCCAACAAAAACCAGGGCCAAACACAAATTTTGCCCCCCAATCCCCAAAATTTGCATCCAAAACAAAAAGAAATCATGTCCTAAAGGACCTCCATAGTACGACTCTACTGCGCAGTGACGCAGTCGTCCCGAAATTGGCGCCAAATATCATTCTCTGTTTGGCCCTTCATCAGTCAACATCTCACTGATCTTTGTGCTTGTAAATCTCAGTTTAAAGGATGCCAGATACGTAATTTTTGGAGAAAATGTGATTCTAAGGAGGATAGAAGGAGGAGAGGAAAAAAGAAGTGGCAAAAAACTAATTGTTGCACTGCTTATTCAGTGTTTCCTCTCCCCTAGCCTTCTAAAGTCCCCCCTTGCAATTCTCCCATGCTTTTGGCATATTTTTGAGAAGTTTCATTTCTAAAATTTCCTGGGAGAGTTGCTTGGTTACAGAATGTTTTCTGTTATTTTCCCCATAGTTACGTTTTCACCCATGGGTGTATAACGTTTGTGTTCTGCATCTTCCATCTGATGTTCTGCAGATTCTCCCCTGGGAGTCTCTGTTTTGCATCAGATAGAGTGTAATTGATGACTGATTCCGGGCCAGTTTTTTCAGTGCCTGGAGTCATGTTTTCTAGTGTGTTTACACTGTTTGTTTTCATTGGCAACAGCCTTTTTTGAGGGGGGCTGTTTGCCTTTGTGGTAGTTTATCTCATTATAAGATACATTTATATTATCCGAAAGTGTCTCATTAATTATTTTATATAATTTTAAAATTTTTGACCACACTTTGCCATCCGATCCATCGGGGCTCAATGTTACTTTTCAGCAACTTGGGCTTCTCTGAAAAAATATTTTTTCAAAATTATTTTGTTTTGCAATTGTTTTTAGCTCACCTGAGCGAAGCTCAAGGGGAGCTTAACTAATCACTTTCTGTCCGTCGTCCGTCGTCGTCCGTCCGGCGTTAACTTTACATTATCGACTTCTCCTCCTAAACCACTAGCCCAATTTTATTCAAATGTTGGCTAAATGTTTATTACCTAATGCCAATTCAGATTTGTTCAAATGAAGTTTCCCCTCCTCCTGGGTGGTGCCACACCCCCAAGGGGCACCAAAATCTTTGTAAATCTTCTTCTCATGAACCAGCAGTAGCAGAGACTTGATATTTGGTGTGCAGCTTCCTTTTGAGGTGTAGACTCAGATTTGTTCAAGAGAAGTTTGTGGGGCTATACTTGACGTTGTTATGAGAGGGGCAAAATTTTTTGCCCCGCCCAAAATTTCTATTTTCCAAACCGAGAGGCTGATTTGAACCAAATTTTATGTGAGGGATTATTGGGTCATGAGTACTTGATTTATGCAAAAAAAAATTTTCCCGCAGCCCCGTGGGAACCACAGGAGCTAAAAATAGAAAAAATTTAAAACGCCCATATCTCCAAAACTGCACGGCACTGAGAATTTTTATTTGGTGTGCAGCTTCCTTAGGACCAACAGAAAAGATTGGTAAAAAAAAATTGCCATCGGTTTTATCATAGGGTACAGTTTCGGGACTTTGAAAAAGTGCTGAGTCAGCACTTTTTAACACTGTAGGCAATGGGAAAAACATTAAAAAATCTTCTTCTCCAGATCCAGCAGGCAGAATCTTTTGATATTTGGTATGCAACATTGTAGGGTGGATCTGATTCAAGTTTGTTCAAATCGGCCCCCTGGGTTCATATTTGGGCTCAGTATAGGAGCCCGATTTCGAACTTAGTGCATTTCAGGCAAATTTCTTAAAAAATCTTCTTCTCCAGATCCAGCAGGCAGAATCTTTTGATATTTGGTATGCAACATTGTGGGGTGGATCTGATTCAAGTTTGTTCAAATCGGCCCCCTGGGTTTATATTTGGGTTCAGTATAGGAGCCCAAATTTGAACTTACTGCATTTCAGGCAAATTTCTTTGAAAATCTTCTTCTCCAGATCCAGCAGGCAGAATCTTTTGATATTTGGTATGCAACATTGTAGGGTGGATCTGATTCAAGTTTGTTCAAATCGGCTCCCTAGATTCATATTTGGGCTCACTATAGGAGCTCGAATTCGAATTTAGTGCATTTCAGGCAAATTTCTTCAAAAATCTTCTTCTCCAGATCCAGCAGGCAGAATCTTTTGATATTTGGTATGCAATGTTGCGGGGTAGATCTGATTCAAGTTAGTTCAAATCGGCCCCCTGGATACATATTTGGGCTTACTATAGAAGCCCGAATTCGAACTTAGTGCATTTCAGGCAAATTTCTTAAAAAATCTTCTTCTCCAGATCCAGCAGGCAGAATCTTTTCATATTTGGTAAGCAACATTGTGGGGTGGATCTGATTCAAGATTGTTCAAATCGGCCCCCTGGGTTAATATTTGGGCTCAGTATAGGAGCCCGATTTCGAACTTAGTGCATTTCAGGCAAATTTCTTAAAAAATCTTCTTCTCCAGATCCAGCAGGCAGAATCTTTTGATATTTGGTATGCAACATTGTAGGGTGGATCTGATTCAAGTTTGTTCAAATCGGCCCCCTGGGTTCATATTTGGGCTCAGTATAGGAGCCCGATTTCGAACTTAGTGCATTTAGGCAAATTTCTTAAAAAATCTTCTTCTCCAGATCCAGACGGCAGAATCTTTTGATATTTGGTATGCAACATTGTGGGGTGGATCTGATTCAAGTTTGTTCAAATCGGCTTCCTAGATTCATATTTGGGCTCACTATAGAAGCTCGAATTTGAACTTAGTGCATTTCATGCAAATTTCTTAAAAAATCTTCTTCTCCAGATCCAGCAGGCAGAATCTTTTCATATTTGGTAAGCAACATTGTGGGGTGGATCTGATTCAAGTTTGTTCAAATCGGCCCCCTGGGTTTATATTTGGGCTCAGTATAGGAGCCCAAATTTGAACTTAGTGCATTTCAAGCAAATTTATTAAAAAATCTTCTTCTCCAGATCCAGCAGGCAGAATCTTTTGATATTTGGTATGCAACATTGTGGGGTGGATCTGATTCAAGTTTGTTCAAATCGGCTTCCTAGATTCATATTTGGGCTCACTATAGAAGCTCGAATTCGAACTTAGTGCATTTCAGGCAAATTTCTTAAAAAATCATCTTCTCCAGATCCAGCAGGCAGAATCTTTTGATATTTGGTATGCAACATTGCGGGGTGGATCTGATTCAAGTTTGTTCAAATCAGCCACCTGGATTCATATTTGGGCTCACTATAGAAGCTCGAATTCAAACTTAGTGCATTTCGGGCAAATTTCTTCAAAAATCTTCTTCTCCAGATCCAGCAGGCAGAATCTTTTGATATTTGGTATGCAACATTGCGGGGTGGATCTGATTCAAGTTTGTTCAAATCGGCCCCCTGGATTCATATTTGGGCTTAATATAGAAGCCCGAATTCGCACTTAGTGCATTTCAGGCAAATTTCTTCAAAAATCTTCTTCTCCAGATCCAGCAGGCAGAATCTTTTGATATTTGGTATGCAACATTGCGGGGTGGATCTGATTCAAGTTTGTTCAAATCGGCCCCCTGGATTCATATTTGGGCTTAATATAGAAGCCCGAATTCGCACTTAGTGCATTTCGGGCAAATTTATTAAAAAATCTTCTTCTCCAGATCCAGCAGGCAGAATCTTTTGATATTTGGTATGCAACATTGTGGGGTGGATCTGATTCAAGTTTGTTCAAATCGGCTTCCTAGTTTCATATTTGGGCTCACTATAGAAGCTTGAATTCGAACTTAGTGCATTTCAGGCAAATTTCTTAAAAAATCTTCTTCTCCAGATCCAGCTTCAGAATCTTTTCATATTTGGTAAGCAACATTGTGGGGTGGATCTGATTCAAGTTTGTTCAAATCGGCCCCCTGGGTTTATATTTGGGCTCCGTATAGGAGCCCAAATTTTAACTTAGTGCGTTTCAGGCATTTTTCTTAAAAAATCTTCTTCTCCAGATCCAGCAGGCAGAATCTTTTGATATTTGGTATGCAACATTGTAGGGTGGATCTGATTGTGATTCATGAACGTATTTATTTGTAAAGTTGATAGAATCTTAGACAAAATTTGCAGAAAAGATCTACTATAGAAGGGGTGGTATCCAGGGTGAACCGTTTACTCAAATCTAGCAGTACTAATGCATTATTCACACAAATCTTCGTTCAAATTTTATGACCCCTCATTGGAACACACGCATTCAGCTCATTCCAACAAAGGTCATATGCCATGTTTTCGAGACAAAGGAATAAAAATTTTAGTTATTCATGAAATTTTTAGGCAACTGTTGTCTGTTATTCACATTGCTTCATGAAATTTCAGTACTTTTAGAAGTTACCTCAGTAATCAAGGGTTAATTCCCCTTAATTAAATGTCGCCTCTAAAAAACAACCACTTTGCATATCTTACCTTTTTACCAGCATAACTGCCAAAACTTGTCAGCATTCTTCGCAAAAATCGCTATTCAAATTTTAATTTTTGTCTCTTAAACATACATGTACTTATCGCTTGTAAATACCCCATTGGAATGAGCTTTTTGAGCTCATTCCAATGAGAGGTCGCACACCATGCTTTTTGAGTCAAAAAAGCAATTTTTTTAGTTATTCCAGAATTTCGTACGTAAAACACAGCTTTATGACTTCACATTAAAATGAGCTCTCTAAGCATGTTCCAATCAACATTCACGCACTATGTCTTTCACACAAAAAATAAAATTTTCCATTTATTCAGGAATTTTGTTTGCAAGAACACTCTTACCCCCCCCCCCCCCCCCCCCCCCCACAAACACACACACACAAACACACACACACACACACACAAACACAGACACACACATCTAAAAGTTCGTCAGCAAAAAAACAGTTACTTCAATTTTTAAATGCATTATAGGAACAACTTGCCTAATCAAATTTAAATACTTTTGCATCATTCTGTATCTAGAACAAACCATTTACCATATCTTTACGCAAAATTCTCCAGCATCATTCACAAAAAAACACCATTATTTATATATTCACATTTCTGTCTCAAAAATATACCTGATCTTCCCATACCCCTATTGGAATAAGCTGTTTGAGCTTGTTCCAATGATGATAAAAAAAAATAAAATTTGTGAAAATTTTTGTTTTCTTGCATGCAAATATATACATGTAGCACATGGAAGATATCCACAGTTGGGGAGAGATGTCCAAGGCTATCTCTTCACATTCCTTGTTTGTGCTTCATGCTAAACCAGTTTGTCTGCAGAGATAAATTTGCTTTATTAAAAATCATTGGAGATTGGCCACACACCAATGATTTTAAATAAAACTAATTTTAGGTAACAAATGTTGAACTTCAAACAAAATCTATCACTCAACCAGTTAATGTTGATGAGGCATGACATGGTGAAGGTGACCTAAAATACTTCTTAGAGTCACTTTGTCAGGTGAGCGATTAAGGCCACGTGGGGCCTCTTGTTTCATTTATTAATGGATCATGTTATTATGTATCTTTGTGTCAGGGGTTTTTGCGAGTAACTAGGACTTATTGTTGTTCTTTCACAATGAAGGGACATTGTTCAAATTGTAATAGGAAGAAATCTTCCTCTGACTTTCATGATCATTGTATTAATTGTAGTCAGTGTTCTCGCATTAATCCCTGTCCTATATGTGAACATTGGGATGAGAAACATTGGAAACGTGTGTCACGATATGTTGTTTCTGGAGAAAGAGCGATGCCGGCTCTTTCTCCACAAGGTCACTCTACTCTCTCAGTTTCTATTTCAGAGGAACCAGAACAGGGTGATGTTTCCATGTTATCTTCTTCAAGTGTGCGTCCGTCGTCACAAATGAATTCAGAGCTAGCGGCAAAAGTGCTCATGGAGATTAGACAAATGTTGTCCGCTAGCTCGCCCGGTGTAGCGTCCATTCACCGAATGGTTCGGCAGCCGGGTTCGTCCGATGCGGTCCAAGAGGAAATTTTGGGTGATGCGAGCACTATAAACATAATAGATGCACACCCAGTGACGGCGGATAGTAAACGAGAACGGAGGAAGCCTTTTAGTCCGGTTCCTAGCTCGTCCAGGTCCAGCCGGGCTGCGAGCGAGAGAGGCCCCTCTCTCGTACAACAACATCTGGGACCAGATGTTGTGGTACAAAATGTGTCTTTAGCGGAGCATACGTCCGTCGCTCGGGACGCTCCGTTGTATAAGCACTCCGCAGAGACTGTTAAGGCTTCCTCTTCTCGTCGGCGCACACGACCGCACCTTGGCTGCGTGACCTCCGATATTTTGCCAGCTTCGCCGATGAAGGATTCTTCGGCGACCAGGTCACACCATCCGGCAGCCAGGGATTCGAGACCGATGGACTCCGGACGTTCGCATAGGAAAAGTATGCGGGAGCCATCTGATGCGGAGCTGCCCTCGGCGAAGCAGCGAAAGACCGCGCCTCCGCAGGTCTCGACGTCGGACATTCTAGTGCAGATAGCACAGCTTATCGCAGCATCCCAGCAGCTGACAGAAACGGTGTCGGATCGAGAATTATCCGACGGCGCTGGGTCGGTACGCTCCGCCGAAGCATCGGGGGCGGACGACCGGGAACATCGGGAGGTCCGACCGGATGGTGAAAGGGATACGGATGAATTGGAGCTATCCCTTTCGGAACAACATAAAGCTGCCGTGGACTTCATCCGGCACTTTCTTCCTCAAGTTGTTCCGTCGGGCCAGACTGCTGCGCTTCCGGACAGGAGAATTATAGCATCATTGGACTCTGAATTTTTTGAGCGGTTCAGGGACATCGCTCCCGAGTTTCCGTCGCAGTCCAATAATGTTGCAAGAACATTTGAATTATTGAACGACGCTATTTTTAAACTTGCTTCCAGGACGGGGAAAGCAGGTTTCTTGTCCGCAAATACTCTCAACCTGCCTTTCATTAATGCAAGGAATAAATTCGACACGGCAGGACAGGGTATACCGAGAGTCCTCTGCGTATGGACGACGAGGCAGAAGACTTAGAGCTATCATTACCGTCGTCAGCTTCTATTCCAACCGCAGTGTTGGAAACAGCTATTGCGTCTAACAGAACCAATTTAGATGCCTTATCTTACGCAGATCACCTTACTAAGGCGTTATCACTGCGCCTTCAAGGGGAAGAGTTTCAGGATATACAATCCTCTTTAAGACTTCTTTCAAGGGCAGTAGCTTATTCCACGTGTAACTCCGCCCTTTCAGTGGCAAATCTGGAGTTGGTTAGACGTGACGCAGCCCTAGCTACATCCACACTAGTGGATTCTAAGGTGAAGAACTCTCTTAGAGTCGCTTCGGTCTCAGGTGAACTTCTCTTTGACGGCAAGCTTTCCGCTATTTATGATAATATTAAAAAGAAAGCTAGTGATTCTCTGTTGTTCAGATCCGCTCCTAAAAGGTCGGATACAGCAGACACGAATAAGGCGGGCACTTCTGGGTCTTATGCGCCCAAGAGAGGTTCCTATAGAGGTTCCGGTGCGTCCTCTGGCTCTTATTCGAGAGACCGTCAGGATAGCGACTCTCGTTCGGGACGTCCTTCAGGCCGGGACAATCGGTCGGACGCCCCGAGGTCGACGAGGCGAGGTGTGGGTCGTGGAAGACGTGGTTTCTCCTACCGCAGGCCTCGCAGATCCAGGAGGTGATGGCTTAAACCTCTATCGCGTTCCGGTTGGCGGAAGGTTGTCGAGTTTTTCTCAAGAGTGGGCGTCAATTACGGACGACCCGTGGGTGAGAGGAGTGACTTCGGAAGGTCTAAAGATATCCTTCAAACGAAAGCCTCCATTAACTCGAAGTCCAAAGTGGACTCATCTTCCGTCAAATCCTCAGAAAAGAGACGCTCTGTTATCAGAGGTGCAGTCTCTTTTAATGAAGAACGCGGTAGAGGTCGTAGAAAACCAGGAATCGCTGGGATTCTACAGCCATCTGTTTCTGGTTCCGAAACCAGACGGCTCGTTCCGTCCAGTCATAGATTTGAGCTGGATAAACAAGCTGATCGTCGCTCCGAAGTTTTATATGGAGACGATTCGATCGGTCAGAGCGAGTATTCGGGTGAACGATTATGCAACGAGTATAGATCTCAAAGATGCGTACTTTCACGTCATGGTACATCCGACATTCCGAAAGTATCTACGCTTCGCAGTCCTAGGAGTGGTGTATCAGTTCCGGGCCATGTGCTTCGGATTGAATCTAGCACCCTGGGCTTTCACTCGGGTAATGAACTCGGTAATGATCTACTTCCGAGCTCATTCGTCTGCGGTAACGTCGGGCTACCTGGACGACATTCTTCAGAGGTACGGCAACGAGTTAACGCTTCAGAACGATGTTCAGAATCTTCTTCTATTGCTCCGACGTCTCGGTTTCATAGTAAATGAGGAGAAGTCGGATCTGGTGCCGTCCAAGTCATTCACTCATCTGGGAATGAGCTTCGAGAAGCACAACAATCTCGTTCGTCTGCCGTTAACCAGAGCGAAATTAGTCAGTTGTTAGGCTCGCTATTGTCTGAATGCAGACAAAGTCACGGCGAGAGAATTTATGAGACTGATAGGTCTGTGCGGAGCCGCCGCGGATCTCATTCCGATGGGAAGGCTACGCACACGGCCTCTTCAAATTTTCCTGACTCAGAATTGGAGTGTGAAAATTCATTCGCTCGATGTAGACGTTCTCTTGTCAGATCAAGTGAAACAAGAGATTCAGACTTGGGCAAACATTCAGTGGTTAACTCAAGGAGTTCCGCTGCAGTTGCCGGATCCGAGTTTTACCATTATGACGGATGCCAGTCAAACAGGTTGGGGTGCATCTTTAATCCCAACGGATTCGAGATGCCAGGGTCTTTGGGATCCGCAATTCCTGTGCAAGCACATAAACATCAAGGAAATGATGTCAATTTGGCTTGCGTTACGTCACTGGATGGACATTATTCACGATGCTCATGTCCAAATCCTATCCGACAATACGACAGTAGTGGCGTATATACGGAATCAGGGAGGCACTCATTCAGTTCCGTTGTTCAATCTAACGGAAAGAATCCTTCTGTTTGCGTTGGAACATCACGTTCTTCTTTCGGTCCGTCACATACCGGGTCGTCTGAATGTGCTAGCAGACTCCCTTTCACGAAAGGGTCGCTTGTTGCCGTCGGAGTGGACTCTCAACAAACAAGTATTCAATCAGATTTGCTACCAATGGGAACGGCCAATGATAGACTTATTTGCGACACATCTCAACAATCAGTTGCAGACGTATGTGTCTCCGTGTCCGGATCCAAGAGCATTTGCAGTAGACGCTCTGTCGATCCCTTGGGACGGAATGATAGGATATGCGTATCCTCCAGCGCCGTTAATTCAACAAGTATTGCTAAAGATAAAACAATCTCAATGCAAGATTCTGTTGGTAGCATCTCTGTCGCCACAGAGACCGTGGATAAATCTACTCAGGTGTCTGTTGTGGGACCTACCGCGGAAGCTTCCTCCATGAGAGGATCTTCTTTCGCAGGGGAAATTGCGCCAACTCCATCACAACCCGCAAGGTCTCAACCTTCACGTTTTTCCGTTGTGCGGTCCTTCTTGCATGGCAAGCACTTTACAGGACGAGCAGTGGACGCGGTTTCTAACTGTAGGAGGACCTCCTCTTCGCTAAACTATGCGGCTAAGTGGAAGGTTTTTCGTCGTTGGTGTAGGGATCATTCTGTAGATATATTTGATCCCTCTATACCAGACATTGCAAACTTTCTAGTATACTTGTTTGACGAAATCAAACTGCAGCCTGTTACTATAAAGGGTTATAGATCTATGTTATCTGATACCTATGCACATCATGATAGTTTACAAATTGGATCTAATGTCTCTTTATCGAAATTGGTTAGAAACTTTTCGATAAATAGACCCAGAACTCTTAGATTAATTCCTAAGTGGAATTTAGCTTGGGTTCTCCTTAAATTGAAGGAAAAGCCATTTGAACCTCTTGGGACAGTAGATTTCAAATTCTTATCTTATAAGACAGCTTTTCTCTTAGCTTTCTCTTCTGCCAGAAGAGTCAGTGAGCTTCATGCACTATCGGTGGATGATTCTCATTATCGTAGTGTTGGGAACACTATCACCTTCACTACTAATGTCGGTTTTTTAGCTAAGAATCAGGCTCCTAATAAATATCCGGAACCTATTGTTATTAAGGCTCTTCCGTCTTCAGACGGGCGTAGGCCTTTACTCTGTCCTGTTAGAGCACTATGTATCTATAAACAGAGATCTCAGTTCATCAGAAAGGGACGGAAACGTTTCTTTCTGTCTTTGATGCCTAATAGAAAGGACATTTCAGTCCATTCTATTGCTAGATGGATTCAGTTAACTATCCGTACTGCGTATGAAGATTTATCTTCTCAGCAGTCTGTGCTTAAGATTTCTGCTCATGAAGTAAGAGCTCTTTCTACTTCCTGGGCTTATGCTAATAGTGTTGCTATTACAGATTTAATGAAGGCTGCTTATTGGTCTCAGCCTTCCACATTTACTAATTTTTATCTCAGAAATATTGAGTCCATTTCTGGAGACCTGCATTGTTTAGGTCCGTTATCTGTTGCTCAGAATGTCGTCCACTAAACAGTTGCAACTATAGTTATGCAGGCTTTCTGTTCCGGCAGTGACTCCGTCCGGCTGCCCTCTTTGCTCTGGGCTATTTGACCCAGGGCAAGGGGAAGGGGGGGGGGCGGGTGTTCCCTTAGGTCACCTGCTTTATAGTGAAAAGCAAGGGAATGCCTCCTCCAGGACAGTATTTCTGAGTCGCTTCCGGGATGGTTTTAAAGTGTAATATTAATGTTTAATTTCATTCATGTCTTATTTTTAAAGTGTAGCTCGGTGTGAAGCATTTGTATATGTCAAGTGTCAAACGGGCTTTAATATACAATACTCGGACACTTTTAAATGATTATAAAGAGTCTCAATTCTCTGGACTACTTTATTTATTGGCTTGCTTTAAAAATAATTAGTATAAGGGTTATACTGGATGTTAATAGAGAACATGAATGTTATTGTGCTCAATTATTAAGGGTAGTGTATCTTTCTAATTTAATATTAAATAAGAAAGATACATGTAAAGCCTAATACTCCTTTTCTCCTTAAGGGGTTACCTCTTTATTATATAATTGAGCTTATTGGATTTTCCTCTATGTCCTAGGCCCTCCAGCCTGTTTACTATTCAGCTAAGTCTGGGTCATTGGTACAGTATAAAAATGTTAAAAAATTTATAGTAATTTATATATTTTTTATACTTACCAATGACCCAGACGGGGATGGCCCTCCCTGAGTTGGGAACTCTTGCCTCCCCGCTGAGTACATAGTGCTGACCAGGCACTGCCAGTAAGAATGATATTTGGCGCCAATTTCGGGACGACTGCGTCACTGCGCATGCGCAGTAGAGTCGTACTATGGAGGTCCTTTAGGACATGATTTCTTTTTGTTTTGGATGCAAATTTTGGGGATTGGGGGGCAAAATTTGTGTTTGGCCCTGGTTTTTGTTGGAGTTAGCACCAGCTAAGTCTGGGTCATTGGTAAGTATAAAAAATATATAAATTACTATAAATTTTTTAACTTTCAGAGCCGTATGTCGGATTTTAATAGCAGCCGTGTTTACTTTTTTTGTGAATGCGGAAGCGTTTTTTTTTTTGAAATAAAACATAAGAAAATACAGTAAACTGCCATGTCTCCCAAGGAAGTTTTGGAGGGCGACTTGAATTTCGCCCCCAATGTTAGCCAAGGTGACTTGAGGAATGACAAGGCAAATTCTTCACCCCAGTTTCCCACTCGGCTGACCCTTGCCCTGGACTGGGTCCCCTAGACTTGTCCATTGTACTCCTAACGGGGTGAGCCGCCACTGCAATTGACATGCATTAAATAGTTGCCTTATGCATTGAAACATCTATTAAATGGTCTACCAATAATGTTACAATCACATCTTTTAGGATTAAATTTCAAAATTTGGTTGACAATCCACTCTGGCAAACTTGGGCCTAGGTGTGGCATCCCCCCCTCCCCCACCCACCCAAAACCACCCCTGGCCCTCACAGCTTTTAGTAAAGTCTATCATCCACCACTGAACCAACCCTGTTCGAAGTGGCATTGGGACGTATAAACAGCTCACCAAAAGCATATTAAAAAGTGTATTTTTATACTGTTGAAAGGTAACTAATGTAAAGGAGGTAATCAAATTAGCTATCGAAGAACTCTTTTGTTTTCATGCAGTGGAAATTGCTGATAGTACTTTCGCCTAATGTGGAAATTGCTGATAGTACTTTCGCATAATGTGACCCCCCCTCCCTCCCCCATATGTCTCACCAAATTTAATTTGCTTCGTTCCATGGCTGATTTTAAATAATTTTTAGTGATCTCAGACTTTGATATCATGAACTTTTTTTAAAGCCTTTATAAAGATCACGCTGGCCACCATTTTAGTGTCATTAAGCTGACAAGTCACAACAACAGAACAATTTTTTCACCTCAAGCAAAGTTTAAGGCGCCAGTATTGCAGTACCTCTGGTGGATTGCTGGTTTGGGATTCCAGCCTTAAAACGTCCCCCGCGCCGTCACTTAACCATGACTCAGTTTATTCTTTTTCAAACAGAAATGTATCTTGTCTGTCTTGAAATAAAATTCCAAAGGTCCATTGTGTGTATTGTGAGGCTAGCGTAATCAGCTGGTTTCAATAATATCCATGTTTGTATGGTTTTATTGAGAAACCTTTTGTTAGAAATCGAAGTCTGAGGGAGACTTTTTAAAGATAATCTTTCCAGGTGTTTTATGGCAGTTTTGTTGGGAAAAGGGTGAACAGGGGAGATTTCTAGTAAGCTACCACAGAAATTAAGGTGGAAACTATTTATTTGCTATATCTGTGAACAATACCAAATTCCCAATCTCTTGAATCCATGCTCAAAATGAGGACCATTTGTTCTTTTTCAATTCAGAGAGGGGCAAACACACAAGTTATTAAATATATGTTAAAAAATATTTGGTTTTTTTTTTATTAGAAATGTAACCACAAAAAAACCTATATGTTAAAAAATATTTTTTTTTTTTTTTTTAGAAATGTAACCACAAAAAAAACAACAAATAAAAAACAATAGCGACAATAAAGAATATATATATTTCAGTATTTGATACTTCTGCTGATATACAGTAGTACTGGTAATTGTCCTACAAAATCTTGAAACTTTTTGTATGAATTACGATGGTTGTGAAACTGAGTTTAGTATCATTGTGGGGTAAAATTTCAACCTCAGAATGAGAGATGACATCTCTAACCTCATTTCTGAACTGCTGTGTTGATCTGGAGTGAAATCCTTGAAAAAAACAATGAATAGTTAGGGTATACTTGGTGTGGTAAAAAAAAAACGCCATCCCTCACTGAATTTGGAAAACCAATTTGCCTGAGAACAAAAACATTTTTTTAAATTTGAGGTTTTGCTGTCGCCAGTCGTCCGTCTGTCCGTCAATTCAATACGGCTGGGGCTAGAGGCCGTATTTATGAACCGATCTTTACGAAACTTCTTGAATACCTTTGTTATCACCGTGGTACGAGAACAAGTGTTTTGGGGTGCGGTTCGAAATTCAAGATGGCCACCAGCAGCCATTTTGTACTTTAGTTAGTGCAGTCAGTTTTTTGTACAGAACTTCTGTATGAAAGTTCTGATTTGAATAAATTTTTGTATGAATGTTTAGTAACATGGAATACATCATATATAATACGGGTTTTTTTCTCATGCAGAAATTATGCAAATTAGATGAACTTTCATTTATTCAGTGCTACTTATACACAGTCAGTGCACGTGTCAATGCGGCTCGAGCTAGGTGCTGTATTTATGAACCGATCTTCACGAAACTTCTTGGGTACCTTTGTTATCACCTTGGGACAGTGTTATAGCCCTCATATTATATTGAGATTGATATATCCTTAGTAGATAATTATATGAGAAAGATATTTTTTATTTCTGCATTTTCTGACTGGTCTCTCTCATTTGCACTCAGTGACCTTGTTTACATCTTTGTTACACTGATCTACAATTATTGTACATATAGCTGTTGATTGTTTAAGTAGGTCAGAGACCTTGTTTACTTGGATTGTGACAGAATCACCAGGAAACTTATAGAAACTGACAGAACATTGTAGACATTTCATCTTCTAGGACATTCTATCTGGTTACTATATAAAGGTTTGTCAACAGAATTCCCAAACTCATTCTTTTAGAAAGCCATTTCAGAAAGACTCACTTCAGTTGTTTCCATTGGAGATTATTATTGTTCTAGGACAGTGCATTTATTATAGAAGCAGTGCTTCTTTGTGAATTTGGAAGATTGATTCCAAAAGAGAATTCTGAAGAGAATTTGTTCGTCTTGAAAAAGAGAATTTATACTTTCTGTGAAACAGAATATTATTTTGTGAAAAGCCAGGATTCTACTGATTATTTGGAAATTACCTGTGGCACCATTACTTCTTGGATTTTTACTCCATTTGAATTTTACGGTGCATTTTATTATATTTTATTGGAGACTGCTGAAATTTCTAAATGAAAATTTTATTACAAATCTACGGGATACTGTTTCTGAAGAGACATTGTTGGATTTTATACTACATCTACCAGCTGGTAACTTTCTTCACAAGATTCTTCACTACTGGATTACTGGATTCTGTCAAACTGTACTTTGGACTAATTCTATAATTGATAAGTACCATTGTTTTTATTTTCTGTAAACCAATTAGTGTAAAAGATCTTTGTATCATTTTTTTTTATATTAATTTTTTTTAATTAAATTTCTGAATAGTTAAATTCATAGTTATTGTTGCTGATTCTCAGAATTGTTTCTGTTACCAATATCAATAATATTTCCATACTGTAACAGACAGCTACGAGTGTTTTGGGGGTTTTGGGTGCCTTTGTTATCACTGTGCTATGAGAACAAATATTTTTGGGTTCAGTCAGACCCACTCTGGGACTCGAAAGATTTCTTTTCTAGTTTAGCATCTGACTGTCACCCACCTTTACAATACTTTACCTATACATTTGTTACAGGCTATGGTCAGTATTTATGTACAGACCGTTACAATACTTTATATGTACCTTTGTTATCAGGTCATTACCTAGATGTTTGTCATTGCTGTGTCACATACAACATGTACATGTCTTAACAAGTTGAGCTACAGTGTCATTGACACTTTCTTTGAAATGAAAAAGTCAGGTGTTATTGATCATCCCCAGCTTTTCATGTCCTGCACTCAGATTATTGAGGTAAATAGAAGTTGTACGTGGAATGATTATGTAAAACATACATACTACTCAAAGTTTGCGGAGCACCACAAATTTGACACATCATTGTGAAATTTGCTTGTGACATATTTGCGATAATTTTGGAGGATATGATTGAGGAATGTATTGAGATGGTCCCCAGCGTTTACATTAGCTCTCTTGACAGGCAGACTTTTCGTGACTTGTCATGGAAAGCATGTACCCCTTGCTTTTCATGTTGTTTTCGTGTACTGTCTACATGTACATGACATATGTAGGGTATTCAATCTTCATTTCAACACAAACCCTTGTGATTTAATGATTGAATATGGCAAATGCAAATGTAAGAAGACATTTGTCTGAAGCAGAAATGTGGTGGGCTGTAGGGATGGTGGAGCAAGAGGCTACCCATCGTCAGGTTGGTGAAGCCCTTGGTGTGCACCATACGGTGATCACCAGAGCCTTTGCAAGATTTCAGCAGTATGGCACACCAGTAAGACAGCATGGTGGTGACAAGACTGGGCAACATTTCCAGCTGAAGACAGCTTTTTGATCATTCAGGCTCGTAGAAACCGCTTTGCTGCAGCATACCAGTTTCGCAGTGACCTTCAGAATGCATCTGGGGTAAATGTTTTGACGCAGACTATCCGGGCAAGGTTGCACAAAGGTGGTCTTCGATCGAGAAGACCATGTATTCGCATTCCGCTGTCCCAGAACCACCGCCAGGCATGGTATGAATGGTCCATGGACCACGTTGGATCGACCAGAGAAGATTGGCGACCTGTCCTTTTTATGTGTACCCATACTATGTATGGTACACACAGTGCAGGCATCCAGGGAGGCCATCCGCCGTTCGTCCATCCTTTGTCTGTCCATCCTCCGTCCGTATCCATTTCTTTGGCATTCGATAACTTGAAAAATATTGCCTGGATTGTCAAGTTACTTTATATTTGTGTTCAGGTTACTGATGTGGCAAGCTGTATAGTTTTTGGTGTAAATCTGATAATTTGATCCTGAGATATTAACCCTTTAATCCTTCAAATTGAAAATTCCTCCAATCCCTTTGGCATTCGATAACTTGAAAAATGTTGCTTGGATTGTCAGGTTACTTTATATTTGTGTTCAGGTTACTGAAGTGCCGAGCTGTATTGTTTTTGGTGTAAATCTGTTATTTTGATCTTGAGATATTAACCCTTTATCCTTCAGATTGAAAATTCCTCCTATCCCTTTGGCATTCAATAACTTGAAAAATATTGCTTGGATTGTCAAGTTACTGTATATTTGTGTTCAGGTTACTGATGTGCCAAGCTTTATAGTTTTTGGTGTAAATCTGATAATTTGATCCAGAGATATTAACCCTTTATCCTTAATATCCAATCCCTTTGACATGAGATAACTCAAAAAATATTAATCCGATTGTCATGTTACTTCATATATGTGTTAGGTTACGGATGTGCCGAGCTGTATTGTTTTTGGTGTAAATCTGATTATTTGATTCTGAGATATTAACCCTTTATCCTTCAAATTGAAAATTCCTCCAATCCCTTTGGCATTCGATAACATGAAAAATATTGCTTGGATTGTCAAGTTACTTTTTATTTGTGTTCAGGTTACTGATGTGTTGAGCTGTATAGTTTTTGGTGTAAATCTGTTTTTTTGATCTTGAGATATTAACCCTTTATCCTTCAAATTGAAAATTCCTCCAATCTCTTTGGCATTCGATAACTTGAAAAATATTGCTTGGATTGTCAAGTTACTGTATATTTGTGTTCAGGTTACTGATGTGCCAAGCTTTATAGTTTTTGGTGTAAATCTGATAATTTGATCCAGAGATATTAACCCTTTATCCTTAATATCCAATCCCTTTGGCATGAGATAACTCAAAAAATATTAATCCGATTGTCATGTTACTTCATATATGTGTTAGGTTACGGATGTGCCGAGCTGTATAGTTTTGGGTGTAAATCTGATAATTTGATCCTGTGATATTAACCCTTTATCCTTCAAATTGAGAACTCCTCCAATCCATTTCTTCGGCATGCGATAACTCAAAAAATATTAATCCGATTATCAGGTTACTTTAGATATGTATTCAGGTTACTGATGTGCTGTGCTGTATAGTTTTTTTTATGTAAATCTAAAAATTTGATCCGGAGATATTAACCCTTTATTCATCAAAATAGGCACTTCTTCAATCCATTTCTATATGTACCCTACCATGTGTGGTGTACAGAATGTCGTCATCTGGGGTGGCCTTCTGTCATACAGCTTTCTACTAGTTGCGCGTATGGGTACACATCTGACAATTTCATCAGTCTATTTTTAGTCGAGTTGTGACGAAGTCAAACTCGACTTACAGTTTGGTGAATGGCGGGCGGGCGGGCGGGCGTAAACAGTTGGTTTCCGGATGATAATTTGATAGTGGTTCAACTCACATTCATTAAACTTCATACGTAGGTTGGTCTTGGTGGGAGGAAGAACCCTATTGATTTTGGACATGCTACGTCGAAGGTCAAGGTCACAGTGACCTTGAACGTAGTAAATCTTAAAACAATTGGTTTCCGGATGATAACTTGATAATGGTTCAACTCACATTCATGAAACTTCATAGGTAGATTGGCCTTGGTGAGGGGAAGAACCCTATTGATTTTGGACTCGCTATTTTTCTATTTTTAGTCGAGTTGTGACGAAGTCAAACTCAAGTTATAGTTTGATGAATGGCGGGCGGGTGGGTGGGCAGGCATAATCAATTGGTTTCCGGATGATAACTTGATAATGGTTCAACCGATGTTCATGAAACTTCATAAGTAGGTTGGTATCGGTGAGAGGAAGAACCCTATTAATTTTGGACTTGCTTGGTCAAAGGTCAAGGTCACAGAGACATTGAACATAGTAAATTGTAAACAATTGGTTTCCGGATGATAACTTGACTACGGTTCAACCCACATTCATGAAACTTCATGTGTAAAATTGGCCTTTGTGAGAGGAAGAACCCTATTTATTTTGGACTTACTAGGTCAAAGGTCAAGGTCACAGTGACCCTGAACATAGTACATCAAAACAGTTGGTTTCCGGATGATAACTTGGTAATGGTTCAACCCATGTTCATGAAACTTCATAGTTAGCTTGGCATCAGTGAGAGGAAGAACCCTATTTATTTTGGACTCGCTAGGTGAAAGGTCAAGGTCACAGTGACCTTCAACATAGTAAATCGTCAACAATTGTTTTCCAGATGATAACTTGATAATGTTTCGACCCACGTCCATGAAACTTCGTAGGTAGGTTGGCATCAGTGAGAGGAAGACCCTTATTTATTTTGGACTTGCTAGGTGAAAGGTCAAGGTCACAGTGACCTTCAACATAGTAAATCGTAAACAGTTGGTTTCTGGACGATAACTTGATAATGGTTTGACCCACCGTCATGAAACTTCATAGGTAGGTTGGCCTAGGTGAGTGGAAGACACCTATTTATTTTGGACTCACTAGGTCAAAGGCCAAGATCGCAGTGACCTTGAACATAAAAAATAATCGTAAACAATTGGTTTCAAGATGATAATTTGACAATGGTTCCACCTATGTTCATGAACTTTCATAGGTAGGTTGGCATTGGTGCAAAAAAGAGCCCTATTTATTTCGGAATTACTAGGTCAAAGGTCAAGGTCACAGTGACCCTTCACATAGTAAATTTTGAACCACGTTCAAGAAACTTCATAGGTAGGTTGGCATCAGTGAGAGGAAGAACTCTATTTATTTTGGACTTGCTAGGTGAAAGGTCAAGGTCACAGTGACCTTCAGCATAGTAAATCGTAAACAATTGGTTTCCTGACGATAACTTGATAATGGTTTGACCCACATTCATGAAACTTCATAGGTAGGTTGGCCTAGTTGAGTGGAAGACCCTATTTATTTTGGACTCACTTGATCAAAGGCCAAGGTCACAGGGACCTGGAACATAATAAATCATAAACAATTGGTTTCCAGATGATAATTTGACAATGGTTCCACCTATGTTCATGAAACTTCATAGGTTGGTTGGCATTGGTGCAAGAAAGAGCCCTATTTATTTCGGTATTACTAGGTCAAAGGTCAAGGTCACAGTGACCCTTCACATAGTAAATTGTAAACATTTGGTTTCAGGACGATAAGTTGATAATGATTAAACCCACTTTTGTACTGTCACAACTCGACGTTGGATCGGTGATCCTATCAGCATTTTTACAGATGAGTCAAGGTACTGCCTAGACCACACAGATAGGCGTTCTGGGGTATGGAGAAGACCAGGACTGCGATTCCATGCAGCCAACATTGCTGATCATGACCGTTATGGTGAGGGTCAAACATGGTCTGGGGCGGCATCAGCAGGGATGGACGTACAGAGCTCTGTGTCCTTGAATGTGGTACATTGACTACACAACGGTATATTGATGAGATCCTGGATGTCCACGTCAGATTGTATGCAGGTGAAGTGGGTGACAGATTCATTCTGATGGACGAAAATGCCCGTCCTCATGTTGCCCATACTGTCTGGGAGTACCGACAGAGGGGGAGGGGGGGGGGGGATTGAGCATGTGGACTGGCCAGCAAGATCCCCTGACCTCAATCCAATCGAACATGTCTGGAATGAGTTGCAGCTTGCAATTTCGGCCCGTCTAGTCCAGCCAAGAAGTGTCCAGGAGCTTGGTGCCATGCTGGTCCAAGAATGGAACAACATCCCACAAAGGACCACTAGGAACCTGATTGGGAACAGTTTGTTCCGTCAACTTTTTGGCAATTTGAAAAATTTCCTCTTTTACCAATAATATCCATTTTCCATGGTTATCGTATTCAAAAGCTAAAAAATAATGTTAAACACAAATAAAATTTTAATTTCTGTTCTTAAATCATTAAAGATATAATTAAATAAAAAAATATATACACTTTTCATTACAATATTTCAACTAAAATGTAAAACAGGTAGTTGGATATACTTGGCGCTTAGCAAACTTTGAGTTGTATATTTTCCAAAGCATGGGTTTGCCTTGACAAGATGAGGGAACTTTAACTTACTCTGAATAGAAACGTCTTCCACTGCTGGAATATGCTGACACCATGTGGCCAAATTGTACAGATACTAATTCTGACGAACTGGAAAGAATCCAAATACAGTGGAGCCCACTCAATTGGATATCTCTTAACCCTGTTAATTGAAATTATACTCAATTAACAGGGTTAACTGAATAACCCTGTTAATTGAATATAATTTCAAACACAAAACCATTTACCATACTTGCAGTACAAATTTGACCTGTTGAATATAAGTTATAGAGTAACATCCTGTTAAATGAATAAAAAATCTTATAACCTGTCGAGAAATTACATTCTCCCCAGTTTTCCTTTGTTTATAGACCTTTTTGGTCCCAGTATATCCAATACAGGCATTTAATTCATTATATCTTGTCTGACAGAGCTCATGGAGCTCTGTCAAACAAGATATAATAGAATAAATGCTAAGTTTATCTCTGGAATACAGGAAAGTGACACAATCCCTGTTAATCCCTGTTAATTGAATAATTTTCACTGGTAAAGTGTCTATTCAATTAATGGTTCCACTGTAGCAGCTATTTTGACGACCAAAAATAATTCATCATGCTACCAGTTAAAGAGTTCCATTACATATGAAGTTGTGTTACTGTTGCTGGAAGCTAATTTTGAAAACTTTTGCAGCACATGTGTATATATTTTCAGGAGATGGACAGGAGTTAGTGAGTTGAAAAGTGGATACAGAAATACTGCTACTTGATAAACCAGTATTCACCATCAGTTAAAGAAAGGGGATACAGGTAAGTTTTCTTACAGGCCTCTGAATCTTGGCAAATTCATAGTGGTAACGGATTAGCTCAAATTACAGGAACGACTTCTTCGTCAGTTTTGGCACCAGGATTTCCCTGATCAGAGGTTTCTGATCCCTAATGGATGCAGAAATAAGTAAAAGCCGCAACTCTTGAGTAAAAACTAAAGCTGTTTATATTTTGAAACATGTAGGGGAAATCTTAGTTCAAGAAACAATAAACATTGATATGAATAATCCTGCATAATACAGGGGTGGATTCAAGTATGTTAAAATAAAGTCCACAGTTAATATTTGGACTCCAAATATAGGCCCGCAATTTTAACTTGGTGCAATATGAGGAATAATCTTTAAAAGTCTTCTTCTCCAGAAACACCAGTCAGAATCTTTTGATATATCGATTACAGAATTCTTACAGGATTCAAATCTGTAAAACTTGAGTCCATCAGCTAATAATTGGGCTCTCTATAACCCCGAATTTTAACGTGCAATGGAAGAAATAATCTTTAAAAATCTTCTTACGATCCACCAGTCCGAATCTTTTTATATTTGGTATACAGCATTTTAATGGAGGTCACATTTAGGTTTGTTCAAACTAAGTTCTGGGTTAATATTTGGGCTCCCTAATCCCTATTAGAGTCAGAGTTTTAACTTGATGCAATATGGGGAATGATCTTTAAAATACTTGTTCAGATCCACAACTCAGAATCTATTGATATTGAGCATACAGTATCCTTTCTGGGGTCAGATTCAAGTTTGTTCAAAACAAGTGCTTCAGTTAATATTTGGGTTCCTTATTAAAGCGTGATTTTAATCTTATGGCAGTATGAGTAACATCTTCACCAGAAACACCAGTCAGAAGAATTCTTTATTATATGGTATTCAGAATCCCTATTTGCGCACAAATAGTACGTCGATCTGCGCGTTAATCTACGCGTTATGACCATAGTAAGGCTATCAGATTCTGTACATATGGCCTGTGCACAAGCAGTGTTTCAGCCAATGGACCTCCGGGTAACCCGGAGGTCCATTGGCAGAAACATTGCCTGTGTTTGCTATGAGTAACAAGGAGAACCTGCCGTGCTTTGGATGCCATTTGATATGGCAATTGAGCGCAATTCCTACGTGCGATTAAGCCAAGATAAGCGCACAGTTCATGACAGGACTTCTAGTTTTAACTGCATATGGTATTCAGAATCCCTATTTGTTCAACATTAGTCCATGGGTTAATAATTGGGCTCTCTTGAGGGAGCCTGAATTTTAATTTAGTTAATAATTGGGTTCTCTAAGGGAGCCTGAATTTTAATTTAGTGCAGTATGATGATTAAATCTGCATAATCTTTAAAACTCTTCTTCCTCAGATCCACAAGTCACAATCCTTTGATATTTTGTGTACAACAACACCCTTCAAGATTGTTCAAGTTAAGTCCCAAGGCTGATATCTGGACCTCCTAATTTTGCATTACTGAAAATCGTGGCATTATTTCTGTAGTAGCATCCCAATAGAAAAGAAAATCATCTCTGGTATGGTTGACAGAATTATAAATAATTAAATCCTTCTTTAAACAACTTTGGTCAGGTGTGTGCCTCCGGCCTCATGGGGGCCTCTTGTTTGGAATTTTATTTTGGTTCGGGAGACTATTAAAAGAGCCAGTGTCCATCTGTCTGGCTCTGCGTCCATCCCACTTTGGTTTCCCAATGATAACTTTAATTATACTTGACCATATTAAATGAAATTTGGTAAAAATGTGTATCATAAAATACAGGTCAAGTTCGAATCAGGGTGCAGTCTATTTTTAGCTTAATTTGACAAAGTCAAGATAAGCTATTGCCATCACACATGCAGAAGTCTATTCACATTTTACTTTAGCACAGGCTATACCCCATAGTTCTTGTCCGATGGTCACAAAATTGCATATGCAGGTTCGAGGTCATGTCTAATCAGAACTTCCACTTTTGGTCGCAATCGGCCAATCGTGATGGCAACCCAAGCCCAAAACCCCCAAAACTTGAGAACAACCCAAGCCCAAAACCTCCAAAACTTGAGTAGTCTACAGGTCGTGTTTATGAAGGGATTTCATTGTAACTTGGTAGGATGATTCTGTATAATGTCTGGATGAGAATGGCCCCTTTTTGTCATGATCTGTCAACCATGATGGCTGCCCAAGTCCGAAGACCAAAAAGTTTTAGCACAGTCTGCAGGTCGTATTTTATATGGAGGGATTTCATTGTAACTTGGTAGGATGTCTCCATATGAAGTCTAGATGAGAACTTAACCATTTGGTTGTGATCTGTCAGCTGTGACTGCTGCCCAAGCCCAAAGTCCATAAATCTTTAGCACAGTCTGTAGGTTGTATTTATGGAGGGGTTTCATTTTAACTTGGTCGGATGACGTATGTCTAGATGAGAACATCCGCTTTTGGTCGCGATCGATCAACTGTGATGGCTACAGGGGCCCGAAAACCTTTAGCACAGTCTGCAGGTTGTATGAATGAAGGGATTTCATTGTAACTTCCGTCTGATTTCCAAATTAAATCTATAGAAATCAGCAACTTGAGGCAGATGGTGTCAGATAGTGCTCAAAACATTGGGGTAATATTTGATTTGCGTCTTCCGATGGATGCAAGTATTATTGATGCAATTTGCAAGTGCTGTTTTATGCACATTGGAAGTCTTGGTCATCTTTGATATTATTTGACCGGAATCTTTGGATGGGCTTGTTGGTGCCCTTATTTCTGCACATTTGGATTTTTAGCTTTTAAGTCAAGATAAGCTATTGCCATCATGCGTACGGAAGTCTGTTAGTCTGTTCACATTTTCCTTTATCACAGGCTACACCCCCATAGTTCTTGTCCAATCATCTGGAAATTTCATATGCAGGTTTGAGGTCATGTCTAGATGAGAATGTCCCCTTTTGGTCGCAATAGGTCAACATGATGGCTGGCCAAGCCCAAAACCCGAAAACCTTTAGCATAGTCTACAGGTCGCATTTATGAAGGGATTTCATTGTAACTTGGTAGGATGCCTCTCTATAATATCTAGATGAGAACGTCCCCTTTTGGTCATAATCTGTCAACCATGATGGCTGCCCAAGCACGAAACCCCAAAACTTATAGCACAGTCTATAGGTCATATTAATATGGAGGGATTTCATTGTAACTTGGTAGGATGACTCCACATGATGTCTAGATGAGAACTTCCCCATTTGCTCGCGATCTGTCATCCATGACGACTTCCCGAGCCTAAAGCCCGAAAACCTTGAGCACAGTCTACAGGTTGTATTTATGGAAGGATTTCCTTGTAACTTGGTAGGTTAACTCCATATAATGTCTAGATGATAACGACCCCTTTTGGTCGCAATTGGTTAACTGTGACGGCTACATGGGTCCGAAGCCCGAAAACCTTTAGCACAGTCTACAAGTTGTATTTTTATGGAGGGATTTCATTGTAACTTGATAGGATGACTCCATATAATGGTCTAGATGAGAACCTCCCCTTGTGGTCATGATTGGTCAGCTGTGTTGGCTACAGGGGCCGAAAGCCCGAAAACCTTTAGCACAGTCTACAGCTTGTATTTTTTGAAGGGCTTTCTTATCTTGGTCTGATAACTCCAGATAACGCCTAGATGAGAACATTCCGTTTTGGTCATGATCATTCAGCCATGATGGCTGCCAGAGCCCAAAACCCAAAAAACTTTTGGACAGACTTCAGATCGTATTTATGAAGGGATTTGATTGTAACTTGGTAGGATGACTCAGTATAATGTTTAGATGAGGACGTCCCCTTTTGTTTGCTATTGGTTGTTTGCGATTGGTCAACCATGATGGCTACACATGCCCGGAGCCCGAAGACCTTTAGCACAATCTACAGGCCGTATTTATGAAGGGATTTCATTGTAACGTGATAGGAGTGGGCATGGTGGCTCAGTTGGCAGTGGTGCAGGCTGCAAGCCGAGAGGTCATCGGTTCGAATCCCACCTACGGCAACCGCATTGTGTCCTTGGGCAAGACACTTCACCCCATTGCTCACGTGGGGGCACGGTGACGTTATGTACTAAGGCGTACTGCATGTCGATGGTGCACCTGTCTTCAACTGGGTACTCAGGCTTCCTCCACCTGTAAAACTGTCACGGTGATGGTTAGCCATTGTGCAGAAATATGTGACCTTAAACACCAATAAATAAATAAATAACCTGATAGGATGACTCATTTTGGAATGATTTCTCTGTAACTTGGTAACTTGTGTGAGGGCCACATACATTAACTGTGAGGGCCACATTAACCCACCCCTCAGTTCTTTAGTACAGTCTACACCTCATATTGTTTTTATTGAAAACATAGCATACATGGAACAGAAATTAACATATTCCCAATTATCACAATTTTTGTCTTATTTTGTAATCCTTTCATAAACATTGAACATTATCCTTTTCATCAAACACAACACACAGACAAGTTAAGCTGGGGTTTCATTGACACTTTCATTCAAATTCACTGCTTGTATGTCTGCTGCGGTCGCTCATCGCAAAGCTGCAAAAAATACAAAACACTGCCGCTCGTATTATTGCGGGATCCGGGTGCTTTGATCACATAACTCCTTTGCTCCATAAATTACATTGCTACATGTTCAACAATGTATCACTTTCATAGTTTTGGTGTTGGTCTTTAAGTGCATTAGTGGATCGGCTCCAAAATATCTTCAGGATTTTTGACTGTTCAATCATCAAAACGGAATCTCCGCTCATCCAAACGGCTCAGGCTTCTTATTCCTCTTTCCCGTTCCACCTTGGTGAATACCAGGGTCTTTTCCTTTATAGATCCTCGACTCTGAAACTCATTGCGAGTGCATATCCATGCTTCCATGGGCTTGGACGACTTCATTGCAGGACTTGTGTCCCATCTCTTTTGAGAGACCTTCAGGGTTTCAGCTATCTAATTTGATCAGTTTTTGTTTACATCAGTGCTTTTAGTGGAAAGTTCCAATATGTATTTATTTTCCATGTAAGGCGTTTTGGAACACAACCATGTATTATTATTATTATTAGCTTAACTTGACATAGAACGTCCCCTTTTGGTCGCGATCGGGCAACCTGTATGCCCAAAACCCGAAAACCATTAGCACAGTCTACAGGTCGTATTTATGAAGGGATTTCATTGTAACTTGGTAGGATGCCTATGTATAATGCCTAGATGAGAACGTCACCTTTTGGGCATGATCTATCAACCATGATGGCTGCCCAAGCCCGAAACCCAAAAACGTTTAGCACAGTCTGCAGGTCATGTTTAATGTGGAGAGATTTCATTGTAACTTGGTAGGATGACTCCTTTTTATGTCTAGATGAGAATTTCCCCATTTGGGCATGATCTGCCAACCGTGACGACTGCACGAGCCCAAAACCCGAAAACCTTTAGCACAGTCTACAGGTCATATTTATTGAGGAATTTCATTGTAACTTGGTAGGTTGACTTCAAACAATGTCTAGATGAGAAAGTCCCCTTTTGGACGTGATTGTGCAACTGTGACGGCTATAGGTGCCTGAAGCCCGAAAATCTTTAGCACAGTCTACAGGTCATATTTATGCAGGGATTTCATTGTAACTTGGTAGGTTAACTTCATATAATGTCTAGATGAGAACTTCCCCTTTTGGACATGATTGGGCAACTGTGACGGCTAAAAGTGCCCGAATCTCGAAAACCTTTAGCACAGTCTACAGGTCATATTTATGAAGGGATTTCATTGTAACTTGGTAGGATGACTCCAAATAATGTTTAGATGAGAACGTCCCATTTTGATCGCGATCATTCGGCCTTGATGGGTGCCCGAGCCCAAAAACCTTTAGCATAGGCAAAAGGTTATTTTTATAGAAGGATTTCATTGTAACTTGTCAGGTTGACTCCATATAATGCCAAGATGATGACATCCCTTTTGGTCGTGATTGGTCAACTGTGATGGCCACAGGTGCCCGAAGCCCGAAAACCTTGAGCACAGTCTACAGGTCATATTTATGAAGGGATTTCATTGTAACTTTGCAGGATCACTCCAGATGAGGCCCAGATGAGATTGTCCCCTTTGGTTGCGATCATTCAACCATGATGGCTGCCCGAGCCCGAAGCCCAAAAACCTTTAGCACAGTCTACAGGTCATATTTATGAAGGGCTTTCATTGTAACTTGGTAGGTTGACTTCTTGTAATGTCTAGATGAGAACGTCCCCTTTTGGACACGGTTGGGCAACTGTGACGGCTTCAGGGGTCCAAAGCCTGAAAACCTTTAGAACAGTCTACAGGTCATAATTATGAAGGGATTTCATTGTAGCTTGGTGGGATGACTCCAAATAATGTCCAGATGAGAACGTCCCCTTTTGGTCACGATCATTCAGCCTTGATGGCTGCCCGAGCCCAAAAACCTTTAGCATGTCTGTTCTGTAGGTCGTATTTATGGAAGGATTTCATTGTAACTTGTTAGGTTGACTCCATATAATGCCAAGATAATGACATCCCCTTTTGGTCGTGGTTGGTCAACTGTGATGGCTACAGGTGATCGAAGCCCTAAAATCTTGAGCACAGTCTACAGGTCAAATTTATGAAGGGCTTTCATTGTAACTTCGTAGGATCACCCCAGATGATGTCCAGATGAGAATGTCCCCTTTTGGTTGCGATCATTCAACCATGATGGCTGCCTGAGCCTAAAGCCCAAAAACCTTTAGCACAGTCTTCAGATCATATTTATGAAGGGATTTCATTGTAACTTGGTAGGTTGACTTCATATAATGTCTAGATGAGAACAGCCCCTTTTGGACACCATTAGGCAACTGTGATGACTACAGGGGCCCAAAGCCCGAAAACCTTCAGCACAGTCTACAGGTGATATTTATGAAGGGATTTCATTGTACCTTGGTAGGATGACTCTAAATGATGTCTAGATGAGAACGTCGCCTTTTAGTCACGATCATTCAGCCTTGATGGCTGCCCAAGCCCAAAACCTTTAGCATAGTCTATTGGTAATATTTATGGAATGACTTCATTGTAACCTGTAAGTTTGACTCCATATAATGCCTAGATGATGACATCCCCTTTTGGTCGTGATTGGTCAACTGTGACGGCTTTAGGGGCCCGAAGCCCAAAAACCTTGAGCACAGTCTACAGGTCATATTTATGAAGGGATTTCATTGTAACTTTGTAGGTTCACTCCAGATGATGCCCAGCTGAGAATGTCCCATTTTGGTTGCGATCATTCAACCATGATGGCTGCCCGAGCCCAAAGCCCAAAAACCTTTAGCACAGTCTACAGGTCATATTTATTAAGGGATTTCATTGTAACTTGGTAGGTTGACTTCATATAATGTCTAGATGAGAACGTCCCCTTTGGATGCAATTGGGAAACTGATGGCTACAGGGGCCCGAAGCCCAAAAACCTTTAGCACAGTCTACAGGCCATATTTATGAAGGGATTTTAATGTAACTTGATAGGATGACTCGTTTTGGAATAGTTTCACTGTAACTTGGTAACTTTTGTTGATATACGTTAACTGAGGGCCACATACATTAACTGTGAGGTCATATTAACTCACCCCTCAGCTCTTTAGTACAGTGTACACCTCGTATTATTTTTATCATAAACATAGCACACAGGGAATAGAAATGAACATATTCCCAATTATCACAATTCTTGTCTTATTTCATAATCCTTTCACAGGGGTGCAGAAATTGCACGAACGACCGTTTCGTTCGTGCATCGTTCGTGCAAACTGCAATTGGCAAAACCGTGTTTCCGTTCTTCTTCAGATTTGGCCTACCCACTTTGATGTGCCTGGAAATAAATCGTGCATGTTGTTATTTGCATTCAATAAAAAATGTCTGCATTTACATGATTTTAATGAAATAAAAATTCTCCAAGTTTGGGGGTTTCATTATTATTTATCACTTAAAAGCAATGTGCATCGACCACAGTCGGATTGAATCGACAAGCTGAGACTGGGTTTCATTGTTTTTTGAAGTGGCTGGGTTGTCATGACAAATAAACAAGTGATCTTATGTCACACGATACGCATCGCCGATTGGTCAATAGGTATAGACTATTTCTACAATCATGTTTTGCGATCCACATAAAAGTGGTTATCAGTGAAAACATGATTGTATAAACAGAATATACCCGGCTTTTATAGTAAATAAAAAACCACGTACACCGCTAATTTTCAGAATGGCAAATAAGCAAGAGCGAAAATACTTTTAAAAAGTGGTCAAGTTCCGAACTATTTTTATATAATCTCAATGAGAACGGGGAAATTGAAAACTTACGTTGTACAATATGCAGCGAAATGTGGGATTATATACAGAAGGAAGTGAAATTAAGAGGGTTGAAAGGCAGTGCCCTGAACAATGTGAAAACGTACATTGACGGCGTGAATTATGTGCATCGCGCAAATGTTTCAAGGCACTACAAACCTGGTTCATTGTACATGTGACAATCATGAAAATTTGAAACATGCTGTTTAAAAAAGGTGATTTTGGTGACCAAAAATAAAGTAAATTTTCAGCCCCAAAGCCACCAGAAGGCTTCATTTGATAGCACATTTCAAAATTTTTCTGGGGGGAGAACCCCCATACCTCCGGCATCTACAATGGGTTATGCAAAAAAAATTGGGTTATGCAAAAAAGAATTTGCATAACCAGTTTTCAGGTTATGCTAAATTTGAATTCCTGCACCCCTGCTTTCATAAACATTGAACATCATCCTTTTCATCAAACACAACACACAAGTTAAGCTACAGTGTCATTGACACTTTGATTATATTATAATAGATTTTCTTTTTAGCTTAACTTGACAAATTCAAAATAAACTATTGCCATCTTGCGTGCGGAAGTCTGTTAGTCTGTGAGTCTGTTCACATTTTCCTCAAGTACAGGCTACACCATGTAGTTCTTGTGTGATCATCGTGGGGGGGGGGGGGGTAATTGTGGTAACTGGTTCTCGTAAGATCACCGAAGTTAAGCAACGTCGAGCCTGTTTAGTCCTTGGATGGGTGACCGTCTGAGCGATCGATTCGGACTCCCGCATTGTATCCTTGGGGCAAGGCACTTAACACCGATTGTCCACATGGGGGCACGATTACGCCATGTACTAAGGCTTACTGCATGTCGATGGTACGCAGGTCTTTAACCAATCTAACCCTGCAGGGAGCAAATTGTTTTGAAAATTTTGCGTAGCAGTTTTTTCTTGACAGTCACAGCAGATGACGCGAAGAGTCATCTGAACTGCGAAGCGATTCGCTGGAGGTGAGCATGAGAGGAGGTTCCCGCTCTCGTCGGTGTCCCCCGGGAAAATTTGAAATTTCAGAGGCCAGGAGGCGCATTCTGGTTGATTCTGAGAGTATAAAATGTTATGTGATGAGAGAGGAATGAATCAACTTTCTTAGGGATTCAGGCCTATGCGGGAAAGGAACGCCATTGTGTTCGCACCTCTATACGCGCCTGCATTTAAAATGGGGCGAGCAATTTTATGCACACCTTGATAATCATTTGCAACGAGCACAACTCAGATTGCGAACATATCAGAGATGCCACAAATTAGGAACTTCCAAAGTTGATGCTTTTCTCTAAAATTTTAATGTTCAAATTACCTCGATTTTCGGATAAATAATCCCTTGAATCAAAAGAATAGTTGCTCCATTGATTTATCTGTACACGCGCAGTTGTGTCTGTTACAAATATTGACAGAGATTTCCCAAAACGTGCACGCGTCTTGGAAAATCCCGGCCAATATTTGGTAACAGGCGCAACTGCGCATGTGTACAGCACAATTGTCTCTTTAGAGGGGGTCTGAACAAATGAATGACATTCACTCATTGAGATTCTTCCGGGTTCCCCGCTGGTGAATGTGACAGCGTGCAAAGTTAAACAGATTTTTTGGAAATAAATTAATCCGGCCTTGTAATTTGCATTGGCACTTTGCGATTCATAGACCTAAAATTGTATCGCTATGTGTGGATGTTGCATTGCATTTTGCGATGCGATTCCGGTCATTTTGCTCCCTGCCCTGCTTGTACTGCAGTGCCGAGCAATGCTCATCATTGCTCGGTGGTTCTCTCTGGGGTACTCCGGCTTCCTCCACCCATAAAACTGTCACGGTCATGATTAGCCATTGTACATAAGTATATAACCTTAAACACCAATAAATAAATTGTATGATCATCTGGAAATTTCATAAGCAGGTTTGAGGCCATATCTAGATGAGAACGTCCCCTTTTAGTCGCAATCGGACAACCGTGATGGCTGCCTGAGCCCAAAACCCGAAAACCTTTAGCACAGTCTTCAGATCATATTTAATACGGAGGAATTTCATTGTAACTAGGTAGGATGACTCCGTATGATGTCTAGATTAGAACTTCCTCATTTCGTCGCGATCTGTCAACTGTGACGACTGCCCAATGTATAATGCCTAGATGAGAACGTCCCCTTTTGGTCATGATCTGTCAGTCGTGATTGCTGCCCAAGCCCGAAACCCAAAAACTTTTAGTACAGTCTGCAGGTCATATTTAGTATGGAGGGATTTCATTGTAACTTGGTAGGATGACTCCGTATGATGTCTAGATGAGAACTTCCTCATTTGGTCGCGATCTGTCAACCGTGACGACTGCCCAAGCCCAAAACCCAAAAACCTTTAGCACAGACTGCAGGTCGTATTTATGGAGGGATTTCATTGCAACTTGGTAGGTTGACTTCATAGGTCTAGATGAGGACGTCCCCTTTTGGTCGCGATTGGTCAGTTGTGACGGCTACAGGGGCCTGATGCCCAAAAACTCTTAGCACAATGTGGCGGACATATTTATGAAGGGATTTCATTGTAACTTGGTAGGATGACTCCAAATAATGTCTAGATGAGAATGTCCCCTTTTGGTCGCGATCATTCTGCTGTGATGGCTGCCCAAAACCCAAAAACCTTTAGCATAGTCTACAGGTCGTATTTATAGAGGGATTTCATTGTAACTTGCTAGGTTGACTCCATATAATGTCTAGATGATAACGTCCGCTGTTGGTCATGATTGGTCAACTGCGACGGCTTCAGGGTCCCGAAGCCCGAAAACCTTTAGCACTGTCTACAGATCGTATTTATGAAGGAATTTCATTGTAACTTGGTTGGATGACTCCAGATGATGCCCAGATGAGAATGTGCCCTTTTGGTTGTGCTCATTCAACCATGATGGCTGCCCGAGCCCAAAACCCGAAAAACTTGAGCACAGACTGTAGGTCATATTTATGAAGTGATTTCATTGTAACTTAGTAGGATGATCCAGTATAATGTCGAGATGAGGATGTCCCCTTTTGGTTGGCCCGAAGCCCGAAAACCTTTAGCACAGTCTACAGGCCATATTTATGAAGGGATTTCATTGTAACTTGATAGGATGACTCGTTATTTGTACCCATACCATGTATGGTACACATAATGCCGGCATCCGGGGTGGCCATCAGTCGTTCGTCCATCCTTTGTCCGTCCGCCTGTCCGTCCGGCGACCGTATCCATTTCTTTGGCATTCGATAACTTGAAAACTATTGCTTGGATTGTCAGGTTACTTCATATTTGTGTTCAGATTACTGATGTGCCGGGCTGTATAGTTTTTGGTGTAAATCTGATAATTTTGATCCTGAGATATTAACCCTTTATCCTTCAAATTGAAAATTCCTCCAATCTTTTTGGCATTCGATAACTTGAAAAATATTGCTTGGCTTGTCAAGTTACTTTATATTTGTGTTCAGGTTACTGATGTGCCAAGCTGTATAGTTTTTGGTGTAAATCTGATAATTTAATCGTGAGATATTAACCCTTTATCCTTCAAATTGAAAATTCCTCCAATCCCTTTGGCATGAAATAACTCAAAAAATATCAATCCTATTGTCATGTTACTTTATATATTTATTCAGGTTACTGATGTGCTGTGCTGTATAGTTTTTTATGTAAATCGGATAATTTGATCTGGAATGTTAACCATTTATCCATCAAATTAGACACTCCTCCAATCCATTTCTATATGTACCCATACCATGTATGGTGTACATAATGTTTGCATCCATGGTGGCCCTCCATCATACAGCTTTCCACTAGTTGAGCATATAGGTACACATCTGACTATTTCATCGGACTATTTTTTTGGAATAATTTCACTGTAACTTGGTAACTTTCATTGACATACATTAACTGTGAGGGCCACATGCATTAAATGTGAGGGTCACATTAATCCACCCCTCAGTTCATTAGTATTCATATTATTTTTATTGAAAACACAGCATATAGGGAACAGAAATTAACATATTCCCAATTATCACAATTCTTGTCTTATTTCATAATCATGAACATTGAACATTATCCTTTTCATCAAACTCAACACACAGGCAAGTTAAGCTACAGTGTCATTGACACTTTCATTTAAAAAAACTAGGACGAAAAGTGAAAGGGACGAACCTACTCGCATCTTCATAACCATTGAACAGCTTATGAATATTCATAAGTTCTTAGTTCACAATGACAGTTTTGATGGAATTGTGGATCAGCTTGGCTTCAGTTTTTATCTGTTTCTGAGAGGGATAAAATAAATAAAAACTCCTTATAACAATTAATTCTATTATCCACACAGAATTTTCTGAGAGGGATAAAATAAATAAAAACTCCTTATAACAATTAATTCTATTATCCACACAGAAAAAAAATATTAGATTACATAAACAAATGTTTCAAAAGTATTCATCACCGGAATTTGATGCACTCCCAAAATTTTCAAATTTCTGGTACGGGTACTCTTGTTTATAACTTACACAACTCATAAGTTCTTAAAGTGATTACTAGTTGAATGTCACTAAGAATTATACAATAGTTACTCGTAAAAAGGTGGCATTTTAGCTGAAAATTTTAGGGGTGAGACTTTTACACTAACTGCTCTACCCGTAACAGAAAATGATGTAAAAAAATAATACAACTCGATTTTAACCATTGCGACAACTTTCATTTTGGGTTTGGTTTACACAATTATTGACAGATGTTTGCACATAATCGGAAAAAGGCCACCTACCGGAATTGGTAGTTTCAGAAATGTAACAATTCAATGTTATGTGCGGCATTTTAGTTTTTAGTAAAGAACGAATACTTACCTCATTAAAAGCCCACACAGTTTATTGAAGACGATTTCCTAAAAGCAATTTCCAAACTAAATTTTTACAATCATTTTGAAAATTAATTTTCATATATTCCAGCCAGGAGATGGTAGGTTGCTTTGCAGTATGATTCCCAGGATTCGCGTGAGCTTCATTTCTCAAGAATCCACTCAGATTCACCCAAAATTTGGCTAAATTTTGACCCTGCTTCTTCTGTTGTCAACATCTCTGTAGAGATGGACAGATTTCAAAATTTTTATACTGTACCAATGACCCAGACTTAGCTGGTGCTAACTGTAACAAAACCAGGGCCAAACACAAATTTTGCCCCCCAATCCCCAAAATTTGCATCCAAAACAAAAAGAAATCATGTCCTAAAGGACCTCCATACTACGCCTCTACTGCGCATGCGCAGTGACGCAGACGTCCCGAAATTGGCGCCAGTTATCATTCTCTGTTTGGCCCTTCATCAGTCAACATCTCACTGATCTTTGTGCTTGTAAATCTCAGTTTAAAGGATGCCAGACACGTAATTTTTGGAGAAAATGTGATTCTAAGGAGGATAGAAGGAGGAGAGGAAAAAGAAGTGACAAAAAATAATCAGGGCTGTACTTAAAATTTTTTGATGAAATTATGTTAAGTTGCCTATTTTCGAGGCATGGGCCTCTTGTTGTCATTCTTGCTAAATGTTGCACTGCTTATTCAGTGTTTCCTCTCCCCTAGCCTTCTAAAGTCCCCCCTTGCAATTCTCCCATGCTTTTGGCATATTTTTGAGAAATTTCATTTCTAAAATTTCCTGGGAGAGTTGCTTGGTTACAGAATGTTTTCTGTTATTTTCCCCATAGTTACGTTTTCACCCATGAGTGTATAACGTTTGTGTTCTGCATCTTCCATCTGATGTTCTGCAGATTCTCCCCTGGGAGTCTCTGTTTTGCATCAGATAGAGTGTAATTTGATGACTGATTCCGGGCCAGTTTTTTCAGTGCCTGGAGTCATGTTTTCTGGTGTTTTTACACTGTTTGTTTTCATTGGCAACAGCCTTTTTTGAGGGGGGCTGTTTGCCTTTGGTGTAGTTTATCTCTCTATAAGATACATTTATATTATCCGTAAGTGTCTCATTAATTATTTAATATAAATTTAAAATTTTTGACCACACTTTGCCATCGGATCCATCGGGGCTCAACGTTACTTTTCAGCAACTTGGGCTTCGCTGAAAAAATATTTTTTCAAAATTATTTTGATTTGCAATTGTTTTTTCATTTATTAATGGATCGTGTTATTATGTATCTTTGTGTCAGGGGTTTTTGCGAGTAACTAGGACTTATTGTTGTTCTTTCACAATGAAGGGACGTTGTTCAAATTGTAATAGGAAGAAATCTTCCTCTGACTTTCATGATCATTGTATTAATTGTAGTCAGTGTTCTTGCATTAATCCCTGTGCTATATGTGAATATTGGGATGAGAAACATTGGAAACGTGTGTCACGATATGTTGTTTCTGGAGAAAGGGCGATGCCGGCTCTTTCTCTGCAAGGTCACTCTACTCTCTCAGTTCTATTTCAGAGGAACCAGAACAGGGTGATGTTTCCATGTTATCTTCTACAAGTGTGCGTCCGTCGTCACAAATGAATTCAGAGCTAGCGGCAAAAGTGCTCATGGAGATTAGACAAATGTCGTCCGCTAGCTCGCCCGGTGTAGCGTCCATTCACCGAATGGTTCGGCAGCCGGGTTCGTCCGATGCGGTCCAAGAGGAAGTTTTGGGTGATGCGAGCACTATAAACATAATAGATGCACACCCAGTGACGGCGGATAGTAAGCGAGAACGGGGGAAGCCTTTTAGTCCGGTTCCTAGCTCGTCCAGGTCCAGCCGGGCCGCGAGCGAGAGAGGCCCCTCTCTCGTACAACAACATCTGGGACCAGATGTTGTGGTACAAAATGTGTCTTTAGCGGAGCATACGTCCGTCGCTCGGGACGCTCCGTTGTATAAGCAGTCCGCAGAGACTGTTAAGGCTTCCTCTTCTCGTCAGCGCACACGACCGCACCTTGGCTGCGTGACCGCCGATATATTACCAGCTTCGCCGATCAAGGATTCTTCGGCGACCAGGTCACACCATCCGGCAGCCAGGGATTCGAGACCGATGGACTCCGGACGTTCGCATAGGAAAAGTATGCGGGAGCCATCTGATGCGGAGCTGCCCTCGGCGAAGCAGCGAAAGACTGTGCCTCCGCAGGTCTCGACGCCGGACATTCTTGTGCAGATAGCACAGCTTATCGCAGCATCCCAGCAGCCGACAGAAACAGTGTCTGATCGAGAATTATCCGACGGCGCTGGGTCGGTACGCTCCGCCGAAGCATCGGGGGCGGACGACCGGGAACATCATGAGGTCCGACCGGATGGTGAAAGGGATACGGATGACTTGGAGCTATCCCTTTCGGAACAACATAAAGCTGCCGTGGACTTCATTCGGCACTTTCTCCCTCAAGTTGTTCCGTTGGGCCAGACTGCTGCGCTTCCGGACAAGAGAATTATAGCGTCATTGGACTCTGAATTTTTTGAGCGGTTCAGGGACATCGCTCCCGAGTTTCCGTCGCAGTCCAATAATGTTGCAAGAACATTTGAACTATTGAACGACGCTATATTTAAACTTGCTTCCAGGACGGGGAAAGCAGGTTTCTTGTCCGCTAATACTCTCAACCTGCCTTTCATTAATGCAAGGAATAAATTCGATACGGCAGGACAGGGTATACCGAGAGTTCCTCTGCGTATGGACGACGAGGCGGAAGACTTAGAGCTATCATTACCGTCGTCAGCTTCTATTCCAACCGCGGTGTTGGAAACAGCTATTGCGTCTAACAGAGCCAATATAGATGCCTTATCTTACGCAGATCACCTTACTAAGGCGTTATCACTGCGCCTTCAGGGGAAAGAGTTTCAGGATATACAATCCTCTTTAAGACTTCTTTCAAGGGCAGTAGCTTATTCCACGTGTAACTCCGCCCTTTCAGTGGCAAATCTGGAGTTGGTTAGACGTGACGCAGCCCTAGCTACATCCACACTAGTGGATTCTAAGGTGAAGAACTCTCTTAGAGTCGCTTCGGTCTCAGGAGAACTTCTCTTTGACAGCAAGCTTTCCGCTATTTATGATAAAATTATAAAGAAAGCTAAGGATTCTCTGTTGTTCAAATCTGCTCCTAAGAAGTCGGATACAGCAGACACGAATAAGACAGGCACTTCTGTGTCTAATGCGCCCAAGAGAGGTTCCTATAGGGGTTCCGGTGCGTCCTCTTGGTCTTATTCGAGAGACCGTCAGGATAGCGACTCTCGTTCGGGACGTCCTTCAGGCCGGGACAATCGGTCGGACGCCCCGAGGTCGACGGGGCGAGGTGCGGGCCGTGGAAGACGTGGTTTCTCCTACCGCAGGCCTCGCAGGTCCAGGAGGTGATGGCTTAAACCTCTATCGCGTTCTGGTTGGCGGAAGGTTGTCAAGCTTTTCACAAGAATGGGCGTCGATTACGGACGACCCTTGGGTGAGAGGAGTGACTTCGGAAGGTCTAAAGATATCCTTCAAACGAAAGCCTCCATTAACTCGAAGTCCAAAGTGGACTCATCTTCCGTCAAATCCGCAGAAAAGAGACGCTCTGTTATCAGAGGTGCAGTCTCTTTTAATGAAGAACGCGGTAGAGGTCGTAGAAAACCAGGAATCTCCGGGATTCTACAGCCATCTGTTTCTGGTTCCGAAACCAGACGGCTCGTTCCGTCCAGTCATAGATTTGAGCTGGATAAACAAGCTGTTCGTCGCTCCGAAGTTTTATATGGAGACGATTCGATCGGTCAGAGCGAGTATTCGGGTGAACGATTATGCAACGAGCATAGATCTCAAGGATGCGTACTTTCACGTCATGGTACATCCGACATTCCGAAAGTATCTATGCTTCGCAGTCCTAGGAGTGGTGTATCAATTCCGGGCGATGTGCTTCGGATTGAATCTAGCACCCTGGGCTTTCACTCGGGTAATGAACTCGGTAATGATCTACTTCCGAGCTCATTCGTCTGCGGTAACGTCGGCCTACCTGGACGACATTCTTCAGAGGTACGGCAACGAGTTAACGCTTCAGAACGATGTTCAGAATCTTCTTCTATTGCTCCGACGTCTCGGTTTTATAGTAAACGAAGAGAAGTCGGATCTGGTGCCGTCCAAGTCATTCACTCATCTGGGAATGAGCTTCGAGACGCACAACAATCTTGTTCGTCTGCCGTTAACCAGAGCGAAATTAGTCAGTTGTTACGCTCGCTATTGTCTGCACGCAGACAAAGTCACGGCGAGAGAATTTATGAGACTGATAGGTCTGTGCGGAGCCGCCGCGGATCTCATTCCGATGGGGCGGTTACGCACACGTCCTCTTCAAATTTTCTTGACTCAGAATTGGAGTGTGAAAATTCATTCGCTCGATGTAGACGTTCTCTTGTCAGATCAAGTGAAACAAGAGATTCAGACTTGGGCAAACATTCAGTGGTTAACTCAGGGAGTTCCGCTGCAGTTGCCGGATCCGAGTTTTACCGTTATGACGGATGCCAGTCAAACAGGTTGGGGTGCATCAATCCCAACGGATTCGAGATGCCAGGGTCTTTGGGATCCGCAATTCCTGTGCAAGCACATAAACATCAAGGAAATGATGTCAATTTGGCTTGCGTTACGTCACTGGATGGACATTATTCACGATGCTCATGTCCAAATCCTATCCGACAATACGACAGTAGTGGCGTATATACAGAATCAGGGAGGCACTCATTCAGTTCCGTTGTTCAATCTAACGGAAAGAATCCTTCTGTTTGCGCTAGAACATCACGTTCTTCTTTCGGTCCGTCACATACCGGGTCGTCTGAATGTGCTAGCAGACTCCCTTTCACGAAAGGGTCGCTTGTTGCCGTCGGAGTGGACTCTCATCAAACAAGTATTCAATCAGATTTGCTACCAATGGGAACGGCCAATGATAGACTTATTTGCGACACATCTCAACAATCAGTTGCAGACGTATGTGTCTCCGTGTCCGGATCCAAGAGCATTTGCAGTAGATGCTCTGTCGATCCCTTGGGACGGAATGATAGGATATGCGTATCCTCCAGCGCCGTTAATTCAACAAGTATTGCTAAAGATAAAACAATCTCAATGCAAGATTCTGTTGGTAGCATCTCTGTCGCCACAGAGACCGTGGATAAATCTACTCCGGTGTCTGTTGTGGGACCTACCGCGGAAGCTTCCTCCACGGGAGGATCTTCTTTCGCAGGGGAAATCGCGCCAACTCCATCACAACCCGCAAGGTCTCAACCTTCACGTTTTTCTGTTGTGCGGTCCTTCTTGCATGGCAAGCACTTTACAGGACGAGCAGTGGATGCGATTTCTAACTATAGGAGGACCTCCTCTTCGCTAAACTATGCGGCTAAGTGGAAGGTTTTTCGTCGTTGGTGTAGGGATCATTCTGTAGATATATTCGATCCCTCTATACCAGACATTGCAAACTTTCTAGTATACTTGTTTGACGAAATCAAACTGCAGCCTGTTACTATAAAGGGTTATAGATCTATGTTATCTGATACCTATGCACATCATGATAGTTTACAAATTGGATCTAATGTCTCTTTATCTAAGTTGGTTAGAAACTTTTCGATAAATAGACCCAGAACTCTTAGATTAATTCCTAAGTGGAATTTAGCTTGGGTTCTTCTTAAATTGAAGGAAAAGCCATTTGAACCTCTTGGGACAGTAGATTTCAAATTCTTATCTTATAAGACAGCTTTTCTCTTAGCTTTCTCTTCTGCTAGAAGAGTCAGTGAGCTTCATGCACTATCGGTGGATGATTCTCATTATCGTAGTGTTGGGAACACTATCACCTTCACTACTAATGTGGGTTTTTTAGCTAAGAATCAGGCTCCTAATAAATATCTGGAACCTATTGTTATTAAGGCTCTTCCGTCTTCAGACGGGCGTAGGCCTTTACTCTGTCCTGTTAGAGCATTACGTATCTATAAACAGAGATCTCAGTTTATCAGAAAGGGACAAAAACGTTTCTTTCTGTCTTTGATGCCTAATAGAAAGGACATTTCAGTCCATTCTATTGCTAGATGGATTCAATTAACTATCCGTACTGCTTATGAAGATTTATCTTCTTCTCAGCAGTCTGTGCTTAAGATTTCTGCTCATGAAGTAAGAGCTCTTTCTACTTCCTGGGCTTATGCTAATAGTGTTGCTATTACAGATTTAATGAAGGCTGCTTATTGGTCTCAGCCATCCACATTTACGAATTTTTATCTCAGAAATATTGAGTCCATTTCTGGAGACCTGCATTGTTTAGGTCCGTTATCTGTTGCTCAGAATGTCGTCCACTAAACAGTTGCAACTATAGTTATGCAGGCTTTCTGTTCCGGCAGTGACTCCGTCCGGCTGCCCTCTTCGCTCTGGGCTATTTGACCCAGGGCAAGGGGAAGGGGGGGGGGCAGGTGTTCCCTTAGGTCACCTGCTTTATAGTGAAAAGCAAGGGAATGCCTCCTCCAAGTCAGTATTTCTGAGTCGCTTCCGCGATGGTTTTAAAGTGTAATATTAATGTTAAAATTCATTCATGTCTTATTTTTTAAGTGTAGCTCGGTGTGAAGCATTTGTATATGTCAAGTGTCAAACGTGCTTTAATATACAATACTCTGACACTTTTAAATGACTATAAAGAGTCTCAATTCTCTGGACTACTTTATTTATTGGCTTGCTTTAAAAATAATTAGTATAAGGGTTATACTGGATGTTAATAGAGAACATGAATGTTATTGTGCTCAATTATTAAGGGTAGTGTATCTTTCTAATTTAATATTAAATAAGAAAGATACATGTAAAGCCTAATACTCCTTTTCTCCTTAAGGGGTTACCTCTTTACTATATAGTTGAGCTTATTGGATTTTCCTCTATGTCCTAGGCCCTCCAGCCTGTTTACTATTCAGCTAAGTCTGGGTCATTGGTACAGTATAAAACTGTTAAAAAATTTATAGTAATTTATATATTTTTTATACTTACCAATGACCCAGACGGGGATGGCCCTCCCTGGAGTTGGGAACTCTTGCCTCCCCGCTGAGTACATAGCGCTGACCAGGCACTGCCAGTAAGAATGATAATTGGCGCCAATTTCGGGACGTCTGCGTCACTGCGCATGCACAGTAGAGGCGTAGTATGGAGGTCCTTTAGGACATGATTTCTTTTTGTTTTGGATGCAAATTTTGGGGATTGGGGGGCAAAATTTGTGTTTGGCCCTGGTTTTGTTAGAGTTAGCACCAGCTAAGTCTGGGTCATTGGTAAGTATAAAAAATATATAAATTACTATAAATTTTTTAACTTTCATGTCGCTTTTTTGGTTTCGGTTTTCATTGTTGAAATATAACAATACATTGCATTTACAGATAAGAAGACGTATTTGGCGCCAGTGAGTGTCAGAGGGACTCCCTTTCCATGGCAACACACCTGTGTAATAACCTATACCGGTACTATGATTTCTTGAGCACAGTGTATTTGCATAAATTATCTCAAGAGTTTCAAGTTTGAGAAAACTTATTTTTGCCTGGAGTCTGTTGAGAAAATTGGAAGAGTGCAAAAGCACGAAAAAAAAAGATCGAAAAAGGGTCGAGCGAGACCGGCGCTCGGCATTACAGGTACTCTCTCTGCACACCTCTTGCATTTGCTGAGCACATGCGCAACAACCGTGACATCAATTCCTTTTTTCCACCATCGTGCATGGTCGGAATTTTTGTGACTTGTGCTGCTAAGCTTGTTTCTTGGAGAACAACTTGAATAACTCGCTACGATTATTGTTATATGTGCATTCTAGGATTGTATCCTTTACCCAAGCTCAATATTGTTGTGTTTTTCGTTATATTTATACTCATTTTAGCTCGTGTTATCTTTGGTTATCTTGCCTTTTCCGCGAGCGAAAACGCGACCTGTGTTGATCGGTTTTCCACTGGTGGGAAGCTTGAATCTTTGGACTATTTTGGGGGATTTTTCCCACAAGAAATTATTCTGTCACCTTTTTGGACAATGCCGAAAACACTCCCTTGTCCTTCTTGTATGCAGGTGAAACATGTCGACGATGTTCACGGTACTTGTGTTACTTGCAACAATTGTTCTCAGGCCCATCCCTTTGGTGTTTGTGGGGGCTTGGTCTTCCAAGTTCTGGGCTTCCGTTAACCCTTTACCTAACATAAAAAGCAGACAACACTTGCAAAAATAATTCTTTAATAACTATTTTTTTCTCCATTTTTTGTCTCAAAAACATAGGTTATGACCCTCATTGGAACAAGGGGTCATAACCCATGTTTTTGAGATAAAAAAAGAAAAAAATACTGAAAATTAATTGCCGATTTTTTAGAATAGTGCTGGCCGATTTTGGCCGTTACGTTTGGTAAAGGGTTAACAAGGTGGTTCTAACCAGAGCTCGAACCCCTCGGTCTCGGGGCAAAGGTAGCCGTGCCTCCTCGGATATTTCTGAGAGTGCATGTGGTGACTCTGTCACGCAGGATGTTGGGCAGCCTTTTTCGGAAGCAAGTTCCTCTGCAAACTGTTGGCGGTGCTGGTGCTGGGACACCTGAAGTGGGGACTGCGATCTCCCTTCCTTTGGCTCCTGTGGTCACCCTTGAGGCGACTTGTTTTCGTTGAGAGTTTTTCCAAGGTCAGCTCGGCCTGTCACTCTCTCCGATTTGCCACCTGCATCATCTGCAGTTGCTGAGGAAATTGTTCATGCCTGCTCCTGTCCTGTATGATAGCGCTTCTGCCCTCTCTTCTGGGGGATGGTATACAGTCTCTCGGGGCCCGAGGCTGTCTCTCGTGGTGTGTCACAGGGCTCCCAGCCTTCCCTGGCTTCTCAGCGAAGCTGTACGGGTTTGCTGGCAGCCCTGTCTCATCTGGCTAGGTTTCCTCTTTCCTCGGGCCAATCGTTTGTTGTTCCATCTTCCCCTGCTGATGAGCCGACAAGCAGGATGGGCTGGGACATTGGCAACCAGGTCCTTCTGTTCAGCAGAGGCCACTTACTGCTTCTGTTAGCTGTCACTCTTGGGACCTTCCTCAGGTGATTTCTCACTGTGTCCCAAGTCTGTCTGTCGATCGGTGCCTGTCTTCGGTGGGCAGTTGGGGCCTTCTGTCTCGCAGCGGCCAGTGGCAGGTTCTTGTTATTCTTGGGACAATCCTCCAGTGTCTTCTCATCGTGGCCCAGGTAGAGCTACCGATCGACGTACGCCGTCGGTCTCTCTGGAGGATTTGCAGGCAGGGCCTTCTGTTTTGCAGAGGTCAGTGAATGCCCCTGGGCTTCACTCTTGGGACTGTCCTCCGGTGTCTTCTCACCGTCTCCCTACTCTGTCTGCTGATCAATGTTCGTCGTCGGTATCCTTTTGAGGATTTGGGTTCTTCTAGAAGGGTCCATTGGGAAGACACTCCAAGGACACAGCTGCTCCGACGGATTCTCAGGGTGAGCTGAGGCAGGCCGTTATGGTGCTCACGCAGTTGCTTTCTAGCAACCTTCAAGTTGGCTTCCCTGTGCCTCCTGAGGGGCATCCTCCTTTGGTCAGTCGCAGAGATTCCTCACCTGGCCCTTTGGATGCTGTTCAGCATTCACAGGAGGTTTCCGCTGGTCAGCCCGAGTTGGGCTACGTCTCTTCTACCACAGGGGATGACGATTTACTTGAAGGCGATGGGGCCCCCCTCGTCAGTCTTGGGGCAGGCTTTAGATTTTTGTTTTTGGCTTATTGCCAGACATTCAGCCATCAGACCAGCCATAGTGAGCGTCCGGTCACGGTCCTCTGTGAAGCGCCGCAACCCTGTCAAGACTTCTAGCTCTGGGGTTTTTGCGCCCTCTGCAATTGGCTTAGGTTGTTAGTCCTTCCAGGGCCTGGATGCCAAAATGCATTCTAAGGCCCTGAAGGGTTTTTTCTTTGCACGATCTGATGCATTTCTGCCTCCATTGTGGTTTCGTGTCTATGAATCTGTCTGTCCACCAGTCTTCCAAGGGTTGACTACTGTGGACGAGGATTCTTCTTCCCTCAGGTTAACTAAGCCTAAGTCGGCAGTTCTCCCGATGTTGGTAGTTGAATCCATGGTGGGCCTGTCCCGAGAGATGCTAAGCATGTTGTCTCTCACGTACCACGTCGTCGCTGCCCTGGCTACCTATTTTCTGCCAGGTGAGTTTGATGATGCTCAGGCACCTTTGCGTGTTTTGTCTCAGGCTCTTATGAACCTGACACACGCTCACGCCTGCAACATGGCTAATTTGGAGCTTGTACGCTGGGATGCCTTCCCTTCCTTCCCTATCCCTTCCGTCGGAACAGCGTGCTGTTCTGAGGTCTGCCTCTTTGGTTGGACCTCCGCTGTTCCATGGTTCCGTGGGAGCTGTCCGTGGTGAGGTTCTTCGTCATTCGAAGGACCAGCTTTTGTTACGACAACTGGACCAACCTGCTGCTGGTGGTGGTCGTTCTAAGCCCGCCAAGCACCCAGCTGCGTCGGCCACGTCTTCGGCTCCGTCCGCTCCTTCTGCTTGGAAGAAACGCTGATGTGGCAAAGCTCGCTGGCAGCCACAGGGAGGAAAGTCTCATGACTCTGTTGCTTCACGAGGGGGTGGTTTCTCCTCTCGGGGGGGGGGGGGGGGGGGGGGGGGCCTCGTCGAGGCCACAAATGAAAGTCCTCACCACGATTCGCCTCCAGTCGGGGGAAGGCTGTCACTGTTTTTCGACCATTGGACAGAGATAACATCAGACCCTTGGGTCCTCGACATCATCCAATCGGGTCTGCGACTGTCCTTCTGTTGGCACCCCTGTTTATCTCGAGTGCCCCTTCCGATCCTCAGCGTCGGGACCTTCTGGTGCCAGAGATCAACAATCTTCTCTCCAAAGGGGAGATCGAGTTGGTCAGGTACACCCTTTCTCTGGGGTTCTACTTGAGACTTTTCTTGGTGCCGAAGCAAAATGGCCAGTTTCGTCCTGTCATCGATCAGCGTATCCTGAACGAGTCCATCATAGTACCGCGTTTCAGTATGGAGACTTTTAGGTCGGTTCGAAAGTCGATTCATCAGCAGGGGTCAGCCGAGTGGGCGACTTGGGCGAAGAAGTCGCCTTGTCATTCCTCAAGTCGCCTTGGCTTACATTGGGGGCGAAATTCAAGTCGCCCTCCCAAACTTCCTTGGGAGACATGGCAGTTTACTGTATTTTCTTATGTTTTATTTTTTAAAAACACACGCTTCTGCAAAAAAACAGCAAACACGGTTGCTGTTAAAGTCCGTCACATGGATATGAAAATAGCCTAAACTAGCCCAATTTTATATTTCTGAAAAGAATTGCAATGGCGTAGTCGTTCGAACAATTCGCCCCAACTGATAGCAACCAGCACAAAATGGCTATTTAAAAACAAAGTACCAGACAACAACGAATCACACAAGACACGCATCGAGTTAATTAGAATTTATTAAAGTTAACCATCGTTTCAAAACAAAAAAAAATGTATTGGAGACAGTTCGTCCATATCGAAATTGCTTGCGGTTACGCTCTGTTCCACTGAAAAATTGGCTGCATTGAAATTCGCCCCGCAATTTGCATTGAATGTTTTTCTTTGAAAACTTGTGAAGTTTGTTGGAAGGGGGTTAAATGTAATAAGGCTACAATAGAAATCACAGGTATTTGGATGGATGAGAATGGCAGACCTTCAAAGCACCAATCGCACGTGTCAGTGAAAGATGGTTGGCAGAAATTGTCAGTTTTCTGAACAGTGTATTATTAGTTTACCCAGCGCAGCCGGGAAGGGAGACAACTGAAATGTTTTGTCATTTACCAAAGAAATTAATTAACTCAAATTGTTAATAACGCTTAATTTACGAAGGATATCGAAAACTTTTTTAACTACGCTTTTCAACTCAGTTAGGGTATTCAGAAACCATGAATGACCCAGCTTCTTATATGAACTTGAAATTTATTTTAAACACTTTAAATATTTTTTTAAAAAGAATATACCTTCCGTTACAGAGAAGAACACTCTCACCATGGGTCATACTAAATTTCAAATCCACATCGTTGAGGCAAATACAAAATCAACTGCACGGTAACCTTAGTCATCACTGTTAGGCAAAGAGTTAGGAGGTATTCAGAAACCATGAACGACACAGTTTTTTGTAGGGTGGGGTGGGGGATTTTAACCTACATTCTGTTATGTAACCATCTTGACTTAGTTTTGTGTGTGTTTGTATAAACTTTTATTTATTTTTTTCTCCACAATTGTGTCCTCTATGTTCATTTATTTTGTCACGATGTCATATACGTTTTATGTTTTTTTTTCTGATTTCTCCTTCATGTCCACTGACTTCTCCCTCCTGGGTCCTGACTTCTCCCTAAAGTCTCTGAAGGGAGAAGTCACTTCTCCCTAAAATCAGCTGCCAGGCTGACCCCTGTTCATCAGGGCAATTTTGCAGCCAGTATCGACCTGAAGAATACTTATTTCCGTGTATCCATTCACCTGGCATCACAAAAATATTTTAGTAACTCTAAATTTCCATCCACCTTCGACTGTGATTTTGACGCTGCCTTTGGAGTTCAAGCTTTCAAAATAACATGTAGAAATAAATATGTTTGTTATTATAAATGTGGAACAAGTGACAAGTTCCAGTTCTGCAAAGGAAATTGCATTTGATAAACAGATGAACGTTTAAAACACGATGTGTAAGAAGTAATTTTGTCGCCTATTTTCTCTGTAAATGTCACGCTCGAATGCAATACCAACTAGTGCAGCTGTTCTGAAAAAGGGATATCGCGACTCGGAAGTTTGAAAACAAGGTTAACTTTAGGTTGTTTCTCTCTTTATTCTGAGAAGTGAAGACCTCATTCGAGTTTTTCAACTTTGAAGTTGAAAACCGTGATAACAGGTTATCTGTAATTGTTTTGGTTTTGATAACAAATTCAAACCCAAAACCTGAATTTTCAACCACCCATCTCTACATCTCAATCCCAATTTGGCAGTAAAATAGAGAGAATGTGTGACCAGTCAGTTCAAACCCTAAATCCTGCTCCTCCTCCCCCTCTACAACAGTACCACCCTACATACACTACACCTCACCGATTTCTGATACATAGCCATACATACATCAACTTCAAGAAGAAAAGTTATTGCAAAACAAGTCTTATCCCCAGCCATTATTACTGATGTCCCATCCCACCCAGATTTGTGTATAGAAGTGTAAGGGTTGGTTTCGTTCCCTACATTCCTCACCTTGAATACAGATAAACAAAGGAATTGTTAGCAGTTCTATACACCCCCATCCAGATACTTCCCCACCACTTTCCCTTTGCCATTTGTAGCTGCACTGTTTAACCACAATTAGAGCTGGTTGGTTTAACCGAACCGAAACTTGGTTTTAAAATGGAAACTGAACCAAAAAGATATTAAAAACCGTATATTTTTGGTTTTGCCTAACTTTTGAATATTCACATTTAGCAACCATAAATATTGTAGAATCAATGAAGCGTCGGCTAAAACGCATAGTAGCATATATTAATATTTTGTAAGAAGTGACGATAGAAATGGAAATTATGCAATAAGTCAGTCATCGCCCAGTGAGTAAATACCTTCATCCTACGTTGCCATATATACAATCATCATGCGGAAGAGTACAAAACTGTTCTTGAAAAAGAACAGACTGAGATACCTGCAAAGTGACTTGGTGTCAAGGTAAAAGAAAAGTATCACTTCGCTCAATGCTGGGAAACCCAGGATTCCAGGGAAAGGGTTAAATTATTTTTAATAAGATGTTAACTGCACATACCTGTCATACAAATTGTCAATCGAAAATTTGAAAGGAATGAAAACTTAAAATCCAAAATACACTTATACGTGCAAAGTGCATGTGGCCATGTTTTATTGTTTTTTGAAGTAATGGGAATTCTCAAAATTTCGTGAATACTCTTTGCCAAAGGGAAGAATGGATATGGAAATCAGGTCAGGTGACCATTTTGAGCATCACTGTCAACTTGTCAAGTTAATTAGCTTGTGAAATGGGTATCTGTCTTTCTGAAAGTAAAAGGCGTGTTCTAAAGTTTTTAACTTCTTGATTTCGGGCAGTTGTTTTCTGAAATTCTGACCCTCTTCACTTATTTTCATGTCAGGCAATACGTCACTGTGTGAATGGAAATGAAAAACGAATTTGACACAATGGTGGAATCATAATTTATCTGTCTGAAAAGGCATCTTTGCGACTAAATGTTTTACCCCCCCCTCCCCCCCTCCCTCCCCCTTGGCACACACTCCCGTCTCCCATATCTATGCCCCTTGGGGTTGAATGACTTTTCATATGCAGATTGCAGATGTAATTTTTTGTTCATCGAATTTACAGGAAACAATTTTATTTCATTTCAAGTTCACTTGTTTGTTATTTAACATGTTTTAGTACTATCCTGTCCCAGTTTAATACATAAGGTATGGAAAATATATATTGTGTTACAAAAACTGAAACTGAAAACTGCTTTTTTTTTAATCCAAAAACAAACCGAAACCGAACCGAGGGAAAATTTCAATACTGACCAGTTTTAACCAAAATGCAAATTGCTTGGAAATTATCATTCGGTACCCAGACACTTGAACTCCATACCCTGCCCTGCATGCAGATAAGGATTGTTCTTGGCCCTTCTGGTATTGTCAATGCCAGCATCTCGGTTCAAACTTAGCAGCAAAGTAGTGAGAATATGTGCCCAGACAATTCAAAGACTGCCCCCTATACCACTGCCATTCTGCAAACACTCCATCTTACTGATGTATGTACCAATATATGAAACATGGCCATGCATATATGCATTATTTTTTATTCCTTCCCAAACTTTATGATGAAAAATTATGGACTTCAAGACTAATCCCCAAGGCATCACAGTTGATCATCCATTCCACCCAGACTTGCTGATAAAAGTGTAGAGGTTGTTTCACCCCCACATTCCAGACCTGCGTATCTTTCCAACAAATTTTCAATGTTAAAATAGATAAATAGAGGAAATATACCCTGTCCTATCCAAATTTCCACAGAGCCCCCCCCCCCCCCCCCCCCCAACCACCACCCCAACCTTTCAAGATGCAGAACTTGTGTGACCATTTTGCATTTGTAGCTGCATTTTATTCCAACATGCTTGGAAAAATATTTTGTGCCCAGCCCTCTTGAACACCAATCCCTGCCTTGCATGCTGAACCTTGTCCTTCTTGTATTATCAACAAAGTTTCAACTTTGCAGCAAAGTAGATAGAATATGTCAAGTTGGTTCAAAGACCCCTGACACCACCCCCCAACCCCCCCCCCCCCCCCAACCCCAACAGTGCCACCCAACAAATACTTCACCTTACAGATGTATGATACATGGTCATTGTTCTCTTCCTCTGAATTTCATGAAAAGTTGTGGTGCTATAAGCCTTATGCCCAACCGATTTTGTCTACAGAGGTGTAAGGGTTGTGTTTTGCCTCTGCCTTCCATACCTACATATCTCTTAGCAAATGATCAATGTTAAAGTTGAAACAAATAGGCGAAAAAAATGTTCCCAGTGCGATCCAACTGCCTCCCCACCCTAGTTGGTCGAGATGCAGAACTTGTGTGACCAATTGTACCTGCATTGTTATTCCAACATGCTTGAAAAGACATCATTGTGTGCCCAGCCCCTTGAACTTGCATCCCTGACCTGAGGATTGTTCCTTGTCCATTGTTCTCCCTGAACTTCATATAGAAATGTTATGGCAGTACAACTCGTATCCTCAACTGGTATTGCTGAAATGATCACGCAAACTTACCTACAGAAGCGCACGTGTTGTGTTTTGCCCTCCCCCCACTACTGACTTTCCTGACGTGCAAATCCCTAGAAAAATTGTCAACTTGAACACAGGTCTGTGCAGGGACCAGCCTAGGGGGGAATTTTAGGGAGACTTCAAGACTCCCTCCAGAACAAATAGGGAGACTGCAGTGTCATGTAGGGAGACTTCATAGGCAAGTGGGGAAAATTAAGAATATTCATGTACTACCCCCGCCGCCCCTTCATTTTTTCAATTTGTGGTCCTCCATTAACGTCCAAATAATCCAGGTCCAGTTGTCTATGATGCGTCTGTGCCAGGTTAAAAAATCACAAAGTAATTATTGACTGAAAATCCCCCACTGCTACCCTCTCCTTCATGACCCCTCCCCTCTTCTTTGTGCCAAACCCCCAACACCCTCTACTAAGCTAATAATTTCCTAAGTCTGAAAGTGTGAACAGGACCAGATGTAAGAAGGTTGCTTGGGAGGTACCTTGTTAGTTAATAAACAAAATAAATTCTGGGGTTGAGTATTTTGTAAAAGAAATGTCATTCCGCATCATTTTTATGGCATTCCGGTGTCATTCCGCGTCATTTCATGTCATTCCGGTGTTTAGGAGGACCCTTTTTCAAGATCGTCCACATGCACACTTGTGTCCTGTACAAAGCTTTTCTTGACATCACTAAAGCTTTTTTTCATGTGTTTCAATTCCATTTGTGTTTTTCTGGGAATAGACAGCCCAACAGTTAACAGTCATCAGAAAAACAAAATGAAAATACTGTGTTATAAAATACGTCCGTTGTGTATACATTTTCGGCATCCTAAGCGACGTAACCTACTTTCAAACTGGGTTATTTTGTTGAGTCGCGTAAGTCACCTATTTTCGTTTCGACACTTGAAGCTCCGACTGAAACACAACAAAATAGAAATAAAAAAATCCGCCAAAAGCGACAATGGACAATTGATTGTCGTGTGATTTCAAATAAATGGATGTTTATTTGACGAATTAAAATGCACATTTATCACACTCGAGCACATTCGATTTATGAAAATAATAGTTTTCATGTAAACCTCGCATCACTCAGTTCAGCCTTTCCTCATTTTGGCCAATTTTTAGAGGGCGACTTGTAATCGCCCCGACTATTTTTCTAGGCGACTTTGGGCTTAGAAGGGCGACATAATCGCCCTAGTCGACCTCACGGCTGGTCCCTGGGTCTGTGAAGGAAATGTCCCCAGTCCTTTCCAACTCAATCCCCCCCCTCCCACAATCCCTCCTTCCCTCATTTGAGGTGCAGAATTTGAGTGACCATTTGTAGCCACTGTTTTCTCAACATGCTTGTAAAAATGTTCTTGTGTGGCTCTGCCCAGCCAAGCACTCATTCCTGCTCACCCAACTGGCATTCCCAGTTGGGGGAGTGGGGTCTTGAAGCTTGGCACAGGCACACATTGTCCCCAGTCGTGTCCAACCTCACCCCCACCGAAGTGCATGCAAAACTTGTGACCATCTGGCATTTCTAGCCACTGTTTTCCCAACATGATTGGAAAGATATTGTTTTTACCTGTGCCCAATTGGGGGAGTGGGGGCTGGGCACAGGCACACAATGTCCCCAATCCTATCCAACCTCACCCCTAGCCCACCGAGATTCAAAACCACTGTGACCATCTGGTATTTGTAGCCATTGTTTTCCCAACACACCTGGAAATATACTATATGCCCACCATCCCCCACCCTATAACATTCATCAGGTCTGGCATTCTTTAGGCATGCAGCACGCCTACTACACTCCAAAAAAAATTGAGGCGGGCAATTTATTGCATGCCTGCAAGATTGTCACATGGTCTGATGAGTTGACATTGCATATTATTATTGGAAAAAGTCAGCTTCTTATTTTGAATTATTCGTTTCGGCCGAATTCATCTCCCAAACATAATCAGGTCAGAATATCAAGCACACCCATGTAAAACGGTGCCCCCCCCTTTATCACTCATTGACATAACAAAAAAGGTCCGCTTGCTATTGAACTGAAGTCACTCCATAAATACAGCAGTGTGTTTTCCGGAACTTATTTCAACTGTGATTTTTTCTCCCACGAAAGACAATACTGCTAAACAGTGCTCTATTCAAAACCTTGTATTGATTCAGAGAACAAAAAGTCCCAATTGGGAAGTTAACTCTTGTGAATCCATGCACACTGTAGCCTACTGACCGGAACTTATTTTGATATGGAACAGTTTTAGAGGCTGTTTATTTTTCACTTCATGCTGTGCATTTCATGGATACACCATCTGTATTTTGAGCACTATCATGTCGTGTTCCAAGTCAAACCCTTGGTCTTTAACTGGTAGAGTGCTGGAAGCCCTATTTTGGGCTTTATTAAAAGTGACAGGCAATAACTGTCTGTAGCTACATTCTGCCTGAGGAAGCCTTTATTGTCCCTGATATGGATCAGATTTTTTATACAATACCTTGCTCTCTGACATTTAATTGGATAGTGCCTATAAGGCACTATCCAATTAAAGGTAATACAGCAGTATATGATGAGCTTTGATTTGTTGTCAGAAAAAACTCAGCACTTTACCAGTTAAATAAACAACAGGAAAAATGATCAAATGACAGTCTATTTCTTTCTGATTACGATTAAAGTAAAGAATGTGAGCAACTATTTCTGAGCTTTGGAAAAAATCACACTGACACTCATGAAATCGAAACATCGACTGCGAGTGATTTTACACACGCCTGCATTTTTTCCCAGATGTCACCGTGATTGTGCTGAAGACAGTCACTTTTTAATTAACTGGTAGAGTGCTAAATTATTTTTGGTCCTTAAAATTTCTTTGAGCATCTTTGCCTTGTTACAATTTATGGGAGAGTGCCAGGCACTCTCCCATAAATTATAACAAGTCAAATCGTAACAAAGAAAATGGTATCACTTCAAAGGTAATATGAAACACATCCACAGAATATGAAGCCTTTAAACTGTGGTACCGGCACTTCAGAAGAAAGCCCAAATATGGGCTTCCAGCACTCAACCAGTTAAATGACACTTATTCTGCCATAGATATTAATGTGATAAGTTATGTGTGTCCAAATACATGTAGTTACTAATCAATAGTAATTATTTGGACACATACAAGTTAGTACAATGACCACTCACCTTAGTAATAACTTCAAAGAGTATTTAAGCCAAAATAACATTCCTGCACATGCATTGAAATTTGTGAGTGCAGTTGCACTCCTAGGGGGGCAATTTTTTGCACTCCTTGATTCTCTAGAAGGCCAGGCCTGATTCATGTCAACATCTCAGAGCAAAGATGTGCACAGTCACTTCAAAAATCCTCTTCCCTCCCATTCTCAATAGAATAACACCCATGCCCCCACCTCAGGGCTGAACCATGTGTTAACCATGAGCAGGTCTGTGGTGTTTCCTGTGAACTTCAATGTAAGTAGAAGTCTTTTAAAGTGACAAAAGATCTTGTCATTATTATTGTAAATGTGAAGTATATGTATACTTTTTTATAGAACTGTCAATGACCTGGAAGTATCTTGAATAAAATGTCTGTGCTCACAAATCCTTGAGTATGTTGTTTCTCTTTCCCATAACATGGCAAGATTTTTAAATGAAATAGATAATGCATATGGAAACAAAATGAAGAACTATTGAAGATATTTCAAGTATTTATTAAGAATATAATATGTACAAGTGTATATTTATATAAGTACACATACATATAAGTATATACATATATAAGTGTATAAAGATATATATAAGTATGTATTTATAAGTATATAAAGATAATATAAGTGTATGAATATATATAAGTATATCAATGAATAGTATTTTATAACAAGAACATATTAAATGTATATAACAACATCATATTATAAAGATATTACACAGAAACAAAGAGAATATTATTATTATTATTATTATTATTTTTTTTTTTTTTTTTTTTTTCTTTTTTCGTTTTTTTTTCGTCGCCCCACCCAATAAAAAAAAAATCCGGGTGGGGCTTCGGAAAGAAAAGAAGCTGACTTACTCAGACTGTCCCACCCAAGTGAGAAAACCTGGTGGCAACTGACTAAGACACAGTCCACACAAGATGACTCAAGACAATTTACTCCAAGATTTAATGCAAAATAGTTTAGAATGGCGATGGGATGGAGTTTGCTATTGCAAAGTGTTTTGAATGGGAAGGCCCAAGAAATCTATTCTGCTGTATCTTCTGAGCAAAGCAATAATTATTACCCTGTTTAAGAGGCTATACTTAAGGCATATGAACTTGTTCCAGAGGCCTATAGGCAGAAATTATTATAAAAATGAAAATCAAACTCGTGTGGAATACGAAAAAAACACTTTCATTGAAAACATTCTTTAGACCCTGTGGTCAGAATGCTTCCATATTTGGTATTTGTCTCTAGGAGGGTTAGATTCAGGTTTGTTCAAATTGGGTCCCTGGATAAATGTTTGTTCAGTCCTAGTGCCTGGGTTGACATTTGGGCTCCCTGTGGGAGCCAAAATTTTAACTCAGTGCAATATAAGGAAATTTCTTTAAAAATATTCTTCTTGAGATTAGTCAGAATCCTTTCATGTTTGGTATACAATTCTTGGAGGGTAAGACTCAAGTTTGTTCATTTCTGGTCCCTGGGTCATTAATTTGGGCTACCGATGGGAGCCTGAATTTTAACTAAGTGCAATATGAGGGAATTTCTTTTAAAATCTTTCTCAGATACACCAATCAGAATCCTGTCATTTGGTATACAACATCTCTAGGTGGGTCAGATTCAAGTTTGTTCAAATCGGGTCCCTGGGTTAATATTTTGGCTCCCTATTTGAGCCCAAAGTTTAACTTAGTGCAATGTGAGGTGATTTCTTTAAAACCTTCAGATCCACCTGTCAAAATTCTTTCATATTTGGTATATGACATCTCAAGGGGGGGGGGGGGGGGGGGGGGGGGGGGTAGATTCAAGTTTGTTCAATTTGAATCTTTGGATTTAATATTGGATCTCTGTGACTGGAGTTGGGGGGAGATGTTAGGTTCAGATTTGTTAAAATCCATTCCTTAGTGTTTTTCCATAAAATTTACCTTTCATGATTTCATTCCTTTGTAGTGTTGAAGAACCCTGTCTAATTGAATGTGACCCCAAATACTTCTTTGAACCACTTTGGCAGGTGAACGATTAAGGCCCCATCGGGGCCTGTTGTATTTAGACCTGTACCCAATGCAACATTGTATAGCACCATGATTGAAGGTTAGTGACTTTCATCAGGCGGGAAATTGTGGCGATCTCGTACCAATTGCAGATGGTAAATCCCATAATATCTTGGCTCTGCAAATCTCTAAATATTCTGCTCTTCACTACACAAGTTTTTAATGGGGAAAATTTACTGAAAATGGCCAGATATCAGAGATGTTTAATAGTCAGTGTTAAATATAGAACCAGAAACTGACGGTTTTTAACTGTTGTTGTCATAATCGGCCAGTGCCCTGTAACTGGCTGGTGCCAATTCCGATTATCGGTTCATCACTAACCTAAAGTAAGCCATGAATATAACTTCGATATTTTCAACTCTACAACTTTGCTAAAGAAGTACGCAGAAGATTTTATCTCAACTCACTAAATCAACAACAAGCTTTCCCTTGCCATACCCACTAATATACTCCCTCTACTCTCTGGAGGTAATTTGAACTATTGAGCATTGTAGGCTCACTTGATTCCCCGTGGGAACCCCGGGAAGTAAGCAGCACTTGTTTACTGTGGTAAACCAGTTCCGCTTTACTAGTAAAATAGGACCCAGTCACCAATGCTTGGGGTGAAAGTCCTCTAAAATGGGCAACATGTTGATCAACGATTGACTAAACTTGACTTCATCTCCATGTTGTGTCACGATTAGCCATGGTGCATAAATATGTGACGTTAACCACCAACAAACAAGGCTCACTTGATCCTCTGGTGTTTCAACTGCTCAATTTGTAAATTACGTGGACAGATGCGGATAATTGTTAGGTTAATCCTTTACCTAACATGAAAAGCAGACAACACTTGCAATAAAAATTCTTGAATAACTAATTTTTTTTTTTTGTCTCAAAAACAGGTTTTTTTTGAGACAAAAAATAAAAAAAAATTCAGAGGGTCAAGTGAGCCTACAATGCTTTGAATTTTTTAAGGGTGCCATGCTACAAGCAAAAGGAGCCCCAGTGTAGTAAGAATTTCTTGTGACCATGACTTGAAAAGTCAAAAGGGTATCTGGTGGAGACATCTGTTGGTCCATCCATACCAACATTTTTAGCTCAACTTTGGCAAAGCCAAATTTGAGATATTGTCATGGCCTGTCGTCTCTCTGTCCATCTGTCCGCCCATCACGTTGTACACACGGTTAGGGCTAGAGGCTGTATTTATGAACCGATCTTTACAAAACTTCTATATCACTGTGAGATGAGGATGAGTGTTTTTGGGTCGCTGGCAGCCATTTTGTACAAAATTAGGTGTAATCAGATTTTTGTGCAGAACTTCCATATGAAAGCTCTGATTTGAATAATTTTTTGTTTGAATGTTTAGTACCATGGGATACATCACATATAATATAGGTTTTTTTCTCGGGCTTAAATTATGCAAATTAGACTAACTTTGATTTATTTAGTGTTACTTTCAGCACTGTAAGTGCAAATGCCAATACGGCTCGGGCTAGAGGCCGTATTTATGAACTGATCTTTACGAATCTTCTTGGGTACCTTTGTTATCACCGTGGGACGAGAACAAGTGTTTTTGGGTCCGGTCTGAAATTCAAGATGGCCACTGGCAGCCATTTTATACAAAATTAGGTGCAATCAGATTTTTGCACAGAACTTCCATATGAAAGCGCTGATTTGAATAATTTTTTGTTTGAATGTTTAGTACCATGGGATACATCACATATAATACAGGTTTTTTTCTCGTTCATAAATTATGCAAATTAGACTAACTTTGATTTATTTAGTGTTACTTTCAGCACTGTAAGTGCAAATGCCAATACGGCCGTATTTATGAACCGATCTTTACAAAACTTCTTGGGTACCTTTGTTATCACCGTGGGACAAGAACGAGTGGTTTTGGGTGCTTTCCGAAATTCAAGATGGCCACCAGAAGCCATTTTGTACTTGAGTTATTGCAATCAGTTTTTTGTACAGAACTTCTGTATGAAAGTTCTGATTTGAATAAATTTTTGTATAAATGTTTAGTAACATGGAATACATCACATATAATACGGGTTTTTTTCTCGTGCAAAAATTATGCAAATTAGATGAACTTTGATTTATTCAGTGCTACTTATACACAGTAAGTGTACATGTCAATACGGCTCGGGCTAGAGTCTGTATTTATGAGCCGATCTTCACGAAACTTCTTGGGTACCTTTGTTATCACCTTGGGACAAGAACGAGTGTTTCTGGGTGCGGTCCAAAATTCAAGATGGCTGCCAATGGCCATTTTTGTACCGAAATTAGGTCCAATGAGTTTTTTGTACACAACTTAGATACGGCTCAGGCTAGAGGCTGTATTTATGAACCGATCTTCACAAAACTTCTTGGGTGCCTTTGTTATCACCGTGGGACGAGAACGAGTGTTTTTGGGTGCAGTCCAAAATTCAAGATGGCCGCCAGCATCCATTTTGTACCAAAATTAGTGCAATGAGTTTTTTGAACAGAATTTCTGTTTGAAAGTTCTGATTTGAATGAATTTTAGTAGGAATGTTTAGTAACATGGAATACATCACATATAATACAGGTTTTTTTCTCGTGCAAAAATTATGCAAATAAGATGAACTTTGATTAGTTCAGTGCTACTTATACACAGTAAGTACACATGTCAATACGGCTCGGACTTGAGTCTGTATTTATGAACTGATCTTCACGAAACTACTTGGGTACCTTTGTTATCACCTTGTGACAGGAACAAGTGTTTTTAGGTACCTTTGTTATCACTGTTCTTTGAGAACAAATATTTTTGTGTTCAGTCAGATCCACTCAGGGACTCAAAAATTTCTTTTCTAGTTTAGCATCTGTCACCCCACTTTTACAACACCTTACCTATATATTTGTTACTGGCTATGGTCAGTATTTACGTACAGACCGTTACAATACTTTATTTGTACCTTTGTTATCAGGTCATTACCTAGATGTTGTCATTGTTGTCACATACTAGACATGTACATGTCTTAAACAAGTTGAGCTACAGTGTCATTGACACTTTCATTCCTTGTATCTCAACCACTGCTACACCAATTTGAATGATATTTGTTGTGATAGAGCATCATGGGGGAATGATACCTGTGTAATGCGAGTTTCTTCCACACATTTTTTTTCAGAGTTATGGATCTTTTTCACTCTTTTGACTTAGAAAATTTTTTAGCGGGTCGTGGGAATTGGCACATGCTTTGCATTGCCCTCTTGTTCATAACTATTTTGTTAGAGTTCATTGGTGAGTGCCTCTTGGCACTCTCCATAAATGGTAAAAAAATAATCTTGTTTGAACTTTTTTTGTGTTTCCACTGCTGAGCAAATGAGGTAATGAACACATGGTGTTCAGGAGAGCCTTGAACGTGGGTTTCTAGCCCTCAACTAGTTAACCAGCCAAAAAAATGTGCAGACAGTATGCCTGCCAAAATTTTAGATACCAGTAATAGAATGCCAGCAGTTGTTGAAGCAGAATGCTTGTTTAATTGGACATTTTAAAACTGTTGTACACTAACGTGGGTTTCTAACCCTCAACTAGTTAACCCTTTACCCAAAGTAACGGCCAAAACCGGCCAGCGCTATTCTAAAAAATCGCCAATTAATTTTCATTATTTTTTTCATTTTTTGTCTCAAAAACATAGGTTATGACCCCTCTTTGGAACGAGCTCGTCGAGCTCGTTCCAAAGAGGGGTCATAACCTATGTTTTTTAGACAAAAAATGAAAAAAAATAGTTATTCAAGATTTTTTTTTACAAGTGTCGTCTGCTTTTCATGTTAGGTAAAGGGTTAACCAGCCAAAAAAATTGTGCGGACAGTATGCCTGCCAAAATTTTAGATACCAGTAATAGAATGCCAGTAGTTGTTGAAGCAGAATACTTGTTTAATGGGACATTTTAAAACTGTTGTACACTCCTTTTCTTTGCAGTAATAAAAGTAGAAAATAACAGATTAACGTAAATAATGTTTGGATTTGAAGAAGAGTACAAAATACAGTGAGTATTCTTAACCATTTACTTCATCTTGAAAACATCTTCCTTTATAAGGTATTCATCATTTACAGCTCACCTGGCTAAATGTCCAGGGTAATTGTATTGATCACTTTCTGTCTGTTTGTCTGTCTGTCCTTAACTTTGTTATTGAATTCTCAGAAGCAACTTGATGGAATAGAACCAAATTTGTCATGGATGTTCCATATCACATGTCTTCTCTTCAGGCAGGGGTAACTGTGTTGTGTCCTCGGGCAAGGCACCTACTTCCGATTGTAAACATGGGAGCATGTACTGTACTGCATGTCGATGGTACACAGGCCTTTACCTGCTGCAAACTCAGCTTGTGTCAGGTTAGTAAGTTTGAGAGCCTGGTTCTCGACAGGTACAGTTACTCTGGGAAAATTGTCCCAATTTTGTAAAAATCTCCAGATCCGATGGATGGTATGAGTTGGATGTTTGGTTTTCAGCTTCTTTTTGGCATATCTTCTGAAGTTTGTTCAAGGGAAGTTTGATGGGCAATATTTACAGTTGCTTTGTGAGGGGCAAGGGTATTGGCCCCACCCAAAACTCATTTTCAGCAATCGGTGTAGGCACAAGACTGTCTGGAGCCTCCCTGACATACTTAAGCATGGGGTCCCATATATGCCAATGGCATATCCGAAGGCCGCAGGTCTGGGGTGATGTGGGTTATAGGAGGGGGTGTCCATTTCCCATTGATGGGGATCTGGGATGTCAGCGAGGTCCAGCCCCCCCCCCCCCCCCCTCCCCATCTCACACCCAATTCCAGCTATAGTCACCAATCAGTCACATGTTACAACTGCGTTGAGGTAAAATCACTGAAACACTATTTGGTGTTGGGAACGTTCATTACAGTTTGTTTTGGAATGAAGCACAAACATGACTCCGAAGTCAATATGGGCTATTATCATGGTTTGAAAACCAATCATGTTTGTGTAAATGGTTTTTGCACCTGTCTTGACGTCCATCCAAACTTATTTTGGTTTCAGTACAATAACTTGAGTGATCTTCTTCACATTTGTTATGTAAGTCATTTATAAGGGAGATTGAGTTAATAGACTGGTATGGAGATATTTGGTTACAATCACTGGCACCATATCTGACTTTTGTGCTTGGGTAACTTGTGGCCGTAATTCAGAAGCTTTGAATATTTAGGAAACTTAACAATTGCCAATCATTTTGCCTATGTAAGATCTCTGAGAATCAGTTCCTCATGAGAACGAAACAAGCATTAGCATGTCTGTTCAAACCGCAATTTCCCTGTCTTCCTGGTACAGAAAATTACCTCCAGTTGGAAGCAAATGTTACCCCAGAGTTACTCTCGGAGAACTACATTACAACTATGGCATGTCACACAGTGCCCCGGGGGCTGCAACGATTCATCGTGATTTCAGTGCACTGCGATATTTTACCACAATACGATTCACAGTTCACTTCATCTTGCGATTCGATTCAAGGGTGCACATTAGCATTCGCCCCACATGTCCGTGTCAAGAGAATTTTACTTGTGGCATATTGCTTTATGCCCCAATGTTGACCCCTCAACAATTGTCAGTTTGTCATTGAAATGATAACTCGGCAGAACAAAGCTTCCCCAGTCTTCATCGGAATTGTTATTGCATGCAAATGACAATTGTAAGTTCAGCGAAGCAATCTCCTTTTACAGGGATATCTGATGTCCAATCAACAACTTGACGGTTAACCTTCAGTCCTGTCATTAATTTCTTATCACCCTACCTTACAATTGTTTACTACAGGCTTGCTCTACAGTGGAAGACCCCAAGGCCATAAAAAAAGAACCTCTGTTTCTCCGGCCCGCGCGCATGGTCATTTTTGGTGCGCATGCAACCTTTTTATGACACCAAAAAAACTTCAAAAAAAATTTGAGATGTGCTCATTTCGGTAAATTGATATCGATGCATTCGCAAATTTTAAATTAACACACTTCAAGCTTTTTCTACATCATACTTTAATAATTAAAGTTGGTGGGTTTTAGCAATATTCACGACAGAAAGTGTTTTATTCTGTAAAAGGTAAGTCATAATGACAGCAAGAAGGAAGGTGTCTTTCAGTCTGACAACAAACAGTCACAAAGGGGGATGGTCGATTCGCACCACGTTTGATTCGCACCTACCCTCAGAAAGTCTGCTAAGTCAGGTGCTATGTTGAATGGAACACAGTCTCCTGGCATTTATTTTTAGTAACATTTGTATTGTAAATGGCCGTCATTGGGAATTTGTATACTGTTATTTGAAACCGTTACGAGTTTCCCAGTTAATTTAAATAAATGCATTTGAGATGCAGGATAATTGGATAACTAATAGTAACCGTTGCTTGATATAAAAGTAACAGTCATAGTTGAAAATAAATCGCATATAGGCAGGTATGTGCGGTCGAATTGGTTAATAAAAACACGCAAACATTCGTTTTGTATTTCATTTTCAGATTTCCAAAAAATATGATTTATGGATGAACTGCCCGTTCAAATGGGTTGTGATAATTTTGAATATAATGGGGAAAAATTGTGATTCACGATTTTATTAGGCAGGTTGTGAAAGGATTTTTTTGGGGGGTAAAATAAATCTGTGAAAGTTGACACTTCGACATTTGATTTGTCCCAGAGACGTTTCATCCCGAGACGTTTCATCCCGAGACGTTTCACCCATGAGGCATTTCGTCCTGTGTTATAATTTTCACGTTTCACTGAAAAAACAAACATTCAAACCCCACTTCATTTATGACCCAACACCCCTGTGGTGAATAACCAATATATTTGCGAAATTTTGCGTGGTCGTCCAGGCATTTGGGTGGGGGTCAAATTACGACAAACAACCTCTTGGGGAGAAAATAAAAAGAAAAAAAAAAAAACACCCGCCCGCATTCTTTTTTTGAAAAAATGGCCTGAGAAACAGACAATCAACTTTGTATGGCCTAACTTAGAAAACATACTCTCTATTTTGATTTTTATCTCAACTTTGGCGAAGCCAAATTTGAGCTTATGCCATGGCCCGTCTGCCGTCTGTCCGTCAACAATTGGATACGGCTCGGGCTAGAGGCCGTATTTATGAACCGATCTTTACAAAACTTCTTGGGTACCTTTGTTATGACCGTGGGACGAGAACGAGTGTTTTTGGGTGCTGTCCGAAATTCAAGATGGCTGCCAGCCACCATTTTGTACCGACGATGCAGAAATCTGTTTTTTGTACAGAACTTCTATATGAAAGCTCTGATTTGAATAATTTTTTGTATGAATGTTTAGTACCATTGGATACATCACATATAATACGGGTTTTTTTCTCGTGCGTAAATTATGCAAATTAGACTAACTTTGATGTTTTTTGGTGTTACTTTCAGCACTGTAAGTGCAAATGCCAATACGGCTCGGGCTAGAGGCCGTATTTATGAACCGATCTTTACGAAACTCCTTGGGTACCTTTGTTATCACCGTGGGACGAGAACGAGTGTTTTTGGGTCCGGTCCGAAATTCAAGATGGCCGATGGCAGCCATTTTGTACAAAATTAGGTGCAATCAGATTTTTGCACAGAACTTCCATATGAAAGCGCTGATTTGAATAATTTTTTGTGTGAATGTTTAGTACCATGGGATACATCACATATAATACAGGTTTTTTTCTTGTGCAGAAATTATGCAAATTAGATGAACTTTGATTTTTTCAGTGCTACTTACACACAGTAAGTACGCATGTCAATACGACTCGGGCTAGAGTCTGTATTTATGAACCGATCTTCACGAAACGTCTTGGGTACCTTTGTTATCACCTTGGGACGAGAACGAGTGTTTCTGGATGCGGTCCAAAATTCAAGATGGCTGCCAGTGGCCATTTTGTACCGAAATTAGGTCTTATCAGTTTTTTGTACACAACTTCTATACGGCTCAGGCTAGAAGCCGTATTTATGAACCGATCTTTACGAAACTTCTTGGGTACCTTTGTTATCACCGTGGGATGAGAACGAGTGTTTTTGGGTGTGGTCTGAAATTCAAGATGGCCACCAGCAGCCATTTTGTACCAAAATTAGTGCAATCAGTTTTTTGTACAGAACTTCTGTATGAAAGTTCTGATTTGAATAAATTTTTGTATGAATGTTTAGTAACATGGAATACATCACATATAGTACGAGTTTTTTTCTCGTGCAGAAATTATGCAGATTAGATGAACTTTGATTTATTCAGTGCTACTTATACACTGTAAGTGCACATGTCAATACGGCTCAGGCTAGAGGCTGTATTTATGAACCGATCTTCACAAAACTTCTTGGGTACCTTTGTTATCACCTTGGGACGAGAAGGAGTGTTTCTGGGTGCGGTCCAAAATTCAAGATGGCTGCCAGTGGCCACTTTGTACCGAAATTAGGTCCAATCAGTTTTTTGTCACAACTTCTACACAGCTCATATTTGTGAACTGATCTTCACGAAAGTTCTTGGGTACCTTTGTTTTCACCTTGGGACAGGAATGAGTGTGTTTTGGGGTGCCTTTGTTATCACTGTGCTATGAGAACAAATATTTTGGGGTTCAGTCAGACCCACTCTGGGACTCAAAGATTTCTTTTCTAGTTTAGCATCTGACTGTCACCCACCTTTACAATACTTTACCTATACATTTATTACAGGCAACGGTCAGTATTTATGTACAGACTGTTACAATACTTTATATGTACCTTTATTATCAGGTCATTACCCAGATGTTTGTCATTGCTGTGTCACATACTACACATGTACATGTCTTTGTCTTGACAAGTTGAGCTACAGTGTCATTGACACTTTCATTCAAAGGAAGGATAAGTGGTGCAAAAACACCACGAAAAAATAAGCCAAAACTGGGTCGAGCGCCAACGGCGCACACCCAGTAAAGGGATGCTCTTCTCTTAGTACAATTCCACGACTTCCGTTAACCAGAGTGCAAAGCAGTCATCAATGAATCATTTTTTTTTCGTGCGGCATGGTAGCAGGACGCCATTTTTTGCATTCAGAAACAGTGATAATTCAACTCGTTGATTATGGTTTCCTGTGACTGGAATTATGGATCTGAGGATCGTATAATAACAGGACTGTGTTTTATATATTCTCGTTATTATTTTCAACCACATTTTCATTGTTATGCCCCCGAAAATTTTTTTCGAGGGGTATATAGTGGAAGTCTCCCTCCGTCCGTCCGTATGAACATTTTGTATTATAACTCGAACATCAGTTGTCAGATTTTAATGTTCTTTGATATGGTGATAGGGCAGCTTGGGGGAACGGATGCCCTTGTACCTAGGGTTTCGTCCGACAAATCTTACAGGAGTTATGTCCCTCATTTACTTTTTCCGTCCGTCCGTACGAACATTTTGTGTTATAACTCGAACATCAGTTGTCGGATTTTAATGTTCTTTGGTATGGTGATAGGGCAGCTTCGGGGAACGGATGGCCTTGCACCTTGGGTTTTGTCCGACAAATCTTACAGGAGTTATGTCCCTTATTTACTTTTTCCATCCGTACAAACATTTTGTATTATAACTCGAACATCAGTTGTTGGATTTTAATGTTATTTAGTATGGTGATAGGGCAGCTTCGGGGAACGGATGGCCTTGCACCTTGGGTTTTGTCCGACAAATCTTACAGGAGTTATGTCCCGTATTTACTTTGAAAATTGATGATTTTTTTGGTTTCCTACCAATTAAAATTGTTTGGCTGAACCGATGAGTTTCAAATTTTATATGCTGATTACTCATGTCAAAGTATAGGTTGGTTTCAATTTGAGGTTTGACGCGGCAATTTTTGATGCAGTTATGCCCCTCTTTTTCACTTGGAAAAGATGCAAGACCAGTTCTACTTTTTCACTGGTTTGAGAATTTTTAACAAAGGTATGTACTATTCCTATTTTTGCCTCTTTCAGTTATTTTTCAATATGGCACCATTCAAGTCATCTGCAATTATTTTTATAACTTTTTCTCTATTACTGACTCCTTAGTGCTGTTCTGCAATGTAGCAGCTGTGAAGCTGTTGTCTGTTGTTACAAAACATATTAACAAAATATAAGTAATAAAAATTTTATTGGAACTTTGCCATTCCTTACTGTTGTTCTGCAATGTAGTGTTGTTCTGCAATGTAGCAGCAGTGAAGCTGTTGTCTGATTATCCACATGTGAGTATGACTTGGCTACCTTCGGGGGCATTAGCACACGCGTTAACGTTGCTCTTGTATTTTATATATTTTACGTGTCGCGCGTGATTTTCGTGTACCATGCAGTTTGTACATAAAATTTTTCGGTTGATAAATTTGATTATTATTGGAGTTGGGTGTCAATGGGGACTGTATGGACAGTATTTCTCCTCTCTTTTGAGGGCAGAATTTCTGTTTTCTAGCCCTTGTCTGCCATCTGGGTTCAGTTGTGTTCCCGCCGGTACTTTTTCTGCCACCTTTCTCTCGTAGTTGGGGGTGTTCTGTCTATATCTGTTAAGTTCACCTTTTTCTTCTACTGCTCTCACCTCTGTTATGTCCAGTACGGTTCGTTTATGGCAATGCCTTTTGCCCTCGCTTTGTTGCGTTCTCATGGCCGTTCCTTCCACACTTGCAGGGGTGGGGGGTTGTACCCCATGGTGGATACTGTGGGAGCTGTTGAGTTGTCTGGGGAAGAATGGCTGGTGTCGGGACTAGGGTCCCTCTCCAGTCGACATCTGAGGCTGTCACTAGGGTTGTGACTCCTCCTTTGGAGGCCGAGCTCGGTTGCTCTCTTTCCTTTTCCGCCAGTTTCTACAGCTCCCGTCGTATCTGCTGCGACTGCTGTTCCGTCTACAAGTCATCGGTCACCGTTTCAGCCGGCCTCGGCTTATCCCTGCAGAGGTCTGCAGCGATGTCTGTAGTGTGGATGTTGTGTATCGGCCTCAGCCTTCCCTGACTTCAACTCGGCGAAGTCGGAATTGGCTGCCGACCGAACCCCCCTGCTGTGTCCTCTCAGCCGTTGGACATAGCAGTTTTATCCCTGCAGGGGTCTGCAGAGATGTCTGGTAGTGTAGACTTGGGGTATTGGCCTTAGCCTTACCTGACTTCAACTTGGCGAATTTGGAAAGGGGCTGCCGGCCGAACCCTCTACTGTGGTCTCTTAGCCGTTGAGTATCACAGATTTTCTCTTTGGATTCGGATATTCATGGTGGGATCACCATGAGCTCCGTGGCCTTTCCGTCCACGCACTCTGGTCCCATGGCCATTTTTTGGGGAACAACGCTTTTTGTGCAGCCTGGACCTTCTGTCCCGCAGAGGTCCACGGCGACTCTCCTGAGTTTCCGCTCTGTAGATCCTCGGGGTATGTCATACCCCAATACACATCTACCTTCAGATGTTTCGGCTGCAGCCTGTCGCACCGCGTCAGGTGTATTTGAGGATCGTGACCCTTCACTGGTAAAATGGGTCAGGAGTGAAGCCACTTTGTCGGTTCATTCCCATGTTGAACCGTCCAACACAGTCGGTGAGCTTAGGGAGGCCCTCTCCTTGCTCACTTAGGTTCTGTCCAAGAGCCTTTTCCGTTGCTTCCAGTGAGGCTACCAGTGGTTTCCGGGCACCCCTCCTGTGGCGCCGCCTCCCGGGATTGGAAACAAGCCACTTTCTGATCCCCTGGTGTGGCTACGCCATGGGAGGCATTGGCTGGTTTGCCCATGATGGGCTGTGTGTCTTCCGACTCATGGGATGAGTCCGACATACCTGACGTCAAGAGCCAACAGTCTTCTGACTTGGGGGCAGCTCTTGGCTTTGTGTTTGGGTTCCTTCCAGATCTCAAACCGTCAAACCAGCCGACAGTGTTAGCCCGGCCGTGATCATCGGCCGTGCACCTACAGCCTGTGAAGCAACCTGCTTCTGGGCACCTTCGACCATGCCTGTTGGTACAGGTGGTTGAAGCGTTTACAGCTTTGGACTCTTAAGCTGAGTTCCAAGGCTATGAAGACATCGTTCTTCATCAGGGTTGACACTTTTTTGCCTCCGATGCATTATCGTTCCTAGGATTCTGCCAATCCGTCAGTCTGTCAGACTTTGACGGTCTTGGATCAGGACTCCAACTCCCAAGCCGGCCATTTTTCTTATGGAGACTCTGGAGTCCATGTTGGGCTTATCGACAGAGATGCTGGAATGCTTTCTCTCTTCGATCACGTTGTCTCTGCTTTGCTGCGTATCTGCTCCCAGATAAGTTTGACGACGAACAGGCTTTTTGTGTGTGCTGTCCCAGGCACTCATGCATCTTCTCACACGCATGCCTGTAACACGGCTAATTTGGAATTAGTTCGCAAGGATGTTGTGCTGGACACAAGACGTTCCCTTCTTGAGGGGCAGCGCGCTGCTCTTCGATCTGCCTCTATCGGTGGTTCTGCAACTATTCCATGGTTCTGTGGCGACGGCCCGGGATGACTCCCTATGTCATTCTATAGATCAGCTACTGCTTTGTCAGCTTCATCAGCCTTCTGTTGGAGGCATAACAAGTGCCCTTCTGCTTCCTCTGCGAGGCCAAGGGCTAATCCTCCTGCCACCACTTCTTACTCACAGGGTAAGGGTAAGCGTCGGCAGTAGTCACCTCGAATTCGTCTCAGGTTGAGCCTTTCCACTCAGTGCCTCTTCCAACACAAGTCCCTTTCAACGTTACACGCTGGGAACTTTTGATCACAGAGATAGGCAATCTCCTGTCAAAGGGGGCGATTGAGGTCATCAAGAACATTCTTTCAGTGGGATTTTATTCCTGCCTGTTCTTGGTGCCGAAGAAGGACGTCCAACTCAGACAGGTTGTCGACCTGAGTTTCCTGACCCAGTCTATCATTGCTCCTAAGTTCAGCATGGAGGCTTTCAGGTCAGTTCGCCGCTCCATTCACCAGGGAGTTTTCCTGTTCAAGGCCATGCCCTTCGGCCTCGACCTGGATCCTTGGGCCTTCACCTGTCTGATGTCGCATGTTATTAGTCTTACATCGCACACAGTCCAGGGTGTCTTCTTTGGCATATGTAGTCGATATCCTCCAAAGGCATTCCAATGCTGCCTTCCTGGAGTCGGATGTCGACACACTGTTGAGCCTGCTAGGGTTCAGAGTCAACAAGGAGAAGTCGGACCTGGTACCTTCTCTGTCGTTTTGTCATCTGGGATGGGCTTCCGTACTCAGCTGGATACGGTGGCGGTTTCCCAGGCAAGGGCCATGATTTTCTCAGCCTTTTGCCCTGACTCTGTCCCAGTCCATGTCCACAACAGCTCGGAGTCTTCCCCGGCTGCACGGTCTCTGACGGATCTCATTCCTCTTGGCCAGCTGCATGTCCAACCTCTCCCAACACTTTCTGCTCAGTCGTTGGAGGCCGAATGTCGATCATCTGGATCTGGTGCTTCAGTTAACGGAGTCTCATCCTCGTCACCGTCTCCCCAGACAGATGTTCAGTGGATTATGCAGGGAGTTCCGTTGATCTTCTCCACATCCGATTGTGTTCTGACGGCAGTCGCCAGTGATCTCTGATGGGGTGTGACGTTGGATCCTCTAGGTCTTTTCCTTCACAGGTCATGGGACCAGGATCCAGCAGCTCTTCACGTCAACCAGAAGGAGCTTCTTGCTCTTCTTCTGAGTTTCTGGCAGTGGATCCCTCGCCTTTCGAATTGTGAGGTCCTTCTGTTGTCCGATAATTCGACTGGTTGTTTACATTCGGAACCATGGCGGCATGCACTATATTCCCATGTACGAATTGGTTCGGGATCTTCTACTGCTCGCCCAGGATGTCAACGCCAGAGTGGGGGTTCGTCACATTCCCGGTCATCTGAACGTCCTAGCTAACTCCCTGTTCCAATGGGGCAGGTTCTTTTCCACCGAGTGGATGCTCCACATGGCGGTGTTACAGTCTCTGCGATCTCTGGGGTCGTCCCCACATCGATCTCTTTGCGACTCGTTGGAACCATCAGGTGGACACTTTCGTGTCCCCATGTCCAGATGCTCTGGCTTTCGCCGTGGACGCTCTGTCCCTCCTTTGGAACGGTCTTGTCAGCTATGCCTTCCTGTCTGTTCCGATTCTGCCTCAGGTTCAAGGCCAGATACGAACCTGCAGTTGTCGAATCATTTCGATCGCAGCCCTGTCGCCTCAGTGAGTGTGGATCAGTCTGCTCCGCTCTCTGTTAGCGGTGGTTCTGGTACGTCTCCCTCTACATCGTGACCTTTGCCAAGTTCGCCCGAGGAGGTTTCACGTCAACCTGACTTCATTGTGCCTTCGCGCATGTCTTTTGTCAGGTCCTGTCTCCTCTTTAGCGTTTTTTTTCGAGACAAGCGGTGGAGTTGCTTTTCTTCAAGGAGGCACTCCACTGGTTATGCGTATGCGGCTAAGTGGAAGGTCTTCTGTCGATGGTGTGCGGATCACTCTGTTGCTTCTGTCACTCCTTCGATCACACAGATTGCGTTGCAGAGTTTCTGGTATATGTTTGATTCTGGGGGTCTCCGGCCTGTTTCCATCAATGGGTATAGGTCCATGCTTCGGAGACCTTTTCGTATGTGGGACAGCGTCGTATCGGCACTAATCCATGCCTCTCCAAGCTTGTTCGGCACTTTTCCTTGAAAAGGCTTAGGACTTTGCAGCTTACTCCAAGATAGAATCTTTCTTGGGTGCTGCTCTGCTTGGGGAGTGCCGTTCGAGCCTTTATCCCAGGTGGATATGCGTTTTCTCACATACAAGACAGCTTTTCTGATGGCTTTTGCCTCGGCCAGACGGGTTGGTGAGCTTCACACCCTCTCGGTTGACCCAGCCTTTTTCTGGAGCTCTCCCACCAGTGTTATGTTTATCAGTGATTGCTCCTTTCTGGCCAAGAATCAGATACCGGAAACTACTCCGCCTCCTATCTGTATCGAGACTCTTCCTTCTGTTGAGGGTAAACACACTTTGCTCTGTCCGGTTTGTGCAATTTGCTTTTATCTCAATTGGACGCTGTTCATTTGGAAGGGTAGGATCGATTTTTCTGTCTCATTCCTGGTCAACAGAAGATCTCTCCTTTATCCTTTTCTTGATGGATTTGTCTTGCTTTTCGTGCAGTTTCTACTTGTCTATCAACTGGTGATTGTATTACCAATTGTTCTTCTACCATGAGGTGCGTGCATTGTCTACCTCTTGGGGCTTATACTAACTCTGTCATGTTGTCGGATGTTATGCTGGCATCCTACTAGAGAAATGCTACTTTCTCCACTTATCTGCGACAGTTGCAGGAGCAGGCAGAGGACCTTTGTTCCTCGGGCCCTCTTTCTTCTGATCAGGCTGTTGTCTATCCCAGCCATTCGGCTTCTTGCAAGGTCAGTTCCAGCTCTGTGCTGTTACTGCCCTTTCTGTCTGTGCGTCGCACATAACCATACGCCTCATCTCTCATTGTCTTTTACTAATGTTTGTGATGCTATGGTTTGATAGGCTAATAGTCCTAATAGTCCTAATTTCCAGTGCAGTTGGGTTATGTGTGGGTTGGTTATGTGATTCCCTCCATCCTATTGTCTATTCAGCCTGAAGTAAACAATTGTAAGGTAGGTTGATAAGAAATATAAATTTTATAGTAAATTTCCTTTCTTATTATATACCTACCACAATTGTTTACTTGGAGGTCCTCTTGTCTTCTTATTCAGGTAAGAATCCTTCCTCCCCGCTGATCACATAACTCCTATGTTGGTGGACACAAAAGAATGATTAATTGATGACTGTTTTGCACACTGGTCAACGGAAGTTGTGGACTTGTACTAAGAGAAGAGCCGATGGTGCCCGACCCAGTTTTGGCTTATTTTTTCGTGGTGTTTTTACACCACTTAACTGGTAGAGTGCTGGAAGCCCATATTTGGGCTTTATTCTGAAGGGCAGGTACCACGGAATGAAGGCTCATATTCAATGCATGTGCTTTGTATTATCTTTCAAATGATATTATTCAGTCTATAAGGGTTTGCCTTGTTACAATTTATGGGAGAGTGCCTGGGGCACTCTCCCATAAATTGTAACAAGGCAAACACATGTGTACAAGATTTGATGGCAAAAAATAATTTAGCACTCTACCAGTTAAGTTATCCTTCCCAAATAAAGATCAAAATAGAGAGTACATTTTCTGAGTTAGGGTCTTCCACTGTAGTGCAAGCCTGTAGTAAACAATTGTGGTTGGTATAATAAGAAAGGAAATTTAATATAAAATTTTAATTTTTTATGAATGAATTTTACCATATTGTTTACTATCAAGTTAAAATTAATTTGTGCATGTTGCTGTGTCGCACTGCGTCACACAATGATTGGCTGCATGTAATGTCAATTTCAACCTCCGTGCATGAACATTATGAAGCGTCTGGTGATTGGCTTTAGGTGATGTCATTTGGTGAGATGCACAAAAATATCCCAGTCGGGTAATTTTGTTGTGTCAATCGTCTTTGTTTCGGGAAATCTTTTGATTTTGATTTTATGTCTTGTGATTTACACAAAACTTATTGTTAGCTTGCCTGACTTTCAGTCAGGTGAGCTATAATGATCACTAATCATCTGTCGTTTTGAACATGGTGTTTGCATCTTCTCCTCCAAAACCACTGAACCGATTCAAATGAAATTTGAGATAATTGTTTGTTACGACATCGCATTTTGATTTTGTTCAAATCAAGTGGCCCACCCCATGATAGGGTCACACCCCAAAAGTATGCTTAAATCTTAAAAAAATCTTTTCATAAATCAGCAGTAGCAGAGACTTGATATTTGGTGTGCAGTATCCTTTTGAGGTGTAGACTCAGATTTGTTCAAGAGAAGTTCGAGGAGCTATATTTGCCATTGTTATGGGAGGGGCAAGAATTTTCTGCCCTCCCAAAATTTCTATTTTCCAAACTGAGAGGCTGACTTGAACCAAATTTGATATGAGGGCATATTGGGTCATAAGTACTTAATTTATGCCCCCCCCCCCCCCCCCCCCCAAATTTCACATTGCCCCATGGAAACCACAGGAGTTAAAAATAGAAAAAAATTAAAAACTCCCATATCTACAAAACTACACAGCACTGAGAATTCTTATTTGGTGTGAAGCTTCCTTAGACCAACAGAATGGAATGGTCAAAAAAAAAATTGCTGTCGGTTTTATCATAGGGTACTTCTTCGGGGCATTGGAAAAGTGCTAAGTCCGCATTTTTGAACACTGGGGGTAATGGGAAAAACATTTAAGATTCTTCTTCTCCCAAACCACTGCTCCAAAAGCTTTCATATTTCACATATAACATCTTTGGAAGATTGTTTCACATGTTTATTGAAATCAAATCCCTGGGTACATATTTGGGCTCTCTATGGGAGCCCAAATGTTTAAATTAGTGCAGTATCAGGAATGTTCTTTAAAAATCTTCTTTTTCAGATCCACCAATCAGAATCTTTTGCTATTTGGTGTGCAGCATCCTTAGGGGATCTAGATTCAAGTTTGTTCAAGCCAAGTCCCTGGCTTCATATTTGGGCTCCCTGTGGAGCCCGAATTATAACTTAGTTCAATATGAGGAATATTCTTCAAAAATCTTCTTAAATCCACCAGTCAGAATCTCTTGATATTTGGTTTTCAGGATCCTTAGGGTGGTGAGATATAAGTTTGTAAAAGCCAAGTTCCTGGGTTTATATTTGGGCTTCCTGTGGGAGCCCGAATTGTACCAAAATTTCTAATTTCTGAACTGAGAGGCTGATTTGAACCAAATTTGATATGAGGGCTTATTGGGTCATAAATACCTAATTTATGCAAAAAAAAAAATTCCTCAATACTCCATGGGAACTGCAGGACTTAAAAATAGAAAAAATTTAAAATGCCCATACCTCCAAAACTACATGGCACTAAGAATTTTTATTTGTGTGAAGCTTCCTTAGTAACAGCAGAAAGGAATGGTCAAAAAAAAAATTGCCATCGGTTTTATCATAGGGTACTTTTTCAGGACTTGGAAAAAATGCGGAGTCATCATTTTTTTGACCCTGAGTAATGCGAAAAACATTAAAGACTCTTCTTCCCCCAAAACACTGCTACAAAGGCTTTCTTTGGAAGATTCATTTACATGTTTGTTGAAATCAAATCCCAGGGTCCATATTTGGGCTCTCAGGCTTGTCATTTTGAAAATTGCAGGAGGGTCATTTTGGGTTCGCCTTAAGTGACCCCAGGATGGCCATTTATGGTTTGTGGGGGCCATTTTGTTTCAACCTGCTGGGTACACAACTAATATCATTTTAAGGTACATGGTTTGTGTAATGATGTATGTCATCAAGTAATGTATTGATGCAGACTTGAATATTTGAATGCAAGATACCAGGAGGTTACCTGTGACACTAAGAGTGTTAGGCCAAAAAAGATTAATGGTTTGGTTCCGGTTACATGGCAGAAAAAAATTGGGTCAGGATATGTTTTTAGTCCCCTACTATAGGTTTGCACTCTTCCCATCCGTCAGTCTGTCAGTCCGTCAGTCTGTCAGTCACACTTTAGTTTTCCGGACTTTTTTTTGGAAATGCTTCAACCAAATGATTTCATTTAACCTACTATAGAATGATGACTTACAGATCAAGTTTGAGTTTCTTGTGTGAGTTACGGCTCTTGAAAATATGGAAATGCGCCAAAATATCAGTTTTCCAGACTTTTTTTGTAAACGCTTCAACGGAATGATTTCGTTTTTGGTAAACTACTATAGAACGATGACTTACAGATCAAGTTCGAGTTTCATGTCGATTGTATTATTCTTGGGTGAGTTATGGCCCTTGGAAATATGGAAAAGCGCCAAAATATCAGTTTTCCAAACTTTTTGGGGAAACGCTTCAACGGAGCGATTTCATTTTTGGTAACCTACTATAGAATGATGACTTACAGATCAGGTTTGAGTTTCATTGCATTATTATTGTGTGAGGTATGGCCCTTGGAAATATGGAAAAGCACCAAAATATCAGTTTTCCTGACTTTTTTTGGAAACGCTTCAACGGAATGATTTCATTTTTGGTAACCTACTATAGAACGATGACTTACAGATCAAGTTTCATTTACACTCTGTCCATCTGTCAGTCTGTCCTTCAGTCTTTCAGTCACACTTCAGTTTTCTGGACTTTTCTTGGAAATGCTTCATCCGAATGATTTCATTCTTGGTAACCTACTATAGAACAATGTCTTACAGATCAAGTTTGAGTTTCATGCTGATTGCATTATTTTTGTGTGAGTTATGGCCCTTGGAAATATGGAAAAGTGCCAAAATATCAGTTTTCCAAACTTTTTTTGGAAACGCTTCAACGGAATTCATGCTGATCACATCTAGGTTATAACATTTGTATAATTATTAATGCTCATTAGTCTGGTAGGGGACATTGTATTGCTTCAGTGATACGTGAGCTCTTATTTTTTTTATTTTTTTTTCCCCTTGAAATTGTGCTTGAGTTAGTTTTTAGGACCAAATTCTTCCAACAGTTGTGACTGAAATATACTGCTTTGATATTCTGTTGAGTCTGAATTGCAAAATTACACCCAAAATGGCAGTTCATCAGAAGATGCTTTATTCGCGTCCACAACTTAAATATGAAACAGACTTGGCAGTGTCGTGTTAATATTATCAGCTGCCCTCAGATTCTGAAGTGAAGTGTGCATTTGCACGTCTCACTTTATCACGGGAAGTGTTAAAATTAGCGCACTTCAGCACATGAAATAAATTGACATTTTAAGAGATTGTGGTAATCGACTGGTTAAGTATCATCATATTTATCTTCGCAGAGGAAGCACAAATGACTTGCTTTTGTTTATTTGAAAACAATGTACCTTGCGTCAGTCTTGCATCAAACACTTTGAAGGCAAGATGCTATCATGACATCACTGTGTGCAAACAGCCAATCACTTTGAAGTACAAGTGTAAAACTGCAAGGAATCCGTTGGAGTTTCCCCAAGAAAAATTTTCTGGTTTTAAATAGCAGGAATGTGATTGGTCGAATGTCAGTGTGACTGACTATGAAAGCTTTGTGTAATGCAGTACACATGGTTGTGGCTTTTCATCTCAATTTGTTTCTGACAAATTGGAGGTAAACAATGTTCTATCATTTTCCTAATAATGGTGATTGTCGAAACAAACCACTTGAACAGTTTAGAATGAAAAGTAATAAAGAAAGATCCCATTGTCTGCGAGTTTAGACAGGATAGTAAAATGGGAAAAACCCAAATTTGAACCAACAATTATCCGCACCTGTGAAGTAAATTCACTTTTCGTAAACCATGATAAACAAGTTGAAATCTGCATACCAGAGTTGAAACTTTGGTATATAATTACCAATTATGATTTAATTTGCCAATGACAGTTTTGAACATGGTACTGATTACATATATAAATTTGTATACCAAAAAAATGCCCAGCACTAATTGTGTCATTGTTGTAAAAGTTGGCATTTGTGTATTTTTATACCACCCACTTGAAAAGTGGGAGATATATAGTGATCACTTGATACTTCCATACTTCCTTCCATCCATCCGTCCGTCCATTACGCTTTAGGGGGGTACGCATCTGCTATTCTCAACTCCTAAACCAGTGAACGGATTTCATTGAAACTCTGACATTCTTTTACATACATTGAAGATGTGCACCTATTTTCTTTTCAGATATTTTCATTTTTAGCTAAAATTGAAAAAGTCAAGCTGAGCTATTGCCATCACTTCTCGTCCGTCGGCGTATGTATGTACGTTAGTACGTACGTCCACAATTTCCTTTGGCACACCTCACAGGTCGCATTTATGATCAGATCGCTTTGAAACTTGGTCTGCTTGTTTGGGGTGACCTCTAGATGGGAGCTATCGATTTTCTTCAATTTCCGTCAAAAAATGTTGCCGTGGCCAACGTTCTTAGAACTTAGTTTAGTCAGACCTTAATATTTCCCTTTGGCACACCCTACTTGGCACATTTATAATTGGATTGCTTTGAAACCTGGCATGCTTGTTTAGGGTGACCTCTAGATGGGAGCTATCAATTTCTGTCAAAAAATGATGCCGCAGCCAACGTTCTTAAAACTTAGTTTAGTCAAACCACAATATTTCCCTTTGGCACACCCTACAGGGCACATTTATGATTGTATTGCTTTGAAACCTGGTATGCTTGTTTGAGGTGACCTCTAGATGGGAGCTATAAATTGTTTAGTCCCGTAAGGGGACTATAGGATTGCACTCCGTCCGTCCGTCCGTCCGTCCGTCCGTCCGTCTCTGTCTGTCCATCTGTCTGTCTGTTTTTTATGTTACCACCTCTCCCTCCAACATGCTTTAAGCTACACCTTTCATATTTGGTACATGGATAAATGGTTCTGAGGGGATGATGCACACTCAAATTTTTTTTTTCAAAATCCAAGATGGCGGAATGGTGGCCAATTTTGTTGTGTTTTTGAAGTTTTTTTTTCTCTATTTTCATGTTACCACCCCTCCCACCAACATGGTTCAAGCTACACCTTTCATATTTGGTACATGGATAAATGGTTCTGAGGGGATGATGCACGCTCAAAATTTTTTTTTCAAAATCCCAAGATGGCGGAATGGCGGCCATTTTTGTTGTATTTTTTAAGCTTTTTTTCTCTATTTTCATGTTACCACCCCTCCCACCAACATGGTTCAAGCTACACTTTGCATATTTGGCACATGGATAGAGGGTTGGGAGGGGATGATGCACGTTCAATATTTTTTCTTCAAAATCCAAGATGGCGGCATGGCAACCATTTCTGTTGTGTTTTTTAAGCTTTTTTCTCTATTTTATGTTACCACTGCTCCCTCCAACATGGTTCATGGTGCACTTTTCATATATGGTACATGGATAAAGGGGTTGTGAGGAGATTATGCACGCTCAATATTTTTTTTTCAAAATCAAACATCTGTCTCTGTCCATCTGTCTGTCCGTCCGTCTGTCTGTTTTTATGTTACCACCTCTCCCTCTAATATGCTTCAAGCTACACCTTTCATATTTGGTACATGGATAAATGGTTCTGAGGGGATGATGCACAGTCAATATTTATTTTTCAGAATCCAAGATGGCAGAATGGCGGCCATTTTTGTAGTGTTTTTTAAGCTTTTTTTCTCTATTTTATGTTAACACCCCTCCCTCCAACATGGTTCAAGCTACGCCTTTCATATATGGTACAAAAAAGTTGCCATTTACAATAAAGGGTTGTGAGGGGATTATGCACGCTCAATATTTTTGTTTTCAAAATCCAAGATGCTTATATACTCTAGTGTCTTCTGTGACAAAAACACTTATGTCACAAAAGCGCCATAGGGGACTAATACCACCTCGGTGGTCAAACACTTGTTTCCATTTCTGTGAAAAAATGTTGCTGCGGCCAACGTTCTTAGAACTTAGTTTTGTCAGAAGACCTCAATACTTCCCTTTGGCACACCCTGCAGGGCACATTTATGATCGGATTGCTTTGAAATCTGGTATGCCTGTTTGGGGTGACCTCTAGATGGGAGCTATCAATTTTCTTCCATTTCCATCAAAAAATGTTGCCGCTGGCAACAACCTTAGAACTTAGTTTAGTCAAACCTCAATATTTCCCTTTGGCACACCCTACCGGGTCCATTTATGATCGGATTGCTTTGAAACCTGGTATGCTTGTTTGGGGAGACCTCTAGATGGGAGCTATTGATTTTCTTCCATTTCCATCGAAAAATGTTGCCGTGGCCAATGTTCTTAGAACTCTTAGTTTAGTCAGACCTCAATGTTTCCCTTTGGCACACCCTACAGGGCATATTTATGTTCGGATTGCTTTGAAACCTGGCATGCTTGTTTGGGGTGACCTCTAGATGGGAGCTATCGATTTTCTTCCAATTCCGTCCATCAGAAAATGTTGTCGCTGGCAACGATCTTTGAACTTAGTTTAGTCAGGCATCAATATATTCCTTTGGCATGCCCAACAGGGCACATTTATGGTCAGATCGGTTTGAAACTTTGTATGCTTATTTGGGGTTACCTCCAGATGGGAGCTATTGATTTTCTTTGATTTCCGTCAAAAAATGTTGCCACTGGCAATGATCTTCGATGAACTTAGTAAAAACTTAGTGCAGTAAAGCATCAATATTTCCATTTGACACACCCTGCAGGGCACATTTATGATTGGATAGCTTGCAAACTTGGTGTGCTTATGTAGGGTGACATCTGTCTGGGAGCTGTCGATTTTCTTCCATTTCGGTCAAAAAATGTTTCCGTTGACCTTTGAACTTAGTTTAGTCAGACCTCAATATTTCCCTTTAACACCCTTCAGGGCACATTTATGATCGGATCACTTTAAAACTTGGTATGTGTGTTTGGGGTTGCCTCTAGATGTGAGCTATTGCCTTTTTTCATTTCCATAAAAAATTATTGTCGTTATCACCAGCCTTTGAACTTACTGCATTTGTGCATCAACTTATCCCTTTTGCACTCTCTGCAGGGTATATTTATGAATTTCCATAAAAAAAACAAAAACAAAAAAAACATTGCCACAAAGCAATGACCTTCTACTTAGTGCATTTGTGCATTAACATCTTCCTTTGGCATGCCTCAGAGGGCACATTCATTATCAGGTTGTTTTGAAACTTTGTATGCTTATGCAGGGTGACAAAGATAGGAGCTATTGATTTTCTTTTCATTTCCATCAAAACTGTTGCTGTTAGCAACAATCTTTGAATTTATTGCATTTGCGCATCAACATTCTTCTTTGACATGGCTTACTGGCCACATTTATCATAGGATTGTTTTTGAACTTGGTGTGCTCATTAGGCAAGACCTTCAGATAAGAGCTATTGATTAGCATTCATTTCTGTGAAAAAAGTTGCCATTTACAATAACCTCTGAACATACTGCATTTGTGTATCAACATTCTTCCTTTAGCCAGTCTTACAGTTTACATTTAAAAATGCATGGATTATTACTCTGACGTTGTGCACACAATGCTGTTATGTTGAAATTTCATCACATAACATTGGTACCAATGATCTTCAATTTTGCCATTTCATTTATAACTTACCAAGTTCAAGTTTGTCAAGTTGAGCTACAGTGTCATTGACACTTTCGTTACAGTTTCCCATATTGAAAAATAAACTTTGTCAAATTCAATTGACATTCTGTACAGATCTGCTATCCGCAACTCCTCCTAAACCAGTGAACGGATTTCATTGAAACTCTCAGACCTTCTTTTACATACATTGCAGATGTGCACCTCCTATTTTCTTTTCAGATATTTTCATATATTTTCATATTTACAGTTCCCCATATTCAAAAATGGTCTTTGTCAATTCAGGTTTTAGTAGTAGGGAGGGTATAGATCTGCTACTCCTCTTAAACCATTGAATCAACTCCATTGGAACTCGCAGACCTTCTTTTACATACATTGAAGATGTGCACCTCCTATTTTTAGTCGAGTTTTGACGAAGTCAAACTCTACTTATAGTTTGATGAAGTGGCGGGCAGGTGTCGGGCGTAAACAATTGCTTTCCGGGCAGTAACTTTAGTTCTATTTGATGCGCCTTTACCAAAATTATACCAGAGGTTACCTTATAGGAAAGGAAGACACCTATCGATTTCAGAGTCTCGCACCCCAAGGTCAAGGTCACTGTTACTATAAATAGAATATTTTGTGACAAATTGGTTTCCGGGCAATAACTTTAGTTCTATTCCGTGTATCTTCACCAAACTGATACCACAGGTTAACCTATAGGAAGGGAAGACACCTATCAATTTCGGAGTCTGGGACCCCAAGGTCAAGGTCACTGTTACTATCAATAGAATATTTTGTGACAAATTGGTTTCCAGACAATAACGTTAGTTCTATTTGTCACACCTTTACCAAACTTATACCAGAGGTTACCTTATAGGAAGGGAAGACACCTATTGATTTCGGAGTCTGGGACTCCAAGGTCAAGGTCACTGTTGCTACAAATAGCTTACTTCTTCAGAATTTAATGTCAAAAATCGACTTCTGGATCTGTGATCCTCTTACTGGTTTCTGTTTCTTTTTCAATTTCAATAAAAAAAGCGTTAGGGTCAGGCAGCAAAATTAGGGTCAATCAGGGTTGGGGTCAGGCTGCAAAATTAGGGTCAATCAGGGTTAGGGTCAGGCTGGAAAATTAGGGTCGATCAGGTAACCGGAACCAAAGTTAGGGTCAGGCTGCAAAATTAGGGTCGATCAGGTAACTGGAAACAAACCAATATTTTTTTTTAGCTCATACCCTTTCTATTTTGTTCAAATGGAGCGGCTGCCTTCTTCGGGCTCTGGGCAATCATGCCAAAGCCTAAAAATCTTTAAAAATCTTCTCATGAACCCCCAGAGAGATTGCCTTGATAACACTCTTTGATGTTGAAGATTGAAATTTGTTCAAGAGAAGTTGGTTGATCAATATTTGGGCTCTCTGTGGGCACATATCCATAGAGCCCAAAATTTCTATTTCAAGAACTGATGGGCCGATTTGAACCAGATTTGGCATGTAGCATAAGTGGGTCCGAAGTACCTGATTGATGCCCGAAATTTTTTTTTTCGTTGCCCCGTGGGTACCTCTGAGGCTAAAAATAGAAAAAATTCAAATGCTCATATTTTCCAAACTACATAGAACAGAGAACTTTTATTTGGTATGAAGCATCCTTTTGACTGGTAGAATGGATTAAAAAAAAAAGGTCATTGGTTGTGTTAGGGTGTTCTGTAGGGGCGTTTGAAAAAATGCTGAGTCAGCATATTTGCAGAAGTTGAAAAAATGCTGTTTTTTTCAGAATCCAGGCCTGCAAAATTTAGGGGGGCTAAAAATCGCTCTCCTGAAATGATCTAGGAGAGCTAATGGCTCTCCTAATTTTTTTTTGACATGGAAGGCAGTTAAACCATGATATATCATATGATTGCAGTTCAACACTGTGACCAGACATGCTCTACGTAATTTGGATAGTTGTAATACATGTCACTTCGAAAGTTACTCAATACTGTGTTGAAGTCGTCGGTCCTGACAACTCACAACTGTCACAAGCAAATCATGGTTCAACTTCATCCCCTTCATGTTCATCCCATCAGATAAATTTTGAATTTCAATTCATTGTACCTGTGCCAGCTGTACAGTACATGATGCCAATTGAAGATTTTCTAAATGGTCCTGGGATAACACAATTTTTTATCTTCAATTTTGTTTTATTCATCGCATTCAAAATTACTCTTGATTCGGTAAATAAAAAAAATGTGAACACTCTTAGACGGGGACGGCTTTCAGAAATTGTATGTCAATAGTCATGCCTGTCGAATTTGTGTTGAGGGAATACCGTAACTCCACGTGGTTATCACTTAATTTAAGTTCTCTGTTTATCCGATGTCGTTTAATGGAAATATAAGTTGGTTTTGAAATGGGGCAATGTTTGAATAGTAATAGAAAGTGTACATACCCAATGAAAAATGAAACCAATCAAATAATTCTCGTGGGCAGGTGATCGTGACGTTTTGAATATTCACGGAAATTCACAAAAAATCAGATTGATAATCTAATATCATGACAACCGAAAGTGAAAGTAAACACAACAAAGGTTTATAATTAGCCTGTGTTATGATGTTCAGTGTTGCCTCGTGTAACTGAAAAAAGAGGGCGTTGTGATACAGTAACCACCAAAATTAATTCAGATTTTGAGCAACTTAACCTGCGAACCGTCCCAAGCCAAAGCGGGTACGTTGTCACACCAGGAACTGAGGAAGTAATAAACTCCCAGGCCTGGCATTCTGAATCAATCAGGTTCCTGTATTGGAGAAATGCAGTGCTATCTCTCCGAAACCTGTCCGAATTGATTCGCTATATACATGTGTTCATTTGATGTTCCGAATTAGCTTATTATTGTTGAACTTGGTCATAGCTTCGTTGTATATTCAACACAGTTAGGAATACTACTGTCTGAGCCAAAATAACAGCCATTTATGATACTGAACTTGTGAGGGTCACCTGAATTATTCCACTGTCGGGTGTTTTACAGTTTACATGACAGAGAAATAGGTACGAAAAAAAATGAGATAACCTTCTAATTTTCCCTGCGCTTTGACACGCAAGCATAAATACGCATCCTTCAATTTTGAAGCTGTGTTTTTCAAAAGTGTTATACTTATCCTTGTGCACCCAGGAGAGCGAAATTTCGCGGACCTTAATGGTTCTTGGCGCACGTTAAGGCGTGCAAAAAAAACGTGTGCCTGAAAACGCCAGGCCTGAGAATCGCTTATCAGAATCTTTTGATATTTGGCATACAGCATCCATAAGACGGTCAAATACAAGTGTGTTCAAATTTAGGCTTGCCGCAATTATGAAATTCCATAGTCGATTAATCAGAGCCCAAAATTGACGATTAGTCAACTTTTTTTTACCACGTTTTTAGCTCACCTGAGCGAAGCTCAAGGGGAGCTTTACTAATCACTTTCTCTCCGTCGTCCGGCGTTAACTTTACATTATCGACTTCTTCTCACGAACTACTGGACCAAATTCAACAAAATTTGCTGTGCATGTTCCCTATCATATGTCAATTCAAATTTGTTCAAACAAAGTTGCCACGCCCACAGGGGGCATGACTCTGATAACACCCTAAATTTGTTTCCAAAATTAAAAAAAAGTCTTCTTCAGATCCACTGGGCCGAATTCTTTCATATTTGGTATACAACATTTCTAGGGGGGTCATATTCAGATTTGTTCAAATCGAGTCCTTAGGTTAATATTTGGGCTCCTTATGGAAGCCCGAATTTTAACTTAGTGCAATATGAGGATTATTCTTTAAAAATCTTCTTCTTCGGATCCACTGGTCAGAATCTTTTCATATTTGGTATACAACATCTCTAGGGGGGTCAGATTCAAGTTTGTTCAAATCGTGTCCCTGGGTTCATATTTGGGCTCCCTATGGGAGCCCAAATTTTAACTTGGTGCAATATGAGGATTATTCTTTAAAAATCTTCTTCAGATCCAGCAGTCGGAATGTTTTGATATTTGGTATGCAGCATCCTTAGGGGGGTGAGATTCAAGTTTGTTCAAGCCATGTCCCTAGGTCCATATTTTGCTCACTGTGGGAGCCCGAATGATAACTTAGTTCAAAATGAGGAATTTTCTTTAAAAATCTTCTTATCAAGATCCAGCAGTCTGAATGTTTTGATATTTGGTATGCAGCATCCTTAGGGGGTGAGATTCAAGTTTGTTCAAGCCATGTCTCTAGGTCCATATTTGGACTCACTGTGGAAGCCCAAATTGTAACTTAGTTCAAAATGAGGAATTTTCTTTAAAAATCTTCTTCTTCAGATCCAGCAGTCGGAATGTTTTGATATTTGGTGTGCAGCATCCTTAGGGGGGTGAGATTCAAGTTTGTTAAAGCCAAGTCCCTGGGTTCATATATGGGCTCCCCCCTGAATTATTATTATTACTTAGTTCAATATGAGGAATATTCTTCAAAAATCTTTTTTTTTTTTAGATCCACTGGTCAGAATCTTTGGATATTTGGTATAAGCTTTTCTTAGGAGGAGCAGATGCACCTTGTTGAAATCAATTCTCTGGGTTGATATTTAGGCTACCATGTCAGGTGGGCGCCCTCAGGCCCCCTGGGGCCTCTTGTTTTAACAAAGGGTCGGCTAAAACGAGATGGCTGAATGGTCCTAAAGTTAGGTATTACCGGGCGTGTGGCCGTGTACATTTCCAATAACATGATGACATAGTCAACGATCCATCATTCCCACATTATAAGGCTTGGTGAACGTCGGAATGAACGTTTCGTTGACCATATTCTGTTAAGTTGGACGATCGTCTGCCATACCGTTAAACAGTAATACACCCTGACGCCCGAAATTCAGATGAAACATGACAGTGAGCAGCCAGAAGGAAGTAGGCCTGATCCGAGGGAGAGGGATTTTACAACTTCCAAGGACTATTCTGCTGGACCCTGTAAGGGCACTAAGGATGTAAAAAGTCACAACCCCCCTCCCCTCCGCACACACACTCACGATAATTTATCAATGGTGGGCAACGTTGTGATTTTCGGATTTCCAACACGAAAGAGTGACCCAAGGGAGCCAACTCCAGTTTTGTGATGCAAAATAGATTAAATATTTTGTGTTACAAAACTAGAGTTAGCTGAATCTTTACCCATGATTGAAAATGGCTATGCAAATTTCATCCAACGCAGCGAGTTTCATTTCATGTTGTTCAAAATAAAAGATTTATGAGCAAAGAATAACCGGTTATTGGAAACGATGTTGTTTAATATACGGACATGTTGTTGACATGACGAGAGCAGTAATACTTGAAAATAACTTTCATATTTTCCCCCCAAAAAATCATTAAAGTGGGGGAGGTAATTACTGCAAACATTTCCGAATCGGACTTAGAAAATTCACAATTTATTTGAAGGGGGGGGGGGGGGGGGGGGGGGGGGGGGGGGGTGTCTGAGGCTGCCCTCCTTTACCTCCATATGGTCTACCACTGTCGTTTATACATCCAGAAGAGTTGCCATCATGTATATACAGCGTGACCACATTCTGGCAAGCCAGTGGTGTCGTTATACATGCGGGGGTAAAAAAAATGTCGAAAAAGTCTTTCAAATTTAAAGTCGATCAATCGGCACGACCGACGATTAGTCGACTTCTTGCATAATCACTGCAAGCCTATTCAAATCGACCCCCTCGGTTCAAACTTGGGCTCAACAGATGAGCCCAAATAATTAACTTAGGGCGCTATGGGGAATAAGCTTTAAAAATCTTCTTCAGATCATACAGTCAGATTCTTTTGATACATGGTATATGGCATCTCTACAGGGTCAGATTGAAGTTTGTTCAAATTGAGTCTCTGGTTTAATATTTGGGCTTCCTATGGAAGCCCGAATATTTACTTGGTGCAATATGGGGAATAATCTTTAAAAATCTTCTTCTTCAGATCCACCAGTCAGATTCTTTTGATATGTGGTATGCAGCATCTCTAGGGGGGTTAGATTCAAGTTTCTTCAAATGGGATCCCTGGATGAATATTTAGGCTCTTTATTGAAGCTCAAATTTTAACTTGGTGTAATCTGAGAAAATTTCTTTAAAAAATCTTCTTTTTCAGACCCACAGGTGAGAATCCTTTCATATTTGGTATGTGGCATCTCTAGAGGTGTAAGATTTGAAGTTTTGTTCAAATCGACTCTCTGAGTTAATATTTGGGCTTCCTATTGGAGCCTGATTATTAACTTGGTGGAATAGGGGGGATATTCTTTAAAAATCTTCTTCAGATCCACCAGTCAGATTCTTTTGATATTTGGTATGCAGCAGGGGGGTCGGGTGGGGGCGGTTACATTCAAGTTTGTTCAAATGGGATCCCTGGACTGGATGAATATTTGGGCTCTTTATTGGATAAAATTTCAGAAACATAGAAACCACTGAGTGAACACAGCAAAGAATTTTCAGTCTGCAACAATTTTAATCAAGTTATATCCGATGAACTTCGAAATGTTTTTTTTTAAACTTTGAAAGGTTATTTATTCATTGTGGTTTAAAGACATTTCGACAGCCAGGGTCACCTAGTGTAGGACAGTTTTATGAGTGGAGGAAACCAGAGGACCTTCAGGCACTCCCCCATACATTGTAACAAGGAAAATCCTTAGACTAAATTTACTTCAAAGATAATATGAAGCATACCTGCTGTCTATGAAGCCTTTATGCTTCAGCATGTGTACTTATGAACCGGCCTGGTCTTATGTGCTTTAGCTCCTGCCCTCCATGGCTCCTGCAAAATCAATTTAAGGCAAGCTGTAACTGTAATAGCTCTCGTTAAACCTTCAATTCCTTTATTATTCCCCCCTTTAAAAAAGGGGGTTTATAATAATCACTTTGTCCATTCATCCTTACATCCGTCCATTTGTTTGTCACACTTGTTTCCGGGCAATAATTTTTGTACCATTGGTCGCACAGTACTCATACTTCACAGGTAGGCTGCTTGATGGTTGGGATTGCTCATGGTACCAGGTCAAAGGTCAAGATCACTGTTACTATAAATATAATTATACTCCCACGTTCGAAGAAAATGGGGGTATACTGGATTCCGTCCGTCTGTGTGTGAGTCCGTCCGAGAATATTCATAACTGAAGTAAATTATTATTTTCTATAAAAAAAAAATAACTAGTGTGGGCACACCTGTGACCAATATAATATTTGTTGGTCATAATATTATTTTTGAAAAAATTTCAACCAAACCATATCATGTGATCCCTCATTGGAACGAGCTTGTCAATCTCGTTCCAACGAGGGGTAACTTGATATGGTTTTATTGAAATTTTTAGAAAAATTTGAAAAAAATTATATTTAAAATAATAAATTTTGATATTGTCTGCGTTGGGTAAAGGGTTAAAGATGTTTTTATTAATAACAAAGACATGAAATGGTAAATTGAAAAATAATTTATTTTTCTCTTCTATTTTTCAGTTTCAAGAGTGCATGAGTGGAATATCGAATAGATTGATTCCATGATGGATGATTCCATAAATATGACATAACCTTGTGGACATTTTTACTTCGAATGGAGTGATGAGAAACTAGGCCAAAAGATTTTGAGTACTGATTTGTGTATTGGGTGTATATTTAGTTGATTCCAACATTTTTTTCCCCCCATATCTCAAGAATGCAAGAAAGCACCATCTGCAATGCTTTCGCCTAGCAGATTGTGCTTTGTTGTTGCAGTCTGGGGACAGAAGGAGCAACAATACTGACAAAGGTGATGTGGTACTCAGCCATCCAAATGGTGGGCATGTACCTAGACGCTTGCTATGGAAGTAGAAATTTTAGAATTGAACAAGTAAATGTGTAGTTTATGGACAACTGTGTTCTGTTGTTGAGGTCTTTGTCAATGTCTGCACTTTTCCTTGTTTGATCCCAAAATTTCCACTGGTCTAGCAAATAAGTGAATAGGTTGATGTCCACCATTTTGGGTGGTTGTGCACCCTATCACTTCATCAGAAGAACAAAAATGGATTGCTACACAGAGCCCAACATTACTGAGGTTGGAAAAAACCCACTTGCCCACTAACTGGCCCACTAACTTACTAAATATCTGACTTACTGATGCTGTCTCACCCGACTGAGGACCTGGTGACAGCTGACTGAGGCACAGGAAATTTGAGATGCCCCAGCATGTCTGAATGCTTTACCCCAAGAGCTATGGCACTGTTAGAGTTCATGATGTTTGTGGGGGTTTTCTTAAAGTTCATCTTTTATTGATGGCTACACTCTGGAAATGCATCTTTTAATGACAGGTGTCTCGGCACTAACAGGGACATCTTCTATTTTCATTAAAATATAGAAGATTTTCCTGTTAGTTCTGAGGCACCTGTCATTAAAAGATGCATTTCCTGAGTGTGATTAGAAAACCTCCCCAAACATCATTTCCTTGTGTGTAGCAGCAGTGCCATAGCTCTTGGAGTAAATTGTCTTCAGGCATGCTGAGTCATCTTGTGTGGACTGTGTCTTAGTCAGTTGCCACCAGGTTTTCTCACTTGGGTGGGACAGTCTGAGTAAGTCAGCTTCTTTTCTTTCCGAAGCCCCACCCGGATTTTTTTTTTATTGGGTGGGGCGACGAAAAAAAAAACGAAAAAAGAAAAAAAAAAAAAAAAAAAAAAAAAATAATAATAATAATATTCTCTTTGTTTCTGTGTAATATCTTTATAATATGATGTTCTTATACACATTTAATATGTTCTGGTTATAAAATACTATTCATTGATATACTTATATATATTCATACACTTATATTATCTTTATATACTTATAAATACATACTTATATATATCTTTATACACTTATATATGTATATATGTATGTGTACTTATATAAATATACACTTGTACATATTATATTCTTAATAAATACTTGAAATATCTTCAATAGTTCTTCATTTTGTTTCCATATGCATGTATCTATTTCATTTAAAAATCTTGCCATGTTATGGGAAAGAGAAACAACATACTCAAGGATTTGTGAGCACAGACATTTTATTCAAGATACTTCCAGTTCATTGACAGTTCTATAAAAAGTATACATATACTTCACATTTACAATAATAATGACAAGATCTTTTGTCACTTCAAAAGACTTCTACTTACATTGAAGTTCACAGGAAACACCACAGACCTGCTCATGGTTCAGCACTGAGGTGAGGGCATGGGTGTTTATTCAGGGGAAAATGAGGTTTCCAACAGATGTTGGGGAACATTGTGTGCCTCTGCCAAAGATCTCACTCCCCAACTTCGCTTGGCTGGTCACAGGCACACAAGGATATCGTTCCAAACATCTTGGGGAAAACAGTGCCTGCAAAAGGGCCAGCCACACAACTTCTGCATCTCAAGTGGTGGGGCAATGGGTTGAATAGAACTGGGGGAGAGGGTGTGGCTTCACTGGGCACAGCTACACAATATCCAAGCATTCTCTATTTCCAGGGGGGGGGGGGAACAATGGCTACCAATACCACATGGTTGGATAGGATTGTGTGCCAAACTTCAGGGGGGGGTTGGTGGCACAGGCACACAAAGACTCCAAAGGGGTCACACAACTTCTGAAAAAGGTTGAATACAACTGGGCACAGGTACACAATATCCAAGTACTTTCTTTGCTTTATTGTGTTTCCAACTGACCTGTTGACGAGAATCAAGCAGGAGTGCAACTGCACTCACAAATTTAAATGCATGTGCAGGAATGCTATTTTGGCTTAAATACGCTTGGAAGTTATTACTAAGGCGAGTGGTCACTGTTTTGAGAGGGGTTTTATCTTTTCTCACCTTCAAGGGAACACCACAAACCTCCACATAATAAATTTCCGGAGGGGGGGGGGGGGGGGGGGGAAACAATGGCTACAAGATGGTCAGCTGTTAGGGACATTGTGTACCTGTGCCCAACTCGGCATGCTGGTCTTTCCAAGCATCTTCGGGAAAACGGTGGCTGCAAAAGGGCCACCCGCACAACTTCTCCATCTCAAGTGGTGGGGAACTGGGCCAATAATATGTGGCTTCACTGGGCACAGGTACACAATATCCAAGCATTCTTACAAAACAGTGGCAACAAAATGCCAGATTTCTCACACAACTTCGGATGGAGGTGAGGTTCCATAGCACTGGGGGCATTGTGCCTGTGCTCTTTCCCATCACGTTGGGCGAAACAGTGGATACAGATGGTCACAGGTTCTGCATTTCAGTGGGGTGAGGTTAGAAACAACTGGGGACATTGTGTACCGGTGCCCTAAGACCTCACTCCCCCATCTGAGCAGGCCAGTTGGCGGAGTGAAGGCTGGGCACAGCCGCACAAGAACATTTTTCTCAGCAAATAATTCATGGTGCGCCATGGGTGTTATTCTATTCAGAATGGGAGGGAAGAGGGTTTTTGAAGTGACTGTGCACAACTTTCCTCTGATATGTTCACATTAATGTTATGCGGGACACATAATATATATTTTCAGGCATAGTCAGAGCTTTTCACTCAGGGGTCACTGTGCCCAACCCCGACATCTCACTTCCCACAGAATGTTATGAGGAGCACATAATCTATTTCCAGGGGGGGGGGGGGGGGGGGAGGCAGCTGGGCACACAAGGACTCCAAAAGGGTCACACCACTTCTGCATCTCAAGTGGTGGGACAAAAGATTGAATACGACTGGGCACAGGTACACAATATCCAAGCATTTTGAGGAAAACAGTGGCAACAAATTCCAGATGGTCACACAAGTTCTGCAGCTTCTTTCCAATCATGTTGTGGACACCAGTTATGCATGTCAATAGGGATGGGTCGGATAGGATTGGCACATATGTGCCCAGGCATACAAGGATATCTTTCAAAGCTTCTTTGGGAAAACAGTACCAACAAATGCAAAAGGGTCACTTAAGTGGTAGGTCAAAGCCCCAAACTGGCATGCCCATCTCTGGGAGGGGGTTTGGCTTCACTGGGCACAGGTACACAATATCCAAGCATTTCAGGAAAAAAGTGCCAACAAATGCATAATGGTCACACAAGTTCTGCAGCTTCTGGGGGGGGGGGGGGGATACAAATCGTCACACAATTTTTAATTCTCAACACACAGGACGGGCTTCACGTTGGATAGTACTGGGGACATTTCCTGTGGTCAAGTTCAACATTTTTGGGGAGGGATTTTCAAGGGGGGGGGGGGGGGGGCACCACAAAAACATTGGCACTTCTGAACGTAACTTTCCCTATCATCAGCAATACTGGTTGAGGATAACAGTTGTAATACCATAACATTTCGGCATTTGCATGCACATACAGGTCTGGGATGGGCACAGTGCTGTCTTTTCAAACAGGCTGAAATAACAAAGGAAGTACAACTGGTCACACAAATTCGCCAATTTGAACATCTAGGGTGGTGAGGCAGTTCGATCACTTTGGGAACATTTTCTGACAGATACAAGGAAGAGGCAAAAAAACAAAAACATTTTTCCAGGCATTTTGATAATACAGTCCACCTACAAATGGTCAATCAAGTTCTGAATCTTTAAAGATAGTGCTGGTGGGGAGGGTGTTCGGTGCAAATTGGGATTGGACAGGGAACATTTCCTCTTTTAACACTGGTGAATCTGAAGAAGTAGATTTTTAAAAAAAATTGATCATATTTCACTATGTTAAACTACACCCTCCCATAGGGAACACAAATATAAACTCGGGGAATCCATTTCAACAAACTTGAACATGACCCCCCCCCCCCTAATTATTAACCCAATGACTGGATTTTAACAAACTTGAATCCCCCCCCCCCCCCCCCCCCCCTAGAAATGTTATATATCAAAAAATTCTAAATGATGGTTCTGGAGAAGAATTCAAAATTTTATTTCAACAATTTATGCGTGCTATCAGAGTAATGACTCTTCTGGGCGAAGCAAGTTTCTTTGAACAAACTTGAATTGACATATGATAAGGAATAAAGTTTCAGCTCGTTCCAACGACGGGTCACATGATATGGTTTTCTTTAAAGATTTTGCAAAATATTTTTTCAACTCCTCATTTCGCAAATTACGCGTGCCAATGCGGGCGATTCGTTGCGTAAAGGATAACCATGTATATAGTCAAGGGGTTAACATCTGTTTGCAGTGTAACTTCCAAATCATATACTGGATTATTGTATGTAAACGAGGGTGACTGTGGGGAGTAAAATATCAATGTCTATTTACATTTCCACACATATTTTAACAGCAAGACAAACTTCCATTTCAAATGATACCATACACTATTTTCACATTTCTCCGAGACCAAGAAAATTGACACATTATTGGGAGCAACATCAACTACAAGGGGTGGAAATGTTCTGTACTTGTCTTCAATGTCACAGAATAACACGGTCACATACTTCTCTAGCAAACAGTCATTAATCATAGGGCCAGGTGGTGGGTGTCCCAGGAACTCTTACACTTTCTGTATGTAATATATATTTCTGTATTGATATAGTCAAGCCAGTTAGAATAAATTGCTTTCCGTTACGGACGCCTTCTCAACTCATTCCAGTAAACTACCTACATAACACCCTTGACAATTCTCAAGGATTTCAATTACTTCAATCTCACCTTGTTGAATTCAAGGCCAGTCCTTGAATCCAAGAACCGTGGGAACTTGATTTTCAAAAAAATACCAAAATATTTCATACCTCCCATCTACACATCACACCAAAGCTACATATGAAATCTGAATAACATCGGGTGAGATACGGCCTGTAGGGTGTCCAAATGGAAATGCTGTCAATTTATATGCAAAATCAAAGATGGACACATTTTTCAGCAAAATGGAAAAAAATTTATACCTCCTATCTACACATTGCCACAAAGCTACATATGAAATATGGGACTGATCAGGTGAGAGCTGCAGCCAACATGCTGTGCTCAAGGAATTGTTGGACAGTTTATATCAAAATCAAAGATGGCTGCTGGCAGCCATGTTTTTTAACAAAATGCAGAAAAATTCAATAGCTCCCATGAACACATCACACCAAAGCTGCATATCAAATTTGTAAAACATCGGGTGAGAGATGTGGCCCCTAGTGTGTGCTTATGGAATTGTGGACAATTTATATGCCAAATCTAAAATGGCTGCTGGCGGCCATGTTTTTTAAAAACATTTCGAAAGAATTCATAGCTCCCATCTAGACATTTACCCAAAAGTTACAGACGGACAGACAGACGGATGACCCATTCCAATACCTCATACTTGACGTCAAGTTGAGCTAAAAAAAAAATCACCACAAATTTACCTGAAATCGGTTCAGCTGTTTTGTAAGAGAAGGTGTAAACACCATGTTCACAGACGACAGACAGAGAGTGATCACTAAAGCTCATACACACTTTCAGTTAGATGAGCTAAATATCAAATAATTTTGCCTCGGGGGTCTCAACAACAAAACCTTTGAAGAATATTCCTCATCCTGCACTAAGTTAAAATGCGGGTTCAAATACAGGGAGCCAAAATCAGGGATTGAATTGGAACAAAGTTTAATCTCCCTACACTTTAGATGTCAACACAATGTAACAATGAAAGTGTCAATGACATTGTAGCTCAACTTGACAAACTTGAACTTGTTAAGTTATAAGTGAAATGGCAAAATTGAAGATCATTGGTATTAATGTTATTTGGGAAAATTTCAACATAACAGCATTGTGTGCACAACGTCAGAGTAATCCATGCATTTTTAAATGTAAACTGTAAGACTGGCTAAAGGAAGAATGTTGATACACAAATGCAGTAAGTTCAGAGGTTATTGTAAATGGCTACTTTTTTCAACAGAAATGAATGCTAATCAACAGCTCTTATCTTCAGTTCTTGACAAACGAACACACCAAGTTCAAAAACAATCCCATTATAAATGTGGCCTGTACGCCATGTCAAAGAATGTTGATGCACAAATGCAATAAATTCAAAGATTGTTGCCAACAGCAACAGTTTTTGATGAAAATGAAAAGAAAATCAATAGCTCCTATCTTTGTCAGCCAGCATAAGCATACACAGTTTCAAAACAACATGATAATGAATGTACCCTCTGAGGCATGCCAAAGGAAGATGTTAATTCACAAATGCACTAAGTAGAAGGTCATTGCTTCGTGGCAATGGGTTTTTGTTTCTTTTTTTTGGGGGGGGTGGGGGGGGGGTGCGGGGGTGGGGGGGGGGGGGGGGGGGTCGATGGAAATTCATAAATATACCCTGCAGAGAGTGCAAAAGGAAAACGGATAAGTTGATGCACAAATCCAGTAAGTTCAGAGCTGGTGATAACGACTATAACTTTTTATGGAAATGATAGCTCACATCTAGAAGTCACCCCAAACACACATACAAAGTTTCAAAGTGATCCGACCATAAATGTGCCCTCAAGGGTGTGTTAAAGGGAAATATTGATGTCTGACTAAACTAAGTTCAAAGATCAGCGGCAACATTTTTGGACAGAAATGGAAAATCAACAGCGCCCATATAGATGTCACCCCACACATTTATTTATTGGTGTTTTTTAAGGTCACATACTTATGCACAATGGCTAATCGTGACCGTGACAGTTTTACGTGTGGAGGAAGCCAGAGTACCCAGAGAGAACAACCGAGCAACGACGAGCAGCTGTCAGCTCTCCAATATCGTAACTCTGAACTCTGCACCGCAGCACAGGCAAGGTTAGATTGATTGAAGACATGCGCACCATCGACGTGCAGTACGCCCCGGTACACAGCGTCATCGTGCCCCCATGTAGGCAATCGGGGCAAAGTGTCTTGCCCAAGGACACAACGCGGTTGCCGCAGGTGGGATTCGAACCGACAACCTCTCGGCTTGCAGCCTGCACCTCTACCAACTGAGCCACCGCGCCCCTGTCACCCCACACAAGCACACCAAGTTTGCAAGCGATCCAATCTTAAATGTGCCCTGCAGGGTGTGTCAAATGGAAATATTGATGCTTAACTGCACTAAGTTCTTACTTAGTTCACTGAAGGTCATTGCCAGTGGCAACATTTTTGGACGGAAATCGATGAAAATAAATAGCTCCCATTCAGAGGTAACCCCAAACAAGCATACAAAGTTTCAAACTGATCTGATAATAAATGTGCATTGTAGGGCATGCCCAAGGAATATATTGATGCCTGACTAAATTAAGTTCAAAGATCACTGCCAGCGACAACATTTTTTGACGGACGGAATTGGAAGAAAATCGATAGCTCCAATCTAAAGGTCAACCCAAACAAGCATGCCAGGTTTCAAAGCAATCCAAACATAAATGTGCCCTGTAGGGTGTGCCAAAGGGAAATATTGAGATCTGACTAAACTAAGTTCTAAGAATGTTGGACGCGGCAAATTTTTTGACGGAAATGGAAGAGAATATTTATTTATTATTTATTCATTGATGTTTAAGGTCACATATTTATGCACAATGGCTAATCATGACCGTGACAGTTTTACAGGTGGAGGAAGCCGGAGAGAACCACCGAGCAACGACGAGCAGCTGCCAGCTCCCCAACATCGTAACTCAGCACTGCAGCACAGGCAGGCTTGGATTGGTTGAAGACATGCGTACCATCGACTAAAAGCACGCCTTAGTACACGGCGTCATCGTGCCCCCATGTGGCCAATGGAGATGAAGTGTCTTGCCCAAGGACAAAACGCGGTTGCCGCAGGTGGGATTCGAACCGAGGACCTCTCGGCTTGCAGCCTGTACCTCTACCAACTGAGGACTCCCCAAACAAGCATACCAGGTTTCAAAGCAATCCGATCAGAAATGTGCCCTGTAGGGTGTGACAAAGGGAAATATTGAAATATTGAGGTCTTCTGACTAAACTAAGTTCTAAGAACATTGGCCGCGGCAACATTTCTGACGGAAATTGAAGAAAATCGATAGCTCACATCTAGAGGTCACCCTAAACAAGCATGACAGATTTCAAAGCAATCCGATCATAAATGTGCCCTGTAGGGTGTGCCTAAGGGAAATATTGAGGTCTGACTAAACTAAGTTCTAAGAACGTTGGCCACGGCAACATTTTTTGACAGATATGGAAGAAAATCGATAGCTCCCATCTAGAGGTCACCCTAAACAAGCATACCAAGTTTCAAAGCAATCCAATCATAAATGTGCCCTGTAAGTTGTGCCAAAGGGAAATATTGTGGTCTGACTAAACTAATTTCTAAGAATGTTGGCCGCAGCAACATTTTTTGACGGAAATTTAAGAAAATCAATAGCTCCCATCTACAGGTCACCATAAACAAGCATGCCAAGTTTTAAAGCAATCTAATCATAAATGTGCCCTGTAGGGTGTGCCAAAGGGAAATATTGAGGTCTGACTAAACTAAGTTCTACGAACATTGGCCACAGCAACATTTTTGGACGGAAATTAAAGAAAATCGATAGCTCCCATCTAGAGGTTACCCCAAACCAGCATACCAAGTTTCAAACCAATCTGATCATAAATGCGACTTGTGAGGTGTGCCAAAGGAAATTGTGGGCGTACGTACTAACGTACGTACGCCGACTGACGAGAAGTGATGGCAATACCTCAGCTTGACTTTGTCAAGTTAAGCTAAAAATTGATAGCTCCCATCTAGAGGTCACCCCAAATAAGCACACCAAGTTTCAAACACATCTGATCATAGATGTTAATGCACAAATGCACTAAGTTTGACTATCAATGCTTGTGGCAATGTTGGGTTTTTTTTTCAATGGAAATTCAAAAATATACCTTGCAGAGGGTGCAAAAGGAGATAAGTTGCTGCACAAATGCACTAACTTCAAAGCCATCCGGTCAAAAATGTGCACTGAATGGTGTGCCAAAGGGAAATATTGATGCATAACTGCACTAAGTTCATCGAAGGTCGTTGCCAGCGTAACATTTTCTGGCGGAAATCAAAGAAAATCGATAGCTGCCATCCAGAGGTGACCCCAAACAGCATACCAAGTTTCAAACCGATCTGATCATAAATCTGCCCTGTGGGGCATGCCAAAGGAATATATTGATGCCTGACTAAACCGAGTTCAAAGGTCGTAGCCAGTGGCAACAGTTTTTGATGGAAATGGAAGAAAATCAATAGCTCCCATCTAGAGGTCACTCCAAACAAGCATGCCAGATTTCAAAGCAATCCGGTCATAAATGTGCCCTGTAGGGTGTGCCAAAGGGAAATACTGAGGACTGACTAAACTAAGTTCAAAGAACGTTGCCAGCGGAAACATTTTTTGACAGAAATGGAAGAAAATCGATAGCTTCCATCTAGAGGTCACCCCAAACAAGCATACCAAGTTTCAAAGCGATCCAATAATAAATGTGCCCTGCAGGGTGTGCAAAATGGAAATTTTGATTCATAATTGCACTAAGTTCATCAAAGGTCGTTGCCAGCGGCAACATTTCTTGGCGGAAATTGAAGAAAATCGATAGCTCCCGTCTAGAGGTAACCCCAAACAAGCATACCAAGTTTAAACCAATCTCATCAAAAATGTGCCCTGTACGGCGTGTCAAAGGAATGTATTGATGCCTGATAAAACTAAGTTCAAAGGTCGTTCCCAGCAGCAACATTTTTAGATGGACAAGAAGCAATGGCAATAGCTCAGTTTGACTTGTCAAGTTGAGCTAAAAATAGTCCTATTGCATTTAGTTACAATTTACGATGCCGCAGGGACCCCAGACATAACCCAAGGGACTTCATTTCAGCAAACTGGAATCTCAACCTCCTAAGGTGGCAGCATATTGAATATCAAAAGATTCTTACTTGTGCATCGGAAAAAAACAAGATTTTTAAAGAAATTTCCCAATATTCTACTGAAGTTAAAATTTTGGTTTAGCAAGGAGCATAAATATGAACCCAAGGACTTGATTTGAACAAATTCAAACCTGACCCTACTGATCTCAGCAAATATCCAAAGATTCACACTGATGGATCTAAACAAGAGAATTTTTTCCTAGAATATTCCTCATATTACACAAAGTAGAAATTCAGGCTTCCATAGGAAGCCCCAAATATGACCCCAGGCACTTCCTTTGAAAAAACTTGTACAAGATTTTTAAAGAAATTTCCCAATATTCTACTGAAGTTAAAATTTTGGTTTAGCAAGGAGCATAAATATGAACCCAAGGACTTGATTTGAACAAATTCAAACCTGACCCTACTGATCTCAGCAAATATCCAAAGATTCACACTGATGGATCTAAACAAGAGAATTTTTTCCTAGAATATTCCTCATATTACACAAAGTAGAAATTCAGGCTTCCATAGGAAGCCCCAAATATGACCCCAGGCACTTCCTTTGAAAAAACTTGTATTTGGACCCCTTAACTGGTAGAGTGCTGAAAGCCCATATTTGGGCTTTATTCTGAAGTACCGGTACCGCAATTTAAAGGCTTCATATTCTGTGGATGTGCTTCAGATTATCGTCGAAGTGATATTATTTTATCTGCAAGGATTTGCCTTGTTACAATTTATGGGAGAGGCACTCTCCCATAAACTGTAACAAGGCAAAGATGCACAAAGAAATTTTAAGGACCAAAAATAATTTAGCTCTCTACCAGTTAAGGATGCTGTATATAAAGATAAAAGGATTACAACTTGTAGATCTGTAGAAAATTTTTAAAGAATATTCCTCATATTGCACAAAGTTAACACTTTATCCAACATAACAGACAAAGATGGCCAGTGCTATTCGCAAAAATCACCATTCAATTTTCATTATTTTTTTCAGTTTTTGTCTCAAAAACATAGCATACGACTCCGAATTGCAATGACCTCATTGACATCGTTCCAATGAGAGGGCATAAACTATGTTTTGACACAAAAATAGAAGAAAAAAAATTAGTTATTCAAGAATTTTATTTGCATTTATCGTCAAACTTTCGTGTTAGGTAAAGGGTTAAACTTTTGGTTCCCACAAGGAGCCAAAATATGAATGATCCTTCAAAAAAAATTCAATATCATCCCTCTAAGGATGCTCTATACCAATCATCAAACATCAAATGATTCTGACTGATGGAGCTTAAGAAGATTCTGAAAAGCGTTTCCTCATATTGGACAGTGTTGAAATTTGTGTTTGAAATACAAAGCCCAGGGACTGAATTTGAACAAACTTTAATCTCGCCCCACTGACGATGCTACTTACCAAATATCAAAAGATTCTGACTGAACGATCTGATTAAGTAATGCAGTTTCCTGTCTCCAACTGATTTTCGGTTGAAATTTTGGAACAACGAGACAAAGGTTTAAGTTAAGGAGTTTGCTTAAGAACTAAAAAAGTTTTAAAAAAATTTTCTCAGACTCATCCAAATGGTGCTTTTGGTTGCCACATGCCCTTTTTTATAACCAATGCAAACTTCAAAAAAAATAAACATTAAATGGTTTATGACTGATATTTTACCCAAGTTAATAAAATTGATAAAACTTGTCCCTTGAGTTCAAGGAGGCTTTACAATGCTTGCCTTCTTGCACTCAAGGGACAAAATACACCACCGCCAATGCTATTCTACAGCTTATGAGGCCTAAAAGATAAAACAAACCAAGAACAAGAAGTTCTGATGGCAAAGAAATAATTACAAAAATAAAAACCGCCCACTCACATCTAGTTTCACAAAAAATGGCCTGTGAAACAGAAGATCTAATTTGTGGGGCCTAACCAATGCACAATTTAAATGAGAATTTCTGTGAGAGTTTCTTAGTTACAGTTTTCAGAATGTTAAGTCTTCTCCACTACAGCATTTTTGGTGAAAAAGGACATGCACTGCCTGCTCCATCGCCCAACCTTAGGGCAGTTACCCTGGCTTCTGATGTCTTTGCCTGTCTTTGATTGGGTGCCATATTATACTAGGGACACACAATTCACTTACATGGCCACACTATCTTGCATCATGTTCAAATGGGGGAGGGGTGGGAGGATTGGGGAGGGGAATCCAAAAGGCTTAACTGGTAGAGTGCTAAGTTTTTGGAGGTGTTAAAATTTTGTTCACATGTTATTGCCTTGCTACAATTTATGGGAGAGTGCCTATAGGCACTCTCCCATAAATTGTAGCAGGGCAATTCCATCCGGACTAAATAATATCACATCAAGAATTAATTGAAGCACATCCACAGAATATCAAGCCTTTAAGCTGTGGTACCTGCACTTCAGGATAAAGCCCAAAAATGGGCTTTCAGCACTCTACCAGTTAACAGAAGGAAAGGTAACCCTACATTTTAACATGTACTACAATACACTGGAGGGGGAGGACAAGATTAACCCTTTACCCAACGTAACGGCCAAAACCGGCCAAGGCTATTCTCAAAAATCGCCAATTAATTTTCATTATTTTTTCCTTTTTTGTCTCAAAAACATAGGTTATGACCCCTCGTTGGAACGAGCTCATCGAGCTCGTTCCAACGAGGGGTCATAACCTATGTTTTTGAGACAAAAAAGGAAAAAAATTAGTTATTCAAGAAATTTTTTTGCAAGTGTCGTCTGCTTTTCATGTTAGGTAAAGGGTTAAAACACAAGGCTCCCTTTACACTGACACATATTATCCCCTTTGTATGCAGTTCTTGTGGGTTTATAATTGGTTTCCACTTCTCAATTCCAAACATACTTTCTCTGTACCACACCTTCTATTTTCAAAATGCAAGAAGAGCAATGATGGCCCACCTTAAATGAACTTAGGAGGGCCATTTTCAGCACACTTCAATTTGACACAAGCCACTGGGTTCTGTTATTGAGATTAGCAATTTTACCATATCTTTCCATCTTATTGTTTGGGCAGTGCAGTGTGCATATATCGTCCCTTATCGCTGCCTACTGGCAGCCTACTGGCACACAGAACACACTGGAGCTCAGGGGACGATATGTAATGTAGGTTTCAAAAATGCAATTTCTTGCTGAACATGTCAGGATGTCTGCATGAATTATGAAAGTGGTCAGACAATTACGGTCAGTATCCGATAAATAAGCAAAATGGATACCAGTTAGTTTCTGCGAGACCCCTACACCTGGCCTCCATCTTGAGATGTAGGGGCCTCACAAAGACTAGCTACCAGTAAGTTTTTTCCAGAGTGCTCAATCACATACTAAGTTGTGCGATACCGATCACCGCAACCTAACAAAGTTCACTTTTGCGGCCCTCCTTGTATGTAGCAAGGAGGGTGTTTACTGCCCTCATAAATTTTATTTTCGGAGAGCCATTGAGAGCAAGAGCAGTTTCCCTTCTTAAAATGACAGGCCTGCTGTACCACAACCCAACCACAACGAACCTCTCCCAAACTCTTTCCTCAAATTACCGGTGTCTTCACAAAATTCTCAAGTGTTCCGGTTCCACACATTTAAAGGCTTCATATAAAAGGAATAACTATTCACAATACACTGGTAAAATATACCAAAGGAATTAACAATGTTGCTGTTTAACTGGTAAAGTGCTGAGTTTTTTCTGACAACGAATCAAAGCTCATCATATACTGCTCTATTACATTTAATTGGATAGTGCCTTATAGGCACTATCCAATTAAATGTCAGAGAGCAAGGTATTGTATAAAAAATCTGATTCATATCAGCGACAATAAAGGCTTCCTCAGGCAGAATGTAGCTACAGACAGTTATTGCCTGTCACTTTTAGTAAAGCCCAAAATAGGGCTTCCAGCACTCTACCAGTTAATATTTTTTTTAATTTCTAATCCAGAAACAAACATTATGATCCCTCTTGGAAAAAGTTCATTGAGCTTGTTCCACAAAGGCATTATAACCTATGTTTTGGTATGAGAAAATAGTATTCCATACTGCACAATATATTATGAGTATTGTTTTCAAATCAGGCAGGTTATCTTAAGTGTTAACCCTTTACCTAACGAATTAGCCACATATGCATGCATAATTTACAAATTAAGCAGTTCACTAAATGTATATTTTTCAAAAAAATTCAACAAAACCATATCATGTGATTCCTCACTGGAACGAGCCAAAAAACTTTCCAAGTCGAAAGAGTGAAAAAGGGCCATAAATGGAAAAAATATGTGGAAGAAACTTACGCTACACAGGTATCATTCTCCGATGATGCTCTATCACAACACCAAATATCATTCGAATCCGAGTAGCAATGGCTAAATGTTGGTACAGACGGATGAATGGGAGGATAAAATGGATGGTCAGAGGTCTCCACTAGATGTCCTTTCAACTTTTCAAGTCGGGGGTATAATAAATTTTGATATCTTCTGTACTGGGTAAAGGGTAAAAAGCTGGAATTTCACACAGTATAACACTTGCCAGCAACAATGCATGGCACTTCCGCCCACCACATAAATTTTCTTATTATACAATATACTGTACATCCATGTAACAAATATTCAAAATAAAATGTTCATGAGGTAACAATGTTCTTTCAAAAGCACATTCACAAAACAATCTGTACACATCAGAATGGAACAGAAAATGGTATGCTGTACTCTTCTATCCCGGGTCAAAAAAGCTTGGTTCTTCTCATCAGCTAACTGAAAAAGATAGAAAAAACATTCTTAATTTTAAATAGAATATTTAATGAAAGTGTCAAGGACACTGTAGCTCAACTTGACAAACTTGAACTTGGTAAGTTATAAATGAAATGGCAAAATTGAAGATCATTGGTACCAAGTTATTTGATGAAATTTCAACATAACAGCATTGTGTGTAAACTGTAAGACTGGCTTTTTTAAATGTAATCTGTAAGACTGGCTAAAGAATGTTGATACATAAATGCAGTATGTTCAGAGGTTATTGTAAATGGCAACTTTTTTCACAGAAATGAATGCTAATCAATAGCTCTTATCTGAAGGTCTTGCCTAATGAGCACACCAAGTTCAAAAACAATCCTATGATAAAGGTAGCCAGTAGGCCATGTCAAAGAAGAATAGCAATGCGCAAATGCAATAAATTCAAAGATTGTTGCTAACAGCAACAGTTTTTGATGGAAATGAAAAGAAAATCAATAGCTCCTATCTTTGTCACCCTGCATAAGCATACACAGTTTCAAAACAACCTGATAATGAATGTGCCCTCTGAGGCATGCCAAAGGAAGATGTTAATGCACAAATGCACTAAGTAGAAGGTCATTGCTTGTGGCAATGTTTTTTTGTTTTTTTTTATGGAAATTCATAAATATACCCTGCGGAGAGTGCAAAAGGGGAGAAGTTGATGCACAAATGCAGTAAGTTAAAAGGCTGGTGATAATGACAATAATTTTTTATGGAAATGAAAAAAAAAAGCAATAGCTCACATCTAGAGGTGTGTCCTGAAGGGTGTGTTAAAGGGAAATATTGAGGTTCCACTAAACTGAGTTCAAAGGTCAGCGGCAACATTTTTTGACAGAAATGGAAGAAAATCGACAGCTCCCATATATATGTCACCCCACACATGCACACGAAGTGTGCAAGTGATCCAATCATAAATGTGCCCTGCAGGTTGTGTCAAAGTGAAATATTGATGCTTAACTGCACTAAGTTTTTACTTAGTTCATCAGAGGTTGTTGCCAATGGCAACTATTTTTGATGGAAATGGGAGAAAATCGATAGCTCCCATCTAGAGGTAACCCCAAACAAACATACCAAATTTCAAACCATCCTGATGATAAATGTACCCTGCAGGGCATGCCAAAGGAATATGTTGATGCCTGACTAAACTAAGTTCAAAGGTTGTTGCCAGTGGCAACATTTTTTGACGGAAAATGGAAGAAAATAAATAGCTCCCATCTCGAGCTCGCCCCAAACATGCATACCAAGGTTCAGAGTGATCTGGTCTCAACTGTGCCCTGCAGGGTGTGCCAAAAGCGAAATATTGATGGAAAAACTGCACTAAGTTCATCAAAGGTCACTGACAGTGGCAACATTTTTTGACGGAAGTCGAAGAAAATCGATAGCTCCCATCTAGAGGTAACCCCAAACAAGCATGCTAAATGTGCCCTGTAGGGCATGCCAAAGGAATATAATGATGCCTGACTAAACTAAGTTCAAAGGTTGTTGCCAGCGGCAACATTTTTTTATGGGAATGGAAGAAAATCAATAGCTCCCATCTAGAGGTCACTCCAAATAAGCAGGCCAGATTTCAAAGCAATCTGATCATAAATGTGCCCTGTAGGGTGTGCCAAAGGGAAATATTAAGGTCTGACTAAACTAAGTTCTAAGAACGTTGGCCACGGCAACATTTTTTGACGGAAATGGCAGAAAATCGATGGATCACATCTAGAGGTCACCCCAAACAAGCATGCCAGGTTTCAAAGCAATCCGATCAAAAATGTGCCCTGTAGGGTGTTCCAAAGGGAAATATTGAGATCTGACTAAACTAAGTTCTAAGAACGTTGGCCACGGCAACATTTTTGGACGGAAATTGAAGAAAATCAATAGCTCCCATCTAGAGGTCACACCAAACGAGCATACCAAGTTACAAAGCTATCTGATCATAAATGCGACCTGTGAGGTGTGCCAAAGGAAATTGTGGACGTACTTACGTATGGCGACGGACGAGAAGTGATGGCAATAGCTCAGCTTGACTTTGTCAAGTTGAGCTAAACAACCAGCAAAGTACATGCCTGGAAATAAAGATCTTACAATGTAATCGTAACCTGTTAGCAGGTTACACAATCTAACACAGTGGTAACTAGGGCTGTCGCGATTATTCGATTAGTTGACTAACCGTCGACTATTGAAGTTGTCGACTTTTTTTATTTTTAGTCGATCGTCGTTCATTTTCAAGGTGGTACACGTCTACTACACGTCGGGGCTAAATTGCATTGTTTTGTGAGGTGAATGATCAATGAAGGTGAATAACTTTAAATATCTAACCATAGTTAACATTCATATCCGGAAGACTGTACGACTGTCACTGACTGTGTAAGAAAGAACACTCACAGTTACTCGAGAAGAATAGATTCTTCTGAATTTCTCCAGTCTTGTACACACGAATGCACCCATTGGAAAACCCAAAGCGCGGAAGTGACAAAATTATGATGAAGGTCAGAACGTCAGATCACTTCTCAAAGTTCGGAACTTCAGACTAAGATCCAATTTTAACAACTGACGAGGGAATGCATAGATCTCAATGTTCAAAATTTCGAGAAACTTATTGCAGAAAGGAAACATATGCAGGAACGTTCTTTGGTAAATTCATTTTAATTCATCGGCTTCAATCCAGTTCAAACTTGGACCCGCAGTCAGTAATATTATTTTTGGGGTTGGTACGTCCTACAGGACGTACAAACCCCAAAAATTATATTACGGACTGTGGGTCCAAGATTGGACTACATGTAGCTTCAGTCGGGACCGATTTGTTGTTCCCACAACCCCACTTCGTCTGAACACACTGGTGCCATTGTCATTTTCAGAGTTTTACGAACAGAAGAATGATTTGCTAAAAAATCATGGGAAGCGACTATTAATCGACTAACCGTCGATTACTGGTCACGATTAGTCGATTACAAAAAATGATAGTCGCAACAGCCCTAGTGGTAACCTGTAAGAAGAGCATGTGATACTTTTTCAGCATTTTCTATTTTACTACTGCAGCCATGCTGTTTACGTCTTTAGGTGCTATATAAGTAATGGGAAATTTAGTTTGAAAATAGGTGACGTTATTTTTGATTGTGTCATATATCTAAAAAATGTTATAAGTTTAGTTTTTGGTGTTCAAAACTGCAGAGCATTGTGCATAAATATGAATGGGCAGTAAAAAAGTGACAAATTATTATATGGCTTAGATTTAGCGAAAACAAGAAGGGCAACGCAAATCGTGGGCCAATGCCCCCAACCCGCAAAATTTTTTTAAGTCGAAAGAGTGAAAAAAGGCCATAAAATGTGTAGAAGAAACTCACCTTACTTAAGTATCGTTCCTCATGAGGCTCTATCACAACACCAAATATCATTCAAATCGGAGTGGCAGTGGCAGAGATACAAGGAAAATGTTGGTATGGATGGATGGACGAACAGAAGGATGGACAGATGGACGAACAGAAGGACAGAATCTCCACCAGTCTGGCACATAATAACCTATCACCTATTCTCTAGCCAACATTCTATTACTTGTAGTACTGAAACGATCCAGCCGTGGTAGGGTTGGTAAATAAGTCTCGGCTTGGTTCAGTAGTTTGGGACTGATGCTAGTGGTCGTGGAAGAGTTAAATGATAATTCTCGGAGACGGGTAATACAAAAACACTAGCTGCACGGATTTCCTTTCTCATAGCGATAATTATGTGAAGAATGTATCGCTTGAATGCGCCTTCATGTATAAAAAATTTTTTCTGTATGATTAGACATGGGATTTTGTGAAGACAGCTGAAGGTAACATTTAGTTATATTTATTTGGAAAAATATTATTGCTTCCATGTCTTGCTAGTCAGATTTGGGAAGGATTATGGAATTTCCTCTCTCGGCGGATCCGGTGAGTCTGTAGGCAAATTTACTATATTTTTCTTGCCTTTTTGAATATTCTGTGCTTGAGAATTGTGCGACCCGACTAAGATTTTCTTAGAGGGGTCACACACTTCTCAGCCAGTAGCAGACTCACTCAACCGGGTGGTCCGAGGGCCGAGTAGTCTGAACCTACCCTAGTTTTGACTGGCCGAGATACTGCCCCCTCTCCCTTAGTCAATCTTTGGTAACATTATAGTGGAATCGTAGAGATCATGTCATAGTCCTGGGTCGTAATTAGTACTTTATGGACGGATCACTTTAGTGGGGGACACACTTTGGTTGTAGGTAGGGGGGGGAGGCGACTTTTGCCCCTCCCCACCCGTGAAGTACAGGAGGAGTTGTTAAGTTTTATAAGTGTTTTTGCTTGAACATGGTAAGGATTGAGATTCAGTTTATGTAGGCCAACTCACCTCAGTAGAGGTCTGCACTGGATAAAATAGCTATTGATTGCGTCGAGATAATCGTGGTATTTGGTAGTGGTACTCCCTTGAGTATGTAATTTTGTATAGGATTTGGGCGCAGAGTTTTGGAACGGAACTCATTTGAGTTTGTAGAACTGAAACTATTTGTAGCTCTCCTCCTCCCGACTGGGATAGGGCAAGGGTAGTAGCCTATTATTATTTCACGCATTGGTTGAGCGTTCGCGACTGGTATTGGGTGGAAGGTAACGCGTTAGCTTTAATGTGGAGTCGTGCTTGTTTACAAAGCTAAACAAGACCTGCTCGTTTTGGTAACCCTCCTTAAGGTCGTTGGTACAGAAGTTTTCTTGAATGGCCCGTTGGCCAATTTAACCCTTTACCTAACATGAAAAGCAGACGACACTTGCAAAAAAAATTCTTGAATAACTAAATTTTTTCATTTTTTGTCTCAAAAACATAGGTTATGACCCCTCGTTGGAACGAGCTCGACGAGCTCGTTCCAATGAGGGGTCATAACCTATGTTTTTGAGACAAAAAATGAAAATATTTTGAAAATTAATTGTCGATTTTTGAGAATAGCGCTGGCCGGTTTTGGCCGTTACGTTGGGTAAATGGTTAAATAAAAGATAAAGATGCAAGATCCCTCCACTTGAGTAAAGAGAAGACTAATGTACTGGAAAGGGTTGGAAATGGTTTGTTTATGATTAATTAAATATTATATCATCTATTTTCTTGTTGTTTAGTAGTTGGAAACCCCGCTAGGAATGAGAACCTGCTTCTTAACCCACAGTTTTTCCCAAACTGCGGACCTCTATGGGACCCTGTTGTTGTTTTGATCGGGGGTGGTGCACGGGTATTTTACTGTGGAGGACTGTTGGAGGCGCCGCCTTCGATTAGAACCACACCAGGCACTAGTTGCGGTGTAAATCGAGAGGGGTAGGGCTCAGGTTTGTAAAGTTTTTGGCGTCGCCGACAGGATTTTCCTTATTTTTTTTGATTAGTTGGTGGATTTCAGAAATTGTTTGAATTTATGGGAGAGCTAGTTGTGATAGAATTGTGAAAATGGCGACCAGAATTGATTACGATTCAGATGACTATGATCAAGGGTCGAGGTCGCGAGTTCATTCGGATGAATTGCCTGAACAGGGGGCAAGACCTAAACAGTCTCGGGGAGTTCCCGAGTCTTTATGTACTCCTGACCCTACACCCGAGTGAGATATACAAGATTCTATTTGATTTTTTGAATATGAAAGGGGTGAGTTAGAGAGAACTCTGTTAGAATTACAGGCCCATTCGGAGCAGTTGGATGAAATTAGTGAGACCCCTGGAAGAAAACCTGACATCACTTCTAAAAAGCAGAGGGTACGAGTCAGTGGCACACCCATGGATGATGGCCGTGGGCACTCAAGACGGAGTTTGCAGGGATCACCCATGACTGCGACTCAAACACACCCCAGACCGGTTGTGCCTCAAATAAAACACTCTGGGCTGAAGTTCGGGAACGAAATGCAAAATTTGGATCATGATACACAACTGCCAGAGTCTAGGTATGGTTTGGTAAAGATGATTATAGGTATCGGAACCAATGGTTTCCAAGGAAACAGATAATTTCTCAGGATACTTATAATGGTTCGACCAGTATAACTGACTGGTTGACCCATTTTCAGAAATGAGTCTTGATTGACCAATGGTCGGAGGACAACAGTTTTTGGTAGTCTCGTTGAAGGGTATGGCTTTACAGTTTTATGAGGATTTGGACCTGTTTGTTAAGGCACACTCCGAGAGTTATGCAAAGTTTAAAGGATAGATTTGACCCCTATCGGGGAACGGCTATTAAAAGGGCCCAGTTACGGTCCCGACGGAGGTCTCATAGGGATACCTTACCCGAGTTGGCCAGTAGTATTAGACGGTTGGTAAGAAAAGCCTATCCTGAGGCGTCCCTGTTGGTTAGGGATGATTTGACCAAGGAAAGTTTCGTATCAGCCTTGACTGATAATGAAACCCAGATGCAGGTACTTAGAGCAAAACCAGAGACACTGGATGTGGCAGTCTGGCTGGCATTAGAAGAGGAGTCATATAAAAGGGTCGATATTCCTATGTCGTCTCTTGGGGTGGTTAATGAGTCAGTGGACTCCGGAAGTTTGGGGGCATTGACCCAGATGGTGCAAGATCTGCAAAAGCAGTTGCAGGAGTTGAATGTGGAACAACAAAAGTTAAGAAACGAGTTGCAAGGTCAAGGTTTTCGGGATGATCAGCCCAAGGGTCGCTGCGATGGAAGTGAAGGTGGAAATAGGTGGAATAGGAGAAGGGGTCATGGTCAGATGGGCCAAAAAGATGAGGTCTTGATTGATAATGTAAATAATTTAAAAGATTAGAGACTGGGGTCAAACCTCAGTCGGAAAGACATGGGACCCTCCCAAAATATGGAACTGGTCATGTATATCTTACACGAAAAGTTTTTGGACAGGAGGTTGATTTTCTCCTGGACACCGGATCTGCAGTGAGTTTGTTGAGTTCGAAAGTGTTAGAAAAAAGTATGGGAATTGGGACCACAACGTTCCGGAAGGCCCCAAGTGTGGCAGGATTGATTGATTTATCTGTAGAAATTGGTAATGATAAAATTGTTCATACCTTTCATGTGGCTGATTTTGCTTTTGAAACAATTTTAGGAATAGATTTTTTGCAGGGCTCCGATGTTGAATTATTTTTACAAAAAAGTGTTATAAAAATTTCAGGTGTTGAGTTTCCTCTAAAATATTATAAGGAGTCAGAAAATCAAATTCATGTTTTATTGATTGAGGGTTTGTCCCTGTCTCCCTTTTTTGAGGTAATCGTAAAGGAACGTGTGGACGATCCGTCGATCGAGCAGGGTTTGTGCGAGGCCCACCCAAAGTTTACTGAAAAACATTCTGGATTAATGTTGGGCTGTGGTGTTTGTGATTTAAAACAGCAATAGGAAATTCAATTAGATTGATTAATTTGTCGAGTTTGACTCAACGTGTTAATCAAGGAGAGACTGTTGTGATAAGACACAAGTGAGGTTTTGGAGGATCCCACTGGTGAGACTCCCCTCCTTTTGAAAACCGGTAAATGTTCTTTAAAACAAATATTTGACCAAGATGTGCTAACAGAATTGCAGGTGGAGCAGGCCAATTTGATGCTGGAGAAAAATTGTTACGTTTTTATACAGTTTGAAGGAGATTTGGGACATACTGATATAGTCCAGCATGAAATTTACAAGGGTGACCACCCTCCCTATTAAACAACGGGCTTATCGGCTTCCTTTTCATAAGAGATGGGAAGTCGAGGAACAAGTAGAGTCTATGTTGAATCAAGGGGTGATTCAACCCTCCAACAGTCCCTGGGTCGCGCCCATCGTTTTAGTAAAAAGTGACGGCAGTTTAAGGTTCTGTGCTGATTACCGTAAACTAAACGCCATTACCTGTAAAGACGCCTATCCCTTGCCCTGAATTGATGAGAGTTTAGAGCAAATGTCGGGGGCAGAGTGGTTTTCCACATTGGATTTGGCATCGGGATATTGGCAGATGGAGTTAGCCCTTCCTGCCCAGGAGAAAACGCCCTTTACCACAGGGGCGGGGTTATATGAATTTACGGTGCTCCGTTTGGGCTTTCTGGGGCCCCCTCCTTGTTCGAGAGGCTCATGGAGCTCGTTTTAAAGGTGCTTCATTGGTATCTTGATGACGTCATTATTCATGCTCTCACGTTCGAAGAACATTTGGAGTGGCTTGAAAATTTTTTAAACGCATTAGGAATGCAGGGTTAAAATTAAATCCATCCAAATGTATATTATATAGACATCAAGTGTCTTATCTAGGTCATATTGTGTCCTCGGATGGTGTTAGGGCAGACCCTGAGAAAATAGCTCATATAAAAGATTGGCCTGTACCCACTTGTGTGAAGGAGGTACGAAGTTTTGGTGGGTTGTGTTCATATTACCAAAAATTTATATCGCATTTCTCTTATTTGGCTAATCCCTTAAGATTAACATAGAAAAATGTGAAATTTCAGAGGAGGATCAACAGGGGGCATTCGATATTTTAAAGGACAAATTATGTCATAGCCCTATTTTGGCATACCCTGATTTTAATTATGAATTCATTCTAGATACAGATGCAAGTCAATATTGTTCCGGGTCAGTTTTGTCACAACTCATTGATGATAAAGAGCGAGTTATAGCCTATTTCAGTAAAGTCCATTCTCCAGAAGAGAGAAATTACAGTACAACTCGTAAGGAGTTGTTGGCCGTGATAAAAAGTATTAAACATTTTCGTCATTTTTGGTCGGAAAGCATTTTACTGTATGGTCAGATCATGGCTCTTTACAATGGTTGTTTAATTTTAAGGAGCCTAATGGACAAGTAGCACGTTGGCTGGAATATCTGAGTGGGTTTGAACCTGTAGTTGTGAACACAATAGAGCTTGGTTCGGTGGTTAAATTTACAGAAGAAAGTCAGCAAGCTGGCCCAATTCTGAAACAACTTAGGGAGTTTAAAAGAGATGGAGTAAAGCCAGGCCCTGAGTTATTAAAAGGAACACCCCTTTTGCTCCATAGTTATGTTAGTCAGTGGGAACAAATAGTTCTGAAGAATGATATGCTATTTAGTGAATGGTGTGAGATTTGCTATTTAGTGAATGGTGTGAGATTTGGGGGGGGGAGGGGTCAAAATAAAATGCTGTGGTTAGTTCCAAGGGACCTGAAGGATGAAGGATCAGCTGTGTAGGGAACATCATGACTCATTGATAGGAGCTCATCTAGGAGTCTTTAAAACGTCAATGAAAATTCAGGAACGTTTTTGGGGGTTGGAATGAAAAAAGATGTAGAATTATGGGTGCGTTCATGTCAGATTTGTCAGCGTCCTAAGCCACCTCATAAGGCTTTTCAGGCTCCTATGGTTACAGACAAGGTGTCTGAACCAATGGAACATATAGCCTTCGATATTTTAGGGCCCTACCGGAATCGGTTCAAGGCAACCTTTATATTTTGGTAGTCTTGGACTATTTTTCTAAATGGACCGAGGCTTTTGCTATTTCCAACCAGAGAGCAAGTACAGTAGCTGATATTTTAGTACGTGAGTGGATTGTTAGGTATGGTATGCCTAAATTTCTCAACTCAGACCAGGGAACTAACTTTGAATCTGAATTAGTGCGTGAGGTGTGTAAATATTTCGAGATTAAGAAAACCCGTACTTAACCATATAAGCCTCAGTCCGATGGACAAGACGAAAGATTTATTCAGACTTTCGCCTCTATGCTAGCCTGTTTTGTGGAGGAAAATCAAAACGATTGGGAATATTATCTCCCTTTTGATATGATGGCCTATCATAGTGCCACACATGAAACTATTGAATTCACTCCCTTTAGTGTCATGTTTGGCAGGGATATTACTCTTCCCATGGAAGTGGTTGTGGGAAATGTTACAGATAAGGAGACAAACCCTAACCTGTATGTTTATGTTAGAGAGTTGCTTGCCCAGGATCTTTCAATCCTCATTCCCAAGTGAGTGAACGACTTGTACGGAGCTAGATCCAACTTTTTCTCATTTACTATGAAACCGAGACATGATCGGAGCAATAGTACCAGACTCTGAACATCATTCTGAAGAATAATTCTGTTGCCCTATCTCCGCAGAATGTCGTCCAAGTAAGCCAACGTTACCGCAGACGAATGAGCTCGGAAGCAAGACATTACCGAGTTCATTATTCGAGTGAAAGCCCAGGGAGCCAGGTTCAGACCAAAGCACATTGCTCCGAACTAATAAACCTTCCTTTGCACAGTGAACCACAAGTAATTTTTGAATGCCGGATGTACCAGGACATGAAAGTAAGCGTCCCTTAGATCTATGCTTGCCACATAGTCGTGCACTCGAATGCTCGCTCTTACAGACTGAATGGTTTCCATATATAACTTTGGAGCCACGATTAGCTTGTTTATCCAGCTCAAGTCTATTACCGGTCAGAACGAGCTGTCTGGTTTCAGTACGAGGAACAGGTGACTAAAAACCTTGAGAATTTTGATTCTCGGCAACCTCTATTGCTTCCTTTAATAAGAGAGCCTGTACCTCCACTAGGAGAGAAGACTCTCTTTTGAGACACGGACATCTTGTTAGTGGGGGTTTCGCTCGGAATGATAGACGTAGCCCGTCCGAGACTACACTTCTCACCCACTGATCTTCCGTGACCGCTATCGAGTTTCTCACGAAGTTTGACAACCTTCTGACAACTGGCAAGCAATAGAGGTCTTGACCATCACCTGTAGGACTTGCAAGGCTTATGGGAGGAGAAACTATGTCCTCCCACGAAGATCCTCATCCTGTCAGCTTAGGGGCATCTGAACGATCAGACTTACGCCCCTTTCCCGAGTCGCTATATTGACGACCTCTGGAGTAATTATATGAGTGTTTCTTGTACCTTCGCGAGGAATTCCCTTTTGAAGATTTTGATTTGGAACGTCTTTGCTTACTTCGGTCTGCTGAAGCAGGTTGATGAGTCGCCAACTTCAAGAGCAGAGCACTGGAAGCTTTCTTAGTAGCCTCTTCATAGACTAATGAAAGCTTGTCGTCCAACACATTATGTGCGGAGATCGGAGTGACCCGAAGAGAGCTTTTCACTTTGTCATCTATAAATGATGACGATGCAAGGGCAGCCTCACGTCTATTTAACTCCCAATTTGCCACTGTGAGGGCAGAGTTATGCATGATTGCCCTGGAAAGAACTCTAAGCGAGGTACACACATCCTCAAATTCCTTCCCGTTGAGACGTTGTGCCATAGCTCTAAGGTGATCTGCATAGGACATCGCGTCCAAATTCACTCTATTTGATGAAATTGCAGTTTCCATTACATCTGAGAGAATGTTGAAGGAGGCAGGTAAGAATATGTCTAACTCACTGGCCTGATCATCTAAACGTAGTGGAGCTCTCTGCACATCTACTCCAACTGTTTTAAATGAACATGGTCCAAGAAACGGTATATTTATGGAAGATGTTGATAAGAAAACGCCTTTTTTCCTCGCACTCGAGAGGTTAAATATGGCGTCGTCTACAGGGCCGAAGGCCTGCAACACCTGTCAAGACTGAACCGGGAAAGAAAGAACTTCTTCCTTCCTCCGTATAAAGTCTACGTCTAGAGACGCCAGCGGTTTCTTCCTTGTTGTCGCAGCTTGCTGATTCGGTGGAACAAACTCAGGATAGTATTGATGGATAAAATCCATCGCAACCACATGTTGTTCCGAAAGGGAAGGGCAATCCTCTTCCTTATCCCTTTTACCATCCGACTGAATCAGCTGAGAATCCTGGTACATTGCATCTGCGTGAACAGACGACTGGACCGACCCAGCACCATCCGACAGCTCACTTTCTGAGTCTGGGGGAGGCTGCTCCTGCACTTGCTGGGATGCTGCGATCAGCTGCACAATCTGTGGCAGCAAGTCCATCACCGAAGCTTGAGGAGCTGCGGTTTCTGTTTCTTAGCCACTTACAGCTCCTGGGACGGCGTTCCAGTGATGGATCTCTTCTCTGAACGTCCCGATTGTCGAAGCCTCGGTTCCCTAGCTACCAGATGGTCCAACTTCACGGGCGAAGGCCGGCTCTGTCTTTGTGCAGCTGGATGGATATCCGAAGCCGGGTAGCTAGGATGCAGTCATGTGTGCTTACTGATCGTAGCAGAGGAAGCCATGACTGTAGCCAAGGCCAGAACAGGTGTGGACGTATGCTCCGGCCCATGCAAGTTTCTCATAACAACATCTGGCCCCAGATGTTGCTGGGTTAAGGAGGGACCTCTCCCGCTAGCGGTCTTTTCAGACCTCGCCAAGCCTCCCAACAAGAAACTTGCTGGCTTCCTCCCTAGTTCCGTTGTTGCTGGGTGAGCTTTTGTTTTTAAGGTACTCGCTCTGCCCACTACACTTCCTTCGACTGCAACGACATACCCAGTGTTACGGCACTCACGGGCGGAGTAACAGCTTCACCGGTCAAGCCAGCTTCCGGCAAGGGATTAAGACCACTGCACAGTGGTCTTATCCCTTGCCTAATATTCAAGAGCACCTTAGCAGCTAGCTCTGTTTGCTCATCAGAGTGCGACGACGGTAGCACACTTTTGGTGGGTGTCACATTACCATCACCATGTTCTTGTTCCTCTGAAAAAAACTTGAATTACCTTGCGGTGAGAGCACTGGCATAGGCATCTCACCACCAACAACATACTGTGACACCCGCTTCTAATGTTTGTCATCCCAATCGACACATGTAGGACAAGAATACGCAGGAGTACATCAACTACAGGCAAGGCAACATGCATGCAAATCTGAGGAAGACTTCCTCGCCTTGCATTTTGAACAGTAAGCTTTCATGATTAAACAAAACTACATCGATCGAACTCCCACAAACTCCACAATAAATATATGATAAAGATACATAATAAACAGCAATCAAAATCGAAATCGAAAAATTAATTCAAAAAATTTTGCGAAAATTTTTTGACAAAAGCCCAAGTTCCCAAAGGGAACGATAGAGCTCAAGTGTGGACAAAATCGAAATTTTTTTGCTACACTACCGGAATATTAATTAATGTATCTTACAATAATCCTACAGTGTTAATAACTAAATACTACATATATTTAAAGATGTTGCCAATGTAAACGTCAAGGAAAAAAACGGAAACAAGACATCAGGCACAGAAAAAAGTCCCAAAGTCAGTAACAGATTTTAAAGCTACCAGATGTAAAGCAAGATCTTCAAACGAAGAAAAAAACAATACATCGGATAGAAGAGGCAAGACCCAAACAACCCAACACCCCTAGGGTGAGGACGTAACCATGTGGAAAAACAGAATAAACATTCTGTTACACACGTTAAACTCCCACGAAATTTAATAAAAAATTTAAAAAAACATAAACCAAAAAGCTTGGGAGTTTAACTGGTTGAGTGCTGAAAGCCCATATTTGGGCTTTACTCTGGTGTGCAGGGTCCATAATGTAAAGGCCTCATATTCCGTGGATATGCCTCATATTATCTTTGAAGTGAAATTATTTAGTCTGTGTAGGTTTGCCTTGTTACAATTTGTGGGAGAGTGCCTAAAGGCACTCTCCCACAAATTGTAACAAGGCAAAGACATGTGAAGAAATTTTGATGGTCAAAAATAATTTAGCACTTTACCAGTTAACAGAAGGGCTTCAAGGAGGGATAGGGAAGGAATACTTAACAAACAGTGCATAAATCATTAGCAATGATGATGACGTCTGCACATGTCCCGAAATTGGGAAACATGAAATAATTTTTATAATTATTATAAAGTTAAGCCCTGAACGTTTCTAACCACTGTTGTTCACTTCCATCACTCATTTCCAGCCTTGGATCCACCAATTTTACCATTGATTTGTGTCTGGCATCCTCAAAAAATGAGATTTAAAAGCACAGATGTCAGTTCAATGTTGCTGACTTTAGGGCCAAACAAAGAATTAGGGCGGAGAAGGATGTGATGAACAAATACATCGTATTTACATTATAAATCGATGGGCGCGGAGGCGTTGCGGTAACCGGTTCTCGTGAGATCACGAAGTTAAGCAATGTCGAGCCCGGTTAATCAGCGGATGGGTGACCGTCTGAGTGATCCATTCAGACTCCTGTGTTGTGTCCTTGGGCAAGGCACTTAACCCCGAATGTCCACATGGGGGCACGATGACGTCGTGTACTAAGGTGTACAGCACATCGATGATACACATGCCTTCAACCAATCTAACCCTGCCTGTGCTGCAGTGCGGAGTTACAATGTTGGGGAGCTGGCAGCTGCTCCCCGTTGCTCGGTGGTTCTCTCCGGGTACTCCGGCTTCCTCCACCTGTAAAACTGTCATGGTCATGATTAGCCATTGTGCATAAGTATGTGACCTTGAACACCAATAAACAACAACAAACATACATAATAACTCACATCAAGCCATACTGGTTTGAAAGATGAACAAATACACCGTATTGACATAATCACACTAGGAAAATATGGCGTCATTAATAGAGCTTATCGCCTCATATAACTGACACCAAACCATACCGGAAGGAAGAGAATAACCTCCTCTAACAAACGATATCATGTCCGATAGGACAACTAACTCAGGCTAGATGAAGCAGCTAAAGGTCTTCCTGTATGAAAACCATTAAAAGCTGATAACTGAGGTCCTAGAAGCTCACTAAGGAGACTTACAATGCTAGTCATAGCTTATAAGTCTTCATCTACTTGAAGACAGATATTTCGGTGTATGTTGTGACCCTGAAGGCTCATTAATGGAGACTTACAGTTACCGTCGCGCAAGGTAGGGAATGAAGAAGTGCTATATAAACAGCCCTGAATTCCCAAAGAGACTGCAGTCCCAAGAGATAAAATTCTGTTATGCCACTGCATAATACTGAAATAATCTCACTCAAGATTTTAGCTAAGCTACTATGGTGTAACAATACGACTCAAGTCTATGACACCAAGGAAAAACAAACCGAAAAGCACAGTATCTTTTTTGGTTGTAATCCCAACGACAGCGGACAGAGCCTAACCGAAGAGACCGCTGTAACCTTATAGAAGGCTACTATGGTGTCCACAGTGACATAATTGTCATGACGCCAAGATATATCTCAGCCTATCTATGCACTATCCATCCGGATTCAGGACGAGAAACAGGTGATAATAAAAAACTGGATAATAATTTTGATGACGTCATGCTTTTCTTCAATAGGAAAGCTTATACCTCCAGAAGGAAAGCCTCTCTTGGAAGATTTGTCTAACAAGTATTCTTGTAAGTGGAGCTTGCTCAGGCTGATAGCCGCAGACCTGCCAAGACTACATTCTCATCCACTAATCTTCCGCAATTTTTCCACTTTTGCGAGGTTGTAACCCAAGGCCAAGTGGCAAGCAACCAAAATCTATTCTCGACGACCTCAACTGATCCCTTCATTAAGAGAGCCTTTACCTCCACTAGAAGCGACTCTCTTTGAAAGGAACTTCCGTGATTAACGTCCAGTTTCTCGGAAGTTGATATAATCCTCCGTAAACTGGCAAGCAATAGAGGTCATGTCCATCACCTGTACGACTTAGGATGCTTACGGGAGGAGGAACAACGTCCTCCCTGTGAAGAAGCTCGTCTCGTCGCCCTCAACTATTCCCTTCAATAAGAGAGCCTTTACCTCCACTAGAAGCAACTCTCTTTAAAAGGAACTTCCGTGATTAACGCCCAGTTTCTCATGAAGATGATAAACTTCCGTTAATCCTCGGCCTAGGGGTGTCTGATCCATAGCCTTAATCAGACCTATACCCCTTTCCTGAGTCACTATAATGACGACTTCCAGAGTAAATATTAGAGGGTTATTGTACCCTCGCGAGACATTCTCATGATGCTTTCTAGGAAACAGAACGACCTCGCTTACCCCAGTCTGCTTAAGAGTGTTGATGAGACAGCAACTTCAATAGCAGAGCACTGATGCTTTTTGTGGCCTGCACATATATCAATGCAAGCTTGTCGTCAAATAGTATATTTCCGGTAACCGGAGCAACTCAGAGAGCTTTTCACCTTGTCATCTATAAGTGATGAAGACGCAAGGGCAGCATCACGTCTTACCAACTCCAAAATCACTGTCCTTACGGAGTTGTGCGTGGCATACATGACTGCCCTGGAAAGAACTCTAGCTAGGAACCACGTCCTCATATTTCTTTCCATTGAGACGTTGTGCCATAGCTCTGGTAAGGTGATCTGCTTAGGGCATTGCACCCAGATTTGCTCTTTCCAACTAAATAGCACATTCCATTATTTCCGAGCATATATTAAATGATGCAGGTAGGGACATATTTTCATCCCTGGCCTGCTCATCTAAACACAGACTTATTCAGATGGAACAATATTCTTAAGAGCTTAAGACTTTTCATAGTCTTAAAGTGCCCTTCTGTGAGAGATGGAGATTCACACTCCATATCCATCTCATCATCCAAATGTTCCATCCGCAAATATGGTCAACTCCATCCGACTAAACGGATGACTGGACCAACGCAGCAGTGACTGATAGCTCACCATTGGAGTCTGTTAAATGGTAGTACTAGTCTCAAACAACTAGCTATCAACCCGAACTTGTGAAATCAGATAGCTAGTCTGTGGTCAACGCGCTTCATTAATGAAACAGGGGAAGATGCCATAGCTGCCACCAAATCTGGCTGCAGTGTGGAAGAACAGCAAGCATGAACAGGCGTCCAAACTCACTCAAGTTTCTCACACCAAAAACTGTCGACCCCGATTGCTGATGGAAAGGAGAAGGTTCTCCAGCTCGCAGTCTGCTCAAGACCTCGCCGAGCATTCTGTTAGAAACTTTTAGGCATCTATCCCTTATCGTGCATATCCATGGAAGAAGAGGAAGCCGTAACCACAGCTGACCCTGGCTGAAGTGTCTGAGAAGCATCCCGACTCGTCACATAGGACGGATGCTCCTCCTCATTGAAGTTTCTTAAAACACAAAACAGTCGTCCCCGACTGTTAACGGGATGAAAAACGCTCTGCACTCTCGATGTGTCTACAGATCTCGTAAAGTATCGCGCTTAGAAACGTCTAGGCTTAATCCTCAATCATGTGCTTCCATGTAAGTAGAAGCCATAACTGCCGCCAGTCCCGGTTGCAGTATGGAAGGAACGTTTTGATGCGTGTTCCGACTCAACAAGGTTTCTCGCAACAGACACAGTCGGCCCCGAATGTTAACGGGATGGAGAGGGTTCTCCAATCGGTGACCTGACCCCAGATCTAGCTGAGCATCCTGTAGAGAAACTTCAGGCTTCTACTACATGCACAATTGACATGGCCAAACCCAGCACCGTCCAACAGCTCAACAGTGGAGTCTGCGGGAGGCTGCTCTTGCATTGAAGTTGATAACCTTCCGTCCACTGATAAGCAATAGAGGTCTTATTCATCACCTGTCGGACGAACAAGGCTTACAGAAGGAGAAACTATGTCCTCCCCACAAAGAACCTCATCTCATGGGCTTAGGGGCGTCTGTCCAATAGTCTGGATGAGACCTGTGCCCCTATCCCGAGACGCTATAAAGACGACCTCCGGAGTAAGTATAAGAGGGTTCTTATTACCCTTCTTGTTCCCTTAGCTGATTTAAGTGGAACAGTCTCGCTTACCCCAGTCTGCTGAAGCAAGATGTTACGGTGCAGACTTCAGTAGCAGGGTACTGGAAGCTTTCTTGTAGCCTGTTCATAGACTAACGAAAGCTTGTCATTAATAGAGTATATCCAGAGACCGGAGCAATTCGGAGAGAGCTTTTCACCTTGTCATCTATAAGTGATGATGTCACAAGGGCAGCATCACGTCTGATCAATTCTCAATTTTTGTTGTACGTGGCATACATGATTGCCCTGGAAAGAACTCTAAGCGAGGAACAACGTCCTCAAATTCCTTCCTATTAAGACGTTGCGACATAGCTCTGGTGAGGTGATCTATATAGGACATCGCATCCAGATTCGCTCTATTGGATGAAATAGCACATTCCATCACTTCCGAGCAACTGAATGATGCAGGTAGGGACATATTTTCATCCCCGGCCTGCTCATCTAAATGCAGAGGAGTTCTCTGGACATCTCCAACCATTTTATATGAACGTGGTCCAAGGAACGATATATTTATTGAAGATGTCAATAAGAAAAACCCTTCCTATTAGCACTAGAGAGGTTGAATATGGCATCGTTAACATGGCCGAAGGCCTACGACACCTGTCGAGACTGTTTCAGGAACGAAAGAACATCCTCTTTCCTCCACACAAAATCTGCTTCAGAGACGACAGCGTTTCTCTATAATAGTCGCAGCTTGCTGATCAGGTGGAACAAAGTCAGTATAGTATTGATTAATAAACTTCATCGCTACCATATGCTGTTCCAAAAGGGAAGGGTAATTTTCTTGTCCCTTTCACCATCCGACTGACTCAGCTGTGACATTCGGTCATTCGCATCTGCATTTACAAATGACTTGACTGACCAAGCACCGTCCGACAGCTCACCACCGGAGTCTACGGGAGGCTGCTCTTGCTGGGATGCTGCGATCAGCTGCACAATCAGTGACAGCAAGTCCATTACCAAGGCTTGAGGAGTAGCGGTCTTCTGTTTTTTTGCCGCTTGCTTCTCCTGGGACTAAGATCCAGCGATAGATCTCTTCTCCGAACGTCCCGATGAGCAAAGCCTCGGATCGCTAGCTACCGGATGGTTCTACTTCATGGGTGAATACTGGCTCTGTCTTCGTGCAACTGGCTGGATATCCGAAGTCGGGTAGCTAGCATGCAGTCGTGTGTGCTTTCCTAATGTAGCAGAGGAAGCTGTGACTGAAGCCGACCCTGGTTGCAGTCTAGACGGAGCGTCCCAAGCGGCAGGTGGACGTATGCTCCGACTCTAGCAAGTTTCTCAAAATGACATTTGATCCCAAACGTTGTTGTGTTAGAGAGGGACCTCTCCCGCTCGCGGTCTTATCTGACCTCGCTGAGCCTCCCGAAAAGAAAACTTGGTTCCGGCTTGTGCAAGTTTCTCAAAACAACATTTGGACCCAAATGTTGTTGGGTTAGAGAGGGGCCACTCCCGCTCGCGGTCTTATTAGACCACGCCGAGCCTCCCTAAAAGAAACTTGCTGACTTCCACCCTATTTCCATTGCCGCTGGGTGAGCTTTTGATTTTGAGGTGCTCGCTCTACCCAAATCTACACTTCCTTCGACCGCAACGGACTTACCCGGTGTCACGGCTCCCATAGATGGAGTAACCACTTCATCGGTCGAGCTAGCAGCTTGCAAGGGATTAAGAGCACTAACTACAGGCCTTAACCCTTGCTTATATTCATGAGCACATTGCAGCTAGCTCTATTTGCTCAACAGAGCGTGACGACGGTAGCACACTTTGGATGGGTGTCACAATACCATCACCATGTTCATGTTCCTCTGAAATAGAAACTGAAAAGCTTGAATTATATTATGGTGAGAGTTCCAGCACAGGAACTTCACCACCAACAATGTATCAGGACACCAGTCTCCAACGTCTGTCATGCCTATGTACACAGTAGGACAAGAATCTGCAGGAGTGCATCGACTACAGGCAAGGCAACAAGCATGTAAATCCGAGAAAGACTTCCACGACTTGCATTTAGAGCAGTTAGCTTTCATAATTACAATCAAAAGACAAAGTCGATAGCACTCCTACAAACTCCACAAGAAAATAAATGATAAAGATACACGAATAATCGCAATCAAAATTAAATTAAAAAATTTTGAAAAAATGCCTAAGTTTCCAAAGGTAACATTATGAGCCCAAAGGCATCCCAATAGAGCCTAAGTGTGGACAAAATACAAATATTATGAGTTATACTACCAGAATAATAATCAATGTATCCTAAAGTAATTCTACAGTAAAATAATTTAAAATACTACATATATTTGAGGACGTTGCCAATGTAAACGTCAATGAAAAAAACGGAAACAAGACATCAGACACACAAAAAGGCCCAAAGTCAGTAACCAATTTAAATGCTACCAGATGCAAAGCCAGATCTTCATACGAAGAAAATACAATACATCGCATAGAAGATGCAAGACCAAAAGGACCTCTCACCCTTAGGGTGAGGACGTAACCATGGGGATAAACAGAATAAAATTTCTGTAATACACGTTGAACTCCCAAGAAATTTAATAAAAAATTTCAATAACTAGAACTATCACTGAAGGTGATTAATACCCCCGCTTTGGGTTTTTAGAGGAATGCACTTCTGATCATGTAGGCGAAGGCCATAAGGAAATGTATACATAAAGATCATTTTTTGTTGTTGAAATTTGTATTTGCATGTGGCCTTCCACAGAACAGCACTGAATACTTAAAGAGCCCACAGATATATGGTTTACATTTGGAAAAACACATTTACAATGTGCAACATGTATTCAAAATCGGTTCATTAATGTAGGAGGAGTTGCGCACACAAGAATTTGTTCGAACGGAAAGACATAATAAATCTAAGTCAAAGGGAGATAACCTGGTTAAAATTGTCGTAGATCAAAAATCTTGGAATATGTGCATGTTCACTTAGTAGTGATGATGTGTGAAAAGTTTTGTCCAAATTGATTGATAAATGTAGGAGGAGTTGCACGCACAAGAATTTCATGTAGAAACCCATAATAAATCTAAGTTAAAGGGAGATAACCTAGTTAAAAGTGCCACAGCTCAAAAATTTTGGAATATGCGCATGTTCACTTAGTAGTGATGATGTCTGTAAACTTTCGTCCAAATTGATTGATAAATGTAGGAGTTGCGCACACAAGAATTTCATGCAGAAACCCATATTAAATCAAAGTTCAAGAGAGATAACCTAGTTAAAATTGTCGCAGATCAAAAAGTTTGGAATATGCACATGTTCACTTAGTAGAGATGATGTTTGAAAGGTTTCATCAAAATCGGTTCATTAATGTAGGAGGAGTTGCACACACAAGAATTTGTTCGAACGGAAAGACATAATAAGGTTAAAATTGTCGTAGATCAAAAATCTTGGAATATGTGCATGTTCACTTAGTAGTGATGATGTGTGAAAAGTTTTGTCCAAATTGATTGATAAATGTAGGAGGAGTTGCACGCACAAGAATTTCATGTAGAAACCCATAATAAATCTAAGTTAAAGGGAGATAACCTAGTTAAAAGTGCCACAGCTCAAAAATTTTGGAATATGCGCATGTTCACTTAGTAGTGATGATGTCTGTAAACTTTCGTCCAAATTGATTGATAAATGTAGGAGGAGTTGCGCACACAAGAATTTCATGCAGAAACCCATATTAAATCAAAGTTCAAGAGAGATAACCTAGTTAAAATTGTCGCAGATCAAAAAGTTTGGAATATGCACATGTTCACTTAGTAGAGATGATGTTTGAAAGGTTTCATCAAAATCGGTTCATTAATGTAGGAGGAGTTGCACACACAAGAATTTGTTCGAACGGAAAGACATAATAAATCTAAGTCAAAGGGAGATAACCTGGTTAAAATTGTCGCAGATCAAAAATCTTGGAATATGCGCATGTTCACTTAGTGGTGATGATGTCTGAAAAGTTTTGTCCAAATTGATTGATAAATGTAGGAGGAGTTGCGCACACAAGAATTTCATGTAGAAACCCATATTAAATCAAAGTTCAAGAGAGATAACCTGGTTGAAATTGTCGCAGATTAAAAAGTTTGGAATATGCACATGTTCACTTAGTAGAGATGATGTTTGAAAGGTTTCATCAAAATCGGTTCATTAATGTAGGAGGAGTTGCACACACAAGAATTTGTTCGGATAGAAAGACACAATAAATCTAAGTCAAAGGGAGATAGCCTGGTTAAAATTGTCGCAGATCAAAAATCTTGGAATATGCGCATGTTCACTTAGTAGTGATGATGTCAGAAAAGTTTTGTCCAAATTGATTGATAAATGTAGGAGGAGTTGCGCACACAAGAATTTCATGTCCGGAAAGACGTACGGACGGACGTACGGACGGACGGACGTACAGGGCGATTCCTATATAGCCCCCACTTCTTCGAAGCGGGGGTATAAAAATAGCCAAAAAGCTTAGGAGTTTAACAGGAAGGGTTCATGGAAGGATAGAGAAGGAATACTTAAACAGTGGATTAATCATTAGTAAGAATGATGACATCGGGAGTATGTCCCGAAAATAGGAAACATGAAATAATTTTTATAATTATCATAAAGTTACAGCCCTGAACGTCTAAAACCACCGTTGTTCACTTCCATCAACCATTAACAGCCTTGGATCCACCAATTCTTGCATTGATTTGTGTCTGGCATCCTCAAATGAAAGTGTCAATGACACTGTAGCTCAACTTGTTTAAGACATGTGTATAGTATGTGACACAGCAATGACAAACATCTAGGTAATGACCTGATAACAAAGGTACATGTAAAGTATTGTAACTGTCTGCGCATAAATACTGACCGTAGCCTGTAACAAATGTATAGGTAAAGTTTTGTAAAAGTGGGGTGACAGTTAGATGCTAAACTAGAACAGAAATCTTTGAGTCCCAGAGTGAGTCTGAGTGAACCCCAAAATATCTGTTCTCATAGCAGAGTGATAACAAAGGCACCCAAAAACACTCGGTCCTTTTACAAGGTGATAACAAAGGTATCCCAAGAAGTTTCGTGAAGATCGGTTTATAAATACAGCCTCCAGCCCTAGCCGTATTGACATGTGCACTTACAGTGTATAAGTAGAACTGAATAAATCAAAGTTCATCTAATTAGCATAATTTCTGCACAAGAAAAAAACCTGTACTGTATGTGATGTATTCCATGTTACTAAACATTCATACAAAAATTTATTCAAATCAGAACTTTCATACAGAAGTTCTGTACAAAAAACTGATTGCACTAATTTTGGTACAAAATGGCTGCTGGCGGCCATCTTGAATTTGGACTGCACCCAAAAACACTCGTTTTCATCCCACGGTGATAACAAAGGTACCCAAGAAGTTTTGTAAAGATCGGTTCATAAATACAGCCTCTAGCCTGAGCCATATAGAAGTTGTGTACAAAAACTGATTGCACCTAATTTCGGTACAAAATGGCCACTGGCAGCCATCTCGAATTTTGGACCGCACCCAGAAACACCCATTCCCATCCCAAGGTGATAACAAAGGTACCCAAGAAGTTTCGTGAAGATCGGTTCATAAATACAGACTCTACCCCGAGGAGTATTGACATGTGCACTTACTGTGTATAAATCAAAGTTCATTTAATTTGCATAATTTTTGCACAAGAAAAAGTTAAAAAATTTATAGTAATTTATATATTTTTTATACTTACCAATGACCCAGAGTTAGCTAGTGTTAACTCTAAAATATTTAGGGCCAAACGCACATTTTACCCCCCCAATTCCCCAAATTTGCATCTAAAACCGAAAATTACATGTCCTATATGGTCCTCCATACTTTTACTCCACTGCACATGCACAGTGTCAAGGAGGTCTCGAAATTGGCGCCAAAAATCATTCTTACAACCAGTGCCTGGTAAGCGTTATGTACTCAGCGGGGAGGTATGAGTTCCCAACTCATGGGAGGGCCATCCCCGTCTGGGTCATTGGTAAGTATAAAAAATATATAAATTACTATAAATTTTTTAACATTTTTATACTGTACCAACGTCCCAGACTTAGCTGAATAGTAAAAAGGTTGGAGGGCCTAGGACATAAAGGAAAATCCAATAGACTCAATTACATATAACAGACTATCCCCTCAAGAAGAAAAGGAGAGATAGGCTTTACATGTATCTTTCTTATTTGTATCAAAAAGGAAAGACACAACACCATTCTGTAATTGAGCACAATAACATCAATGATCTCTATTAACATCCAGTATAACCCTTTATACTAATATTTTTTAAAGGAAAGCCAATAAATAAGAAAGTCCAGAGAAATGAGAGTCTATATACTCATCTCAGGCCACGAAATTTCACGCGAACGATCGTTTCGTTCGCGGTATGGTTACGCAAATCCAAAAACCCACGAACGATGTTTCGTTCACGCAAAAAATATGACGTGAACGAAATTTTATAGTGCGAATTTTTTGTTGTTCATTGATGTGTCAGTGTGCTGTGGTACCCTGATCGCCAGATAAGAAATACAACGAATGAGTATGAAGTAGAAGTGGTAGTTTGTCCTGTTGCTTGAACTTATATAGTACTGTATTTTACACGTGCGATTCTAAACACATTTCAACATTTATTTTCACGGACATTACGTAAGTATAGTAACTGACAGCACGAAAGCACAAAACATATCAACCATTGTGGGTTTTTCCGTGGTTGTGTTCTATTTGATATTAGTGTAGATTCAGTATGCTTTCTCCCTCATTAATGTTGTGTGCAAATTCGCCCCAGTTTTTTTTTTCTTCATATCTTATGGATCAAACAAAGGGATGTAGAGGTTGAGATTGAAGACACTAATTTTAGAATTTGGACTTAAATAGTATTTGCAGTGGCGTTGATATGGAAATGCAGAAAAATATTCAAGGAAAACTTGATCCAATGTTAAACATTTATGTGGGCCGAAATGGCATGGGCCTGGAACACCTATGGTTGTTTCACTAATAGACTGTCAATATTTTCTCAGCCCCAGTCCTGAGGTCTTGCATCCACCGATGTTTATCAGCGAAAGAATCTTATACTGACTCGAGCGTTCCTTTGCTAACATTGACAACACCAGCCACTGGTATTGTCTATGTCAGCAAAGGAAGGCTCGAGTCACATGTAATATTCATTGATTGCGGAATGGCTTCTACGTCACTATTCATTATTGCTCTAATTTATTACAATGAATACTAATCCCTTTAAATACTTTGTTTCTTAATGATTTTACCATATTGGTATAAGCGTAAACCTGGACAACTTATGTCAACCACTGAATATTTCATCTCATATCTTGTTTTAATCATGTAACTTTTGCATAACCACTTGTTTGCGCAAAAATAATTAACGTGAACGAAACAATGGGTTACGCAAGCCCAAAACACGTGAACGAAGAATGGGTTCTGTAAATTTTTGAAATTTCATGGCCTGCATTTAAAAGTGTCCGAGGATTTATATTAACGCCCGATTAACATGTGACATATACAAATGCCTCACACCGAGCAACACTTAAAAAATATTACATAGATGAATAAACATTAGCTTTACACTTTAAAACCATCCCGGTACCAAGTCGGAATTACTGACTCCAAGGGAGGTATTCCCTTGCTTTACACTATAAAGCAGGTGACCTAAGGGAACACACCCCCCCTTCCCCTGGATCAAATACTCCAGAGCGAAGAGGGCAGCAGGACAGAGTCACTGCCAGAACCGAAAGCCTACACACATATAGTTGTCACTGTTTAGTGGACAACATTCTGAGTGAAAAATAACGGACCTAAACAAGATCTGCAGAAATGGACTTGTTTGTTTGTTGGTGGTTAACGTCACATATTTATGCACAATGGCTAATCGTGACACAACATGGTGAAGTCAAGGTTAGTCAATCGTTGATCGACATGTTGCCCATTTTAGAGGACTTTCACCCCAAGCATTGGTGACTGGGTCCTATTTTACTAGTAAAGCGGAACTGGTTTACCGCAGTAAACAAGTGCTGCTTACTTCCCAGGGTTCCCACGGGGAGCAGAAATGGACTCAATATTTCTCAGATACAAATTCGTGAAAGTGGAGGGCTAAGACCAATATGCAGCCCTCATTAGATCTGTAATAGCAACATTATTAGCGTAAGCTTTCTCTGTAGAAAGAACTCTTACTTCATAAGCTTAAAACTGAAGCACAGACTGCTGATTGAAGATATTATCATAAGCAGTACTGATAGTAAATTGAATCCATCTGGCCATATATATTTATTTATATTTATTTATTGGTGTTTAAGGTCACATACTTATGCACAATGGCTAATCGTGACCGTGACAGTTTTACAGGTGGAGGAAGCTGGAGTACCCGGAGAGAACCACCGAGCAATGACGAGCAGCTGTCAGCTCTCCAACATCGTAACTCTGAACTCAGCACCGCAGCACAGGCAGGGTTAGATTGGTTGAAGACATGCGCACAATCGACGTGCAGTATGCCTTAGTACACGGCGTGATGGTGCCCCCATGTGGAGACATCTGGCCATAGAAAGGATCGAAATGTGGAGGAAGCTTCCATGGCATGTCCCACAACAGACACCGGAGTAAATTAAACCAGGGTCTTTGTGGAGCTACAAATGCTACCAACAGAATTTTACATTGAGATATTTAACTTCAGCAATATCTGTTGAATCAACAGCGCTGGAAGATACGCATACCCTATTATTCCGTCTCACGAGATCGATATAGCGTCTACTGCAAACGCTCAAAGATCCAAACATTGTGACACATAACGTCTGCAACTGATTGTTGAGATGCGTCGCGAATAAGTTGATCATTGGCCGCTCTCCTTGGTAGCAAATCTGATTGAATACTTGTTTGTTGAAAGTCCATTCTGGCGGCAACAAGCGGCTCCTCCATGAAGGGAGTCCACTAAAACGTTCAGACGACCCGGAATATGACGGACCGATAGGAGAACTTGATGTTCTCGTAAAAACAGAAAGATTCATTCCGTTAACATGAATAGCAGAATGGAATGAGTGCCTCCCTAGTTCCAAAAATATGCTAATACCGTCGAATTGTCGGACAGAATTAGCACAGAAGCATTCAGAATAACGTTCATCCAATAACGTAGCGCAAGCCAAAATGACAACATTCTTGATGTTAATGTGCTTGATTAGGAACTACGGATCCCAAAGACCCTAGCACTTCAAATCCTTTGGGCTCAATGATACAACCCAACCTGTTTGACTGGCATCCGTCAAAACTGTAAAACTCGGATCCGGCAATTGCAGTGGAACTCCCTGAGTTAACCACTGAAAACCTGCTCAAGTCTGAATCTCTTATTCACTTGATTTGACAAGAAGATGTCCGTATCGAGCGAAAAAATCTTCACCCTCCAATTCTGGATCAGAAGAAATTTGGAGAGGACACGTGCGTAACCGCCCCATCGGAATAAAATCGCGGCAGCTCCGCACCAACGTGTCAGTCTCATGAGATCTCTCGCTGAGACCTTGTCTCAGCGAAGACAATAGCAAGCATAACAACTGATTAATTCGCTCTAGTTAACGGCAGACGAACGAGAATGTTGTGCATCTCAAAGCTCATCCCCCGGTGGGTGAATAAAATTTCGGACCGCACCCAAAACACTTGTTCTTGTCCCACGGTGATAACAAAGGTACCCCAGAAGTTTCGTAAAGATCGGTTCATAAATGCGGCCTCTAGCCCGAGCCATATTGGCATTTGCAGTTACAGTGCTGAAAGTAACATTAAATAAATCAGTTAGTCTAATTGGCATAATTTATGCACGAGAAAAAAACCCGCATTATACGTGATGTATCCCATGGTACTAAACATTCACACACAAAATTATTCAAATCAGTGCTTTCATATGGAAGTTCTCCGCAAAAATCTGACTGCACCTAATTTTGTACAAAATGGCTGCCAGTGGCCATCTTGAATTTCAGACCGGACCCAAAAACACTCGATCTCGTCTCACGTTGATAACAAAGATACCCAAGAAGTTTCGTAAACATCGGTTCATAAATACAGCCTCTAGCCCGAGCCGTGTGTATGGCATGTCGACAGACGGATGACAGACCATGACGATACCTCAAATTTGGCTATGCCAAAGTTGAGCTAAAAAGGAGATTTTAAAGCACAAATGTCAGAACATTGTTACTGACTTTAGGGTCAAACAAAGAATGATGTTGGCACCAATTCCGGTCTCTTCCTGACCACTGTGCATGCACAGATGGCAAAAGTATGGAGGGCCAGATAGGACTTTTAATTTTCTGTTTTGTATGCAAATTTGGGGATTGGGGGGGGGGGGGGGGGTTCAAAATTTGTGTTTGGCCCTTGATAATATCGAGTTTGCACCAGCAAGTCTGGGCCATTGGTTATTAGTATAAAAATATGTTCTTATCAATTTCATACTTTTTCCAGACTCGCGTATGAACCCTGGACCAAGATATGGATTTGAATGTACTACCTGTAGTATATGATTGTTTAACCCTTTACCTAACGTAACGGCCAAAACCGACCAGCACTATTCTCAAAAATCGCCAATTAATTTTCACTATTTTTTTCATTTTTTGTCTCAAAAACATAGGTTATGACCCCTCGTTGGAACGAGCTCGTCGAGCTCGTTCCAACGAGGGGTCATAACCTATGTTTTTGAGACAAAATATGAAAAAAAATTAGTTATTCAAGAATTATTTTTGCAAGTGTCGTCTGCTTTTCATGTTAGGTAAAGGGTTAAGATATAGAACAACTGACTTTTGTTTTTGATTGATAGGATGTAACATTTTGTTGCACTGAATCACATGCTCCAGTCATTGGCCCAGTTTTCAAGGTTGCATAGGTCTTTTCTAATTTTGTAACGTCTTCAAAGGTGTTGATTTCCCTATACAACAGGCAGTCATCTGCAAAGTGTCATACTGTTGAGCTGACAGTCAGGGCACAGGAATAGTATCGGCCCCAATAAAGTCACTTGTTGTTCTCCCGAGTCCACTGTCACTTCCATTAATTATTCTCCATCGAGGACAACTTCCAGTGTCTTTTGGTCAAGAAATTGTTTAGCCATTTATGTATGTTACCCCTTATTCCGTAAAAGTCGAATTTATGGTGAAGTTTTAGATGCAGCACTGTCAAACGCCTTTGGAAAATCTAAAATGGCCATGTCAATCCGCTTTCAACTGTCGTATGATTTTAAGTTGATTTTAGGTTGTGAGTAGTTGTCAGCAGATAGGTTTGACTCACAAACAGCCTGATCTGAAGCCATGGTTCAGGTTTGGAAATTGGTGCGTTTCTTAGTGTTTCAAAATATGTCTGCAGATGTTCAAGGAGCTTACAGAGCACAGAGGTAGGTGATACTGGTCAGTTATGTTCTGGGAAATGTTTGTCTCCTTTTTTGTATGTACTTGAGCTGTTTGCTGTTAGCCAATCTGATGGTAGTGTGCCAGTATTTAATGAGAGTTGAAAGATTGATGAGATACCAGGTGTCAGTTGTTTTGATAATTCTCTGAGAACTACATTTGGGATGTTATCTGGACTTGACGCCTTTGATTTATTTAATTTTTTTAGTAGTGTTTCTGTGCCATTAATGTCAATCTTAATATTTGCAATAGTCCTGGTATCAATTTTGGAGTGTTGGCATTCTTGAAACTTTTTCTTTAGTGAATACAGACTGGAATTGTTGGACAGTAATTCAGCCTTAGTTTTGTGGTCACTGATTATTGTTCAAATTGCCTTGAGAAGTGCGACTCAAATTGTGACTCCAATATTATCTTGTTTCCTTGATTTCCAAGATTTAGTTTTTTTTTTTGTTCAAGTGCTTAGAAATTTGAGGAGTTAATGTAAGTTCACTCTGCTTTCTCTATGCTGTTTTTACAAAGTTTCTTAACCCTTTACCTAACGAATCGCCCGCATCCGCCCGCGTAATATGCAAATTGAGCAGTTGAAAAAATTAAATTTTTCAAAATATTTCAACAAAACCATATCATGTGACCCCTCATTGGAACGAGCTCAATGAGCTCGTTCCAATGAGGGGTCACATGATATGGTTTTGTTGAAAATTTTCGAAAAAATTAAAAAAATTATATTTAAAATAATAAATTCTGATATCGTCTGCGTTGGGTAAAGAGTTAAGCTCTTTATAGTTTTTCCAGTGGTTACTTTTCTTTGTGCTCTTATAGTCTTTGTTTTTTCAAAGGATTTTTTTTTTTTTACTTTGTTGTGGATACATGGGATGTTATTTGATTTCACTTGTTGTGATTGTATGGAATTCAAATATGATGCAGAACACACCATATACTGATGATATATATGTGTAAAGTTTCATCAGGTTGTGAGAAGTATTACAAAAATTATGGACCAGATAAAACAAATGTTGACGATGGACAGAAGATGGATGACAAGACAACTTGGTATTAGAAAAGCTCTGTCGACTTTGTCACAGTGGAACTAAAAGAAAATGAATATGGAAGCCCCACATTATCGCTGGGATCTTGTGACTTGGTGAGCCACAAGCTTCAGTGTTACTGTAGAAAGACAAATAAAATAAGACAATAAAAGATTTGAAATGAAATAAGAAATTGAATAAATAAAAATACTTACTGCACTCGACTTCTACTTGATTTGAATTTTTCTTCCAGACAACCAATCTTCACATCATCTGAAATGTTGCCCTTATTAAGATTAATAAGCAAATCATTGCATGCATCTTGATGTTCAATCCATTTATCAGCAATTTTATTACACACCCTACTCCTGCAATAAAAAAAAGAATTTCATTTTGACTTCACGATGTGTCACTTGTTGAAAAGACACTCTAACTTGAATGAATCCAACTACAAATTTTTATACTATTAACCAATGGCCCAGACTTATCTGGTGCAAACTCAAAGTTATCAATGGCCAAACACAAATTTTGAACCCCCCAATCCCCAAAATTTGTTTGCAAAACCGAAAATTAAAAGCCCTATCTGGTCCTCCATACTTTTACTCTCTATGCATGCGCAGCATTCAGGAAGGGATCGGAACTGGCACAAACTTCATTCTTTGTTTGGCCCTAAAGTCACTAACAATGTTCGGACACCTGATCTTTAAAATTTACTTTTTTGAGGATGCCAGACACAAATCAATGCAACAATTGGTGGATCCAAGGCTGTTATTGGATGATGGAAGCGCACAATGGTGGTTTTATACGTTCAGGGCTGTAACTTTATAATAATTATAAAATTATATTATGTTTCCCAATTTCGGGACATACGCCTGACGTCATCATTTTTGCTAATGATTAATCCACTGTTTGTTAAGTATTCCTTCCATGAACACTTCCTGTTAAACTCTTAAGCTTTTTGGCTTTTTTTTATTGCAATTTTTTATTAAATTTCTTGAGAGTTTAATGTATATTACAGAATATTTATTCTGTTTATCTCCAAGGTTTTACGTCCTCACTCTAGGGGTGTTAGGTCGTTTAGTCTTGCATCTTTGATGCGTTGTATTATTTTTTCTTCATATGAAGATCTGGCTTTGCATCTGGTAGCATTTAAATTGGTTACTGACTTTGTGCCTTTTTGTGTCTCTGATGTCTTGTTTCCGTTTTTTTTATTGACGTTTACAATGACAAAGTCCTCATTTATAGGTAATATTTTATTTTATATTACTGTAGAATTAATGTAGGATATTCCGGTTTTTATTCCGGAAGTGCAGCTCAAAAAATTTGGATTTTGTACACACTTAGGCTCTATCGGGATGCCCTTGGGCTCATAATGTTCCCTTTGGGAACTTGGGCATTTTTTCTAAAAATATTTTGGAATTTAATTTTGATTGCTATAATTCAAGTATCTTAATTATTATATATTTTGTTGTGGAGTTTGTAGGAGGAATATTGACTTTAGTCGATGCACTCTGGTAGATTCTTGTCCTACTTGTGTACACTGGGATGATTTACATTTGAGACGGGTGTCATGGTACATTGTTGGCGGGGAGGTTGACAGACCAGATATTGCACTGCGTCTTAATTAATTTTTTCAGTTTCTGTTTCAGAAGAATGTGAATATGGTGATATTGTGACACCCATCCAAAGTGTGCTACCGTCATCACGCTCCTTTGAGCAAATAGAGCTAGCTGCAGTGCTCATGATAAGCAAGGGATAAGGCCTCTAGTTAGTGTTCTTAATCTCTTGCAAGCAGCTAGCTCGACCGGTGAATCGCTTACTCCGTCATTTGGAGCCGTGACACCGGGTAAGTCTGTTGCGGTCAAAGGAATTGTGAATGTGGGTAGAGCAAGCGTATAAAAATAAAAGCTCACCCAGCGATGATGCAAATAGGAAGAAAGTCAGCAAGTTTCTTGCTGGGAGGCTCAGCGGGGTTGCTTTTCACTATAAAGCCAGATGATAATAAGAGAAAAATACCCCCCCCCCCCCCCCTGCTGAGGTACATGTCCTCAGAACGAAGAGGGCAACGCAACAGCGTCAATGCTGGAACGGACTGCCTAAATAACTATAGATGTAACCATTAATGGACAACATTCTACAGGCCTGGCATTCTGAAAAATGCAGGAGGGCAAAAAATCGCTCTCCTCAATCAGCTTAGGAGAGCAATTAGCTTTACACAGCATTTTAAGTATCCAGTTGAACGAACTCATTGAAACTGAAACCAACATGCAGACAACATCAGTGATTTTATTAACTTTACTAAGGTAAAGCGAAATCTCTTAGACATTTGGATGTCTCACTCAGCAACCGAACACATACTTGACAAGACCTGTGTGTGTACCCAGACCTGTTGTCCAAGAAAGTCATACGCCTACCACTACCACCTTCAACCCCCTTAGGGGGGTTGAAGGTGGTAGTGGTAGGCGTATGACTTTCTTGGACAACAGGTCTGGGTACACACACAGGTCTTGTCAAGTATGTAGTCATACGCCTACCACTACCACCTTCAACCCCCTTAGGGGGGTTGAAGGTGGTAGTGGTAGGCGTATGACTTTCTTGGACAACAGGTCTGCTTGAATCTACAGTCACATCCTGGTGCAAGTGCTTCAAGTGACAGGATAGTAGTAATGGTAGTATATTATAGTGTCAATATTCCTTGAATAATTACCTCTCAAACTGTGATGTCAGTTGTTGAACTTGAAACTGACAGAAAAAAAATATTGCTGTGGCCCATTTTGCTTCAAATGATTGCAACTGTGTTTGGGTATGGTTGCAGCCATTACCTTTTACCACTAAACCACTTTCAAAATGAAATTACGTGATGTTATGTGACTTCGAAGTTAAATTACATTTTTGCTTTACAACAAAAATTTAATGTGAGCATAATACATGTAATCTCAATTATCCCAGACCAAAATATTTAGGAGGGCAATTTTTCGCTCTCCTTAATTCTTTCAGGAGGGCAGTAAGGAGAGCTAAAAAATCGCTCTCCTGAAATTGCCAAGTCTGATTCTAAGCAACAGAAAGAGGATCTAAAGATCTAAGGTCACCGGAGATAGACTCTAAATTTCTCAGGTATAACTTGGTAAATGAAGAGGGCAATGTCCAGTACGCAGCCTTCATGAGATCAGTAATGGCTATACTGTTAGAATAAGCCCAAGAAGTGGACAGTGCACTAACCTCATGCGCTGATATCTTATTAATTGAACGTAGATCTGAAGATAGATTTTCATAGGCTATGCGTATTGCCAACTGAATCCATCTAGCGACTGAATGAACAGAAATATCTTTGCTGTGAGGAATCAATGAAAGAAACGTTTTCTTCCTTTTCTAATAAAATATGATTGACGTTTATAAATGCGCAGAGTCCTGACTGGACGCAGCAAAGGTCTACGGTTATCCGAGGATGGCAGAGCCTTAATGATAATAGGCTCAGGCCGTCTGTCTGGAATCTGATTCTTAACCAGAAATCCCACTTCCGTAGTAAGGATGATGGTATTACCCACACTAAGGTAGTGAGATTCATCAACAGATAAAGCATGAAGTTCACAAACTCTTCTAGCAGATGCAAAGGCTAAGAGAAATGCCATTTTATAGGTCAAGAATTTGAACTCTACAAAGTCCAATGGCTCAAATGGAGCTTCACTGAGCTTTAACAGAACCCAAACCAAATTTCACTTAGGAATTAATCGGAGGGTTCTAGGTCTATTAATACAGAAATTTCTAACCAGCTTGGACAATGAAGTATTTGATCCAATAGCCAAGTTATCATGATAAGCGTAAGTGTCTGATAACATAGACCTATAGCCCTTAATAGTGACGGGCTGCAGTTTGAAATCATCAAACAAGTAGACCAGGAAATTGGCAATATTTGGTATGGACGGATCATAAACGTCTATCGACTGATCCTGACACCAATGGAAGAAAACCCTCCACTTCGCTGTGTAGTTCAACGAAGAGGAGAACCTCCTGCAGTTATGCGAATGCGTCTTCACACTCCAGTTCTGAGTAAAGAATATCTGGGGGGGACGTGTGCATAGACGGCCCATCAGAATAAGATCCACAGCCGCTCTGCACAACCCCATCAGTCGCATGAATTCCCCCCGCTGTTAATGCATCTGAGTGTAGACAAAAGCAAGCATAACAACTGACTAATTTTAGCTCTGGGTAACGGCAGTTGTTGTGAGTTTCGAAGCTCATCCCCAAGTGAGTGAACGACTTGGACGGAGCTAGATCCAACTTTTTCTTGTTTTCGATGAAGCCGAGACGTCGGAGTAATATAAGCAGACACTGAACATCGTTCTGAAGAATAATTCTGTTGCCGTATCTCGTCCAAGTAAGCCGACGTTACCGCAAACGAGTGAGCTCGGAAGCATGACACTACCGAGTTCGTTATTTGAGTGAATGCCCAGGGGGCCAGGTTCAGACCAAAGCACATTGCTCTGAACGGATAAACCTTCCCTTGTACGGCGGACTGCAGGTACTTTCTGAATGCCGGATGTACCAGGACATGAAAGTGTGCATCCTTTAGATCTATGCTTGCTGCATAGTCATTCACTCGAATGCTCGCTCTTACCAACCGAATGGTCTCCATATAGAATTTTGGAGACACGATAAGCTTGTTTATCCAGCTCAAGTCTATTACCGGTCGGAACAAGCCGTCTGGTTTCGGTTCGAGGAACAGGTGACTGTAAAAACCCTCTATGACCTTTATTGCTTCCTTTAATAAGAGAGCCTGCACTTCCGCTAGGAGAGACTCACTTTTGAAAGGATCCGACGGAACATTTGTCCAACGCAGACATCTTGTTAGTGGGGGTTTCACTTGGAATGATAGCCGTAGGCCGTCCGAGACTACACTTCTCATCCACTGATCTTCCGTGACTGCTATCTAGTTTCTCGTGACGTTTGATAACCTTCTGCCAACTGGCAAGCAATAGAGGTCTTGAACATCACCTGTATGACCTGCGAGGCTTACGGGAGGAGAAACCAAGTCCTCTTCGCAAAGAACCTCGTCCCGTCGGCCTAGGGGCATCTGACCGATAGTCCCAATTAGACCTATGCCCCTTTCCCGAGTCGCTATATTGACGACCTCCAGAGTAATTGTAAGAGGCTTTCTTGTACCCTCGTGAGGAGTTTCCTTTAGACGTTTTAGATCTGGAACGTTCTCCTTTACTCTTGTCTGCTGAAGCAGGTTGTTTAGACACGGACTTCAATAGCAGAGCATTTGACGCTTTCTTAGTAGCCTGTTGATAGACTAACGAAAGATTGTCGTCAAAAATAGTATTCCTGAGACCAGAGCGACCCGGAGAGAGCTTTTCACCTTGTCATCTATAACTTAAGTGATGATGACGCAAGGGCAGCATCAAATCTGATTAACTCCAAATTAGCCACTGTTAGGGCAGAGTTATACGTGGTATACATAATTTCTCTGGAAAGAACTCTAGGAAAGGTACGAACATCCTCAAATTCCTTCCCGTTGAGACATTGCGCCATAGCTCTGGTAAGATGATCTGCATAAGACATTGCATCCAAATTCGCTCTACTGGATGAAATTGCTGTTTCAATTGTGTCTGAGCGAATAGTGAATGATGCAGATAAGGATACATCTAGATCCCCTGCTCATCCAAATGCAGAGGAGCTCTCTGAACATCATCTCCGACCATTTTAAATGAACGTGGTCCAAGAAACGGTATGTTTATGGAAGATGTAGTTAAGAAACCGCCTTTTTTCCTCACACTCGAGAGGTTGAATACGGTGTCGTCTACATGGCCGAAGGCCTGCGACACCTGCCTAGACTGAACCGGAAAAGAACTTCTTCCTTTGTCCGTATAAAGTCTGCATCCAACGACACCAGCGGTTTCTCTCTTGTCGCAGCATTCTGGCTGAGGGAGGTTGCACCTGCACTTACTGGGATGCTGCTATCAGCTGCGCAATCTGCGACAGAAAGTCCGTCATTGAGGCCTGAGGAGCAGAAAGTTTCTGTTTCTTAGCCGCTTTCTTCTACTGGGACGGTGTCGGAGATGGATCTCTTCTCCGAACGTCCCGATGGTTGAGGACTCGTCTCCCTAGCTACCGGATGGTCCGACTTCACGGGCGAATAGTGGTCTCTTCTTCACGCAGCAGGCTGGATATCCGAAGTCGGCTAGCTAGGATGCATACGTGTGTGCTTTATATTCGAAGCGGAAGAAGCTGTGACTGTAGTCGATGCCGGCTGCAGTCTATATGGAGCATCCCGAACGGCAGATGTGGACGTATGCTCCGGCCCGCGAAAGCTCTTCACAACATCTGGACCCAGATGCTGCTGGGATAGAGAAGGACCTCTCCTGCTCGCGGCCTTTCAGACCTCGGTGAGCTTCCCAAAACACATGCTGGCTTCTTCCCTAGTTCCGTCGTCGCTGGGTGAGCATGTTTAGATTTTAAGGTGCTCGCTCTACCCACTACACTTCCTTCAACCGCAACGGACATATCCAGCGTCACAGCTCCCATTGACGGTGTAACCACTTCACCAGTCGAGCTAGCTGCTGGCAAAGGATTAAAACCACCGGCCAGTGGCTTTATCCCCTGCCAAATATTCAGGAGTACCTTAGCAGCTAGCTCTTTGCTCATCAGAGTGCGACGATGGTAGCACACTTTTGGTAGGTGTCACATAACCATCACCATGTTCTTGTTCCTCTGAAAAAGAAACTGAGAAACTTGAATGACTGGGGCGAAAGGACCGGCATTGGCCTCTCACCGCTAACAACATATCATGACCCCTGTGTCCAATGTTTGTCATCCCAATCAACACATGTAGGACAAGAATTCACAGGAGTATATCGACTACAAGCAAGGCAACAGGCATGTAAATCTGAGTAAGACTTCCTCGCCTTGCATTTTGACCAATAAGCTTTTATAATTAATCAAACAAAGTCGAATGAACTCTCACCAACTCCATAAAGATACATAATAAATCAATAATCAAAATACAAACTGAAAAATTAATTTCAAAAAATCTTTCGAAAAAATTTTGACAAAAGTCCAAGTTCCCAAAGGGAACATGAAGAGCCCAAGGGTATCCCGATAGAGCTTAAGTGTGGACAAAATGCAAAAATTATTGCTACACTACCGGAATATTAAAACATTATCTTACAACAATCCTACAGTAATATTAAGCAGAAACTACATATATTTAAAGGACGTTGCCAATGTAAACAACGTCAATGAAAAAAACGGAAACAAGACTTCAGGCACTGAATAAAAAAAAAAAGCGCAAAGTCAGTAACAGATTTGAAAGGTACTAGATGTAAAGCAAGATCTTCAGATGAAGAAAAACCGATAGATCAAATAGAAGATGCATGACCCGAACGACCCAACACCCCTAGGGTGAAGGCGTAACCATGGGGATTTTCAGAATAAACATTCTGTTCACACGTTACTCCCAAGAAATTTAATAAAAAATTTAAATAAACATCAGCCAAAAAGCTTGGGAGTTTGACAGGATGGCTTCAAGGAAGGATAGGGAAAGAACACTTAACAAACAGCGGATAAATCATCAACAAGAATGATGAAGTCAGGCACATGTCCTGAAATTGGGAAACCTGAAATAATGTTGATAAAAATTAGAGAGTTACAGCCCTGGTCATTCCTAACCACTGTTGTTCACTTCCATCATCCTATTAAGTCCTTGGATCTACCAATTTTACCATTGATTTGTGTCTGGCATCTTCAAAAATGAGATTTAAAAGCACAGATGTCAGTTCATTGTAGGACTGCACGATATTTTGATATACCGATAATACCGGTATTGAAATTGTCACCGGTTAAATATCGTCCATACAACTGGAATACCGGTATATCGTCTGTGACGATATTGACTTTCGTCGCATGATTTTTTTAAGAATTACAATTCATATTTTTCCAGAGTTAAATTCAACAGAACAGCTGCTCACCAAACAGGAATTTTTTTCTTATCTTCTCGGGTAAACGTTAAACGGTGCGATATTACTTCACCTGCGGTCTCTGATCTTTGAACTATTCAGCAATATATTAGAAAAAAATTAATCGAATGTTTTGTTTTTCATTCGCTTGCACCGTCGGCTCAGGATAAAATTTGTTACATAGCAAATCCCCATGGTCCTTTAAAATGTTTTAAAAACATTGTCGGGCTGTTTGACACTCCAGGGAAGTTTGTAATCACTGAGCCGTGTTATTGCAATTACAACTACTCTTTGCTTGTGTGCGGCTTAATGAGAAAACAATCTTGAAAGACAGTAAGTTTTGTTTGCTGTCCTCCTAAAGTAATTTGAGAGTCCCGTTGTCCAAACAAATATGCAATAAACAGCATATATATTTCTCCAATTTCTCCAAGTCATTTCAGTATTTATTAGTTAAATATGGATCTTGTAGCCAAAAACAAAAGCAACATCAGTAATATGGTCATATTTTGGTTTTGAACCTGGTGAAAATAGAAAACCGAAAGATGAGACAAAGCCCATCTGCAAGACATGCCAAAAGGTTGTAGTTACCCACGGTGGGAATACCACAAATTTGTTTGCACATTTGAAAGCAAACCATTCAGTTGTATATTCGAAAATATCGAAACAGAAAAAGAGAAAGAGAGAGTCAGAGGTGCCGACCCAGAGTAATGTGAGCCCCAGCAAACAACCAACAATTTCTGCCTCCATTGCCAACTTGACCAGCTACGAGAGGGGGGTCAAAGAAATGGACTGCACTGACAGATAATGTCACGAAATATCTTGCAGGCAACATGATGCCAATATATACGATCGAACAAACACACTTTAAGAAAATGCTGATGGCATTTGACAGACAATATCAGCTTCCTGGACGGAATTATTTTAGCGAAACGGCTGTTCCAAAATTGTACAATGATATTCGAGAGCAGGTTCAAAAGGAGGTCAGTGAGGCTCAGTTTTACTCTCTAACTACTGATTTGTGGTCATCTGTTGGAATGGTGCCGTATCTGGGACTCACCATTCATTTTATTGATAAAGACTGGAATTTGTGCTCTCGTGTACACGAAACTTTGTACTTTCCTGAAAACCACACAGGGGATAATATTTCTAATGTTTTAACAGAGACACGGTCAGCATAGCAGCTTGAAAGTGGGAATTTATTATGCATAACCACAGACAACGGCTCGAATATTCTCAGTACTACCAAATCTTTGGACTGGCCCAACTTGTCATGCTTTGGGCACAATTTAAATCTGGCCGTTAATAATTCTCTTAAAGGTGACAATAGAGTGTCCCGTATGCTTGGTGTGTGCAGGTCAATTGTTTCGACATTTTCCACGAGCTGGCTCCACAGACGTAATCCGTCAGTTCTTCGAGAAGAACTTGGTCTGCCTAAACATTCGCTAATGACTGACTGTCAGACTAGGTGGGGTTCCAAGTTTGATATGGTAAACCGTGTGCTGGAACAAGAGCCAGCAATAAGAAAAAAGCTAAATGTGGACAGGAAAACATCCTACCTTGTGCCAACATGGCAAGATAGTCATGTGATGGAGGCTGTATCTGCTGCATTACAGCCCGTTAGTGATTTTACCGATATTTTATCAGCAGAAAAATATGTGAGTATCTCTGCAGTAAAACCCTTGTTGTCTTTACTAGACATGGACATGCTCAACACCGATAAAGACACACATGCTCTCACGAGTGACATAAAAAAACGTGTTAAAAATTACATGAGTGGCAAATATTGTGATGAAAAGACTGTGAAAATAATTTCAATTGCTTCGTTTCTTGATTCAAGGTTTAAAAATTAGTATATAACCGATGAACAGTTTGAGTGTGTGAAACAGGAAATTGTTTCCAACACATCTTTACATGTGACTGACAAGGTAAAATCAGACATTGTTGAACCACCATCAAAGAAAAAAAAGACAATAGGGAGTTTATTTAAAAATAAACTGTCTCCGCAGTCTGAAAGGTGTGACAATTTTGAAAAGGAAATTTCTTTTTATCTTGGTGCAGACTCGCCTGACAGCGAAACTAATCCTCTAAACTGGTGGAGGATTAATTGGTGTAAGTTTCCATCTCTGGCTAAATTTGCTAAAAAGTTAAAAAATTTATAGTAATTTATATATTTTTTATACTTACCAATGACCCAGACTTAGCTGGTGCCAACTCTAAAATATCTAGGGCCAAACACAAATTTTGCCCCCCCCCCCCCCCATCCCCAAAATTTGCATCAAAAACCGAAAAGTTAAAAAATTTATAGTAATTTATATATTTTTTATACTTACCAATGACCCAGACTTAGCTGGTGCTAACTCTAAAATATCCAGGGCCAAACGCACATTTTACCCCCCAATCCCAAAAATTTCCACCTAAAACCGAAAATTACATGTCCTATATGGTCCTCCATACTTTTACTCCACTGCGCATGTGCAGTGTCAAAGAGGTCTCGAAATTGGCGCAATTATCATTCTTACAACCAGTGCCTGGTATGTGTTATGTACTCAGCGGGGAGGTATGAGTTCCCAACTCATGGGAAGGCCATCCCCGTCTGGGTCATTGGTAAGTATAAAAAATATATAAATTACTATAAATTTTTTAACATTTTTATACTGTGTACCAATGACCCAGACTTAGCTGAATAGTAAAAAGGTTGGAGGGCCTAGGACATGAAGGAAAATTCAATAAACTCAATTACATATAACAGAATTATCCCATCAAGGAGAAAAGGAGAGATAGGCTTTACATGTATCTTTCTTATTTGTATCAAAAAAGAAAGACACAACACCATTCTGTAATTGAGCACAATAATATCAATGATCTCTATTAACATCCAGTATAACCCTTTATACTAATATATTTTAAAGGAAAGCCAATAAATAAAGGAAGTCCAGAGAAATGAGACTCTTTATACTCATTTAAAAGTGTCCGAGGATTGTATATTAACGCCCGATTAACACGTGACATATACAAATGCTTCACACCGAGCAACACTTTAAAAATATTACATGGATGAGTAAACATTAGCTTTACACTTTAAAACCATCCTGGTACCGACTCGGAATTACTGACTCCAAGGGAGGTATTCCCTTGCTTTACACTAAAAAGCAGGTGACCTAAGGGAACACCCCCCCCCCCCCCCCACCCCCCCCTTGATCAAATACTCCAGAGCTAAGAGGGAAGCAGGACAGAGTCACCGCCGGAACCGAAAGTCTACATACGTATACATTGGCATAATTACATACGTATAGTTGCAACTGTTTAGTGGACAACATACCAAGTGACAGATAACGGACCTAAACAATGCAGATCTCCAGAAATGGACTCAATATTTCTCAGATACAAATTCGTGAAAGTGGAGGGCTAAGAACAATATGCAGCCCTCATGAGATCTGTAATAGCAACACTATTAGCGTAAGCTCACGGTGTAGAAAGAACTCTTACTTCATGAGCTGAAATCTAAAGCACAGACTGCTGAGTTGAAGATATTTATAAGCAGTACGGATAGATAATTGAATCCATCTAGCCATAGAATGGACCGAAATGTGGAGGAAGCTTCCATGGCATACCCCACAACAGACTCCTGAGTAGATTAATCCATGGTCTTTGTGGAGATAGAGATGCTACCAACAGAATTTTGCATTGAGAATATTTAACTTGAGCAATGTCTGCTGAATCACGGCGCTGGAGGATACACATACCCTATCATTCCGTCTCCCTAGATCGATAGAGCATCTACTGCAAACGCTCGAGGATCCAAACCTGGTGACACATACGTCTGCAACTGAATGTTGAGATGCATCCTAAATAATCCATCATTGACTGCTCTCATTGGTAGCAAATCATGATAAAATACGCGTTGATGTAAGTCAATTCTGACAGCAACAAGCGGCCCCTTCGTGAGAGGGAGTCCGCTAATGCGTTCAGACGACCCGGAATATGACGGTCCGATAGAATTGAAGTTCAAGTACAAACAGAAGGATTCATTCCGTTAACTTGAATAACAGAATGGAATGAGTGCCTCCCTGGTTCCGAAAATATGCCAATATCGTCGAATTGGCGGAAAGAATTGCAAGTGAGCATTCTGAATAACGTTCATTCAATGACGTATCGCAAGCCAAATTGACATCATTGTTGATGTTTATGTGCTTGATTAGGAACTGCAGATCCCAAAGACCCTGGCACTACAAATCGGTTGGGCTCAATGTTACATCCCAACCCGTTTGACTGGTATCCGTCAAAACTGAAAAACTCGGATCCGGCAATTGCAGTGGAACTCCCTGAGTTAAGCACTGAAAACCTGCCCAAGTTTGAATCTCTTATTCACTTGATTGACAAGAAGATGTCCGTATCGAGCGAAAAAATCTTCACCCTCCAATTCTGGATCATAAGAATTGGAGAGGACAAATGCGTAACTGCCCCATCGGAAAAAAATCGCGGCAGCTCCGCACAAACGTACCAGTCTCACAAGATCTCTCGCTGAGACCTTGTCTGAGTGAAGACAATAGTGAGCATAACAACTGATTAATTTCGCTCTAGGTAACGGCAGACGAACGAGAATGTTGGTGTTTCGAAGCTCATCCCCGGTGGTTGAATGACTTGGACGATACCAGGTCTGACTTCTCCTCATTTACTTATGAAACCGAGACGTCAGAGCAATAGAAGCAGATTCTGCACATCGTTCTGAAGCGTTAACTCATTGCCGTACCTCTGAAGAATGTCGTCCAGGTAGGCCGACGTTACCGCAGACGAATGAGCTCAGAAATGAGTCATTACTAAGTTCATTATTCAAGTGAAAACCCAGGGCGCTAGATTCAGACCGAAGCACATTGCTCGGAGCTGATACACGACTCCTATGACAGCGAAGCGAAGATACTTTCTGAACGCCTGATGTACCATGACGTGAAAGTACACATCTTGAGATCTATGCATGTAGCATAGTCGTTCACCCAAAAACTTGCTCTGAACGATCGGATGGTCTCAATATAAGAACCACGATCAGCTTTGTTAATCCAGCTCAGATTTATGAGTGGACAGAACGAGTCGTCTGGTTTCGGAACCAGAAACAGATGGTTGTAGAACCTGGGGATTCCTGGATTTCTACAATCTCTATCGCTAACTTCTCCAGAAGAGACTGGACTTCTGATGGAAGCGAGCCTCTTCTCCGCATATATGACGGAAGCTGAGTCCATTTTGGACTTCGAGTTTAGCGGAGGTTTTCGTTCGAAGGACAATTTAGTCCTTCCGAAATCACCCCGCGAACCCAAGGGACGTCCATAATCGACTCCCAATTGGTTGAGAAAACTCGACAGTCTTCCACCCACTGGAACACGATAGAGGTTACACCATCACCTCCTGGTCCTGCGAGGCTTGCGGAAGGAGAAACCATGTCCTCCACGACCCGCACCTCGCCCTGTCGACCTAGGGGCGTCTGACCGGTTGACTCGGCCAGAATTACGGCCCCTATCTGAATTGCTATCCTGACGGTCTCTAGAGTAAGACCTAGAGGACGCAAAGGAACCTCTATAGAAACTTCCCTTGGACGTATTCGTCCCAGAAGTATCTGTCCTACTCTTCTCTGCTGAATCTGACTTATGGAAGCGGGTTTGAATAACAGAGAGTCTGAAGCTTTTTAAGTTATCTGATCACAGATTGCAAAAAGCTTGCCGTCGAAGAGAAGCTCTCTGGAGACTGGAGCGACTCAGAGAGATTTCACCTTAATATCCATGCGCATGGATTTAGCCAGGGCTGCGTCACGTCTAACCAATTGCAGGTTGCCACTAAAAGGGCGGAGTTATACGTGGAGAATGCTACGGCCCGCGAAAGAACTCTTAAGGAGGTAGATACATCCTAGAATTCTTTTCCATTGAGACGTAATGATAACGCTCTGGTAAGGTGATCTGCGTACGATAATGCATCTAAACTGGTCCTGTTAGATGATATTGTAGTTTCCAACATCGTGGTTGGAATTGACATAGACGACAGTATAGACAGTACTAGGTCTTCGGCCGTCTAGACAGAGTAACTCTTGGAATGCCCTGTCCTGCCGTTTCGAATTATTCCATGAATTGATGAAAGGCAGATGTAGAGCATTTGCCGATAAGAAACTGGACCTGCCCGTTTTGGTAGCAAGTTATATATGGCGTCATTCAATAGTTCAAATGTCCGTGAGACATTACTGGACTGAGTCGAAACTCAGGGACAATGCCCCTAAATCGATTAAAGAATCCTGTATCCAGTGGCGCTATCAGTCTCTTCTTTGGCAACGCAGCATTTTGGTCCAGAGGAACGTCAGATGATAATGCCGGATATACTCTACGGCAATTATGTTGTTCCGAAAGGGAAAATTACAACTCCTTCGTATCCCTTTAGCCATCTTGTCGGACCACTTGTAAATCTTGGTTGTTCGTGCGTGAACCTGCAGCGGAACATACCAACCCAGCTTCCTCGGATAATTCCTGATCCGACAGAGTTCTGTCGGATGCTGGGATGCTGCTATAATTGTGTTATCTGTGATAGCACGTCCGTAACGGAGGCCTGTGGAGCTGCGGTCTTACGGGATCTAGCCGCTGGGAGCTGCTTGGACGTTGACATGTGCATACATCTTAATGCGAACGTCCAGAGTATGAAAGCCTCGTATCCTTGGCTACCGGATGGAGTGACCGGGTCGCGGAGTGACCTGGTCGCCGTGGAATCCCTGGACGGCGAGATAAGTTGAATATCACTGGTCACATCGCCAATGTGCGGTCGTGTGTGCTGCTGTGAGGATGAGGAAGCCGATAGAGCAGTCACTCCAGACTGTCTATATAATGGAGCGTCCCGAGCGGTGGACGTATGCTCCGACTGAGGAACGTTATGTACCACAACATCTGGACCCAGATGTTGTTGTACGAGAGAGGGACCTCTCTCATTCGCAGCCTGGACGGACCTGGACAGGCTAGGAACCGGACTAATATACTTCCTCCGTACCATCCTCGTATCCGTCGTCACTGGGTGTGCACAATGTATTTTATAGTGCTCGCATCACCCGAATCTCCTTTCTGGACCGCAACGGACGAACTGGGGTGCCAAGCCATTTGGTGAATGGTCACTACACCGGGCGAGCTAGCGGACGCCAAAGCCGTCGATCCTACTTGGGACTTCTTAGGCAATTGACGTATCTGCATGACAGGGTTCCCCCAGGTTAAAATCTTTGAAATTCAAGGCCATTCCAGGCCATTTCTCGGCAATTTTCATGGATTTTCGAGGCCCCCATTTATGAAACTCAAGGCTTTTCAAGGCCGAGGCTGGCAAAGTACCCTAAATTGTCAGATAACGACTAGAAACTTTCTCTTATATTTCCCTTTGTTGGTAATTCTAACACTTGACATCATTTCTTGGAAAACTCTTTCTGAAAGCTATCCAGGCAATGATATCACTGATTAGAAATAGTGAGCCTGAGAAAGACATTTTCTTGTGTTTATCCTACAACTGCTGTGTAATTACCAGGTGGCACAATAGCTATGTCTCTTGTACATGTACCGCTATTCTAACTGAATACTTACTGAATGCAAATGAATTGATGTCATCCTTCTCCCAATGAGTAAACTACATGTTACATGTAAATGACACATTTCGTAACCCACAATGTCTCAGGAAATGTCATTCGAAAAGCAAGATGTAATTCCGTTGTGGGGAAGTGTACCTTCCAACAAGCTTGGATTAAATCAACTGCATACTATAACTGGTTACTGCCTGTTCCAGTTGAACGGTATTCAGCTAAATGCAGTAAGTGTCGAAAAGTTTTTAATGTTTCATACATGGGCGAATCATCCTTAAAATCGCACATGTTAACATTTGAGGTGAATAAGACAATAACACTTTCATTTGGAAATCCAAACTCGGAATCCACCGTGATGGCGACTACCCATGCCAGGACTTTAAGATGACGTGGCAAATTCATCACACACACATGCTTCGGAAATACTCAAATAGTTCAACTGAACAATCATCCATTTGTAATATTTTCAATATGAATAAATTATCCACGCACGTGCGCTCAGCATTCGAACAGGCAGAATTTATAATAAATCTTCCCATTGGCTTAAATATACACCATTGTGCTCGCCTACATCAATAGCAACCATTCACAATGCTTGATTCAAAGGATTTCAGTGTCACATCACTGCAAAGTTCTATCAATAATGCACACATTGCACTGCCGTAAATACTCCAAAATATGACCGGATTAATAAACCAAACAGTTACATTTGCTGTAAAGGACGTAAAATATGTTCGGATTAAATTATGCATCACAAAATTCTCCAATTTTCCAGGCTTTTCAAGGCTCCCATTGGAAATTCAAGGCTTTCAAGGCCTTGAATGACCTTTTGACGAATTCCAGGCTTTTCCAGGTTTTCAAGGCCCCGCAGGAACCCTGCATGAGCACTTTTACCGCTTGCTCTTTATTTGGCTGTGACGACGGAAGCACACTTTTCGAAGACATCACGGTAACATCATCCTGCTATGCTCCTCAATGAGGCCTGTGGAGCCGTGGTCATGCGTGATTAGCCGCTGGAAGCTCCAGGGACGTTCATTCCTGCATTTATATAATATGCGAACGTCCCAACTGGAAAGGCTTCGTGTCCTTGGCTAGCAGATGGAGTGACCTGGACGATGTGTATTCCCTGGTCGTTGAAGCAGGAGCTCCAGGGACGTTCATTCCTGCATTTATATAATATGTGAATGTCCCCTGGAAATCTTCGGTCACATAGCCAAGGTGCGGTCCTGTGTGCTGACGTTAGGATGAGGAAGCCAATAGAACAGCCGCGCCCGACTGTCTATGCAACGGAGCGTCCCGAGCAGGAGGAGTGGACGTATGCTCCGACTAACAAACAAACATACAACATCGCGGCGCAGATGTTGATGTAAGAGAGAGGGGTCCTCTCTCGCTCGCGGTCTGGATGAGCTAGGAACCTGACTAACAGGCTTCCTCCGTACCATCCTCTGATCTGTCGTCACTGGGTGTGCACGTTGTATTTTTATAGTGCTCGCAACACCCAAATCTCCTTCTTGGACCGCAACGGACGAACCCGGGTGCTGAGCCCTTCGGTGAATGGTCGCGACACCGAGCGAGCTAGCTGACGCCAAAGCCATCGATCCAACTAGGGAACTCCAGGCAATTGACGTATCTGCATGAGCACTTTGCCGCTAACTCTTCATTTGATTGTGACGACAGAAGCACACTTCTGGACATCGCGGAAACATCACCCTGTTCTTGTTCCTCTGAAAAAGAGAGTGACAAGACTAGAGTGACCCTGCGGAGAGAAGACCGGCATGGTCCTCGCCCTGCTAACAACATACCGTGACACATGTCTCCAACGTTTGTCATCCCAATTGATACACACTAAAGTTGAACAAGGGTTAGTGCAAGTACATTGACTACAATTAATACAGAGATCATGAGAATGAGAGGAAGATTTCCTCCCATTACAATTTGAACATTAATTTTTCATTGTGAAAAAATAGGCCGATGAAATCGTCAGATGTGTACCCATACGCGCAACTAGTAGAAAGCTGTATGACGGAGGGCCACCACGGATGCAGACATTATGTACACCATACAAGGTATGGGTACATATAGAAATGGATTGGAGGAGTGTCTAATTTGATGGATAAAGGGTTAATATCTCCGGATCAAATTATCAGATTTACATAAAAAACTATACAGCACAGCACATCAGTAACCTGAACACAAATATAAAGTAACTTGACAATCCAAGCAATATTTTTCAAGTTATCGAATGCCAAAGGGGTTGGAGAAATTTTCAATTTGAAGGATAAAGGGTTGATATCTCAGGATCAAAATAACAGATTCACACCAAAAACTATACAGCTCGGCACATCAGTAACCTGAACACAAAAAGTAACCTGACAATCCAAGCAATATTTTTCAAGTTATCGAATGCCAAAGGGATTGGAGGAATTTCCAATTTGAAGGATAAAGAGTTAATATCTCGGGATCAAATCATCAGATTTACACCAAACACTATACAGCTCGGAAAGCAGTAACCTGAACACAAATATAAAGTAACTATACAATCCAAGCAATATTTTTCAAGTTATCGAATGCCAAAGGGATTGGAGGAATTTTTAATTTGAAGGATAAAGGGTTAATATCTCAGGATCAAATTATTCGATTTACTATAAAAACTATACAGCTCGGCACATCAGTAACCTGATCACAAATATAAAGTAACTTGACAATCCAAGTAATATTTTTCAAGTTATCGAATGCCAAAGGGATTGGAGGAATTTTCAATTTGAAGGATAAAGGGTTAATATCTCAGGATAAAATTATCCGATTTACACCAAAAACTATACAGCTCGGCACATCAGTAACCTGAACACAAATATAAAGTAACTTGACAATCCAAGCAATATTTTTCAAGTTATCGAATGCCAAAGGGATTGGAGGAATTTTCAATTTGAAGGATAAAGGGTTAATATCTCAGGACCAAATTATCCGATTTACTATAAAAACTATACAGCTCGGCACATCAGTAACCTGAACACAAATATAAAGTAACTTGACAATCCAAGTAATATTTTTCAAGTTATCGAATGCCAAAGGGATTGGAGGAATTTACAATTTGAAGGATAAAGGGTTAATATCTCAGGATAAAATTATCCGATTTACACCAAAAACTATACAGCTCGGCACATCAGTAACCTGAACACAAATATAAAGTAACTTGACAATCCAAGCAATATTTTTCAAGTTATCGAATGCCAAAGAAATGGATACGGACGCCGGACGGACAGATGGATGGACGGACAGACAGACGGACAAAGGATGGACGAACAACGGATGGTCACTCCGGATGGCGGCATTATGTGTACCATACATAGTATGGGTACACACAAAAAGTAAACAGTCATAGTACTCGCACTAAACCTTGAAACAAAGATACATAATAAAATAATCCATTATAACATTACGAAAAAATAATTCAAAAAGAAAAAAAATTTTCAGAAGAGCCCAAGTTCGCAATGGGAACAATGAGCCCAAATGGATCCCAAAAAAGCCTAAGTGTGGACAAAAATTTTAAATAATTTCAAAAAATTAATGTAACACTTACAAACAATATTAATGTATCTTGCTATGAACTGAACTAAGCAGAAGACGAGCAATCACTATCAGAAGTAACTGTTGTCAACCTAAACAAAAAGTGTAAACAAACCAGAAACATGACTCCAGGCACTGGTAAACATGGCCCGAAATCAGTTACCAATTTAAACACTATCTGATGCAAAACAGAGGCTTCCAGAGAAGAAACTGTAGAACATCAGATGGTAGATGCAGATCACAACGCCTAAACACCCAAGGGTGAGGATGTAAACATGGGGAAAAAACAGAAAATAATTCTGTTTCCAAGCCAAAACTCCCAAGAAATTTTGGTAATAAACTTTACAAAAAATAAGCCAAAAGCATGGGAGAATAGCTAGGGGGGAATAAAGGAAAGGGTGAGAGGAAACACTGATCAAACAATGGAACATTCATAGCAAGAATGACCACAACAGGGTCATGCCTCGAAAATAGGTAACATGAAATAATTTCGTAAAAAAATTATAGGTTACAGCCCTGAACATTTCCTTCCACTGTTTCTTTCTCTCCTCCTTCTATTTCCTCCTTATATCCACCATTTCTCTCATAATTAAGTGTCTGGCATCATTTAAACTGAGATTTACAAGCACAAATATCAGTCAGATGTAACTGAATTGAGGGCCAAACAAAGAATGACATTTGGCGCCAATTTCGAGACCTTCTTGACACTGCGCATGCGCAGAGGAGTAAACAAAAGTATGGAGGACCATATAGTACATCTATTTTTCGTTTTTTGATGCAAATTTTGGGGATTGGGGGGGGGGGGGGCAAAATTTGTGTTTGGCCCTAGATATTTTAGAGTTAGCACCAGCTAAGTCTGGGTCATTGGTACAGTATAAAAATATACCTTTGTGTATGCGCTACTAGCATCCCCTCAGAGAGACTTTTTAGCAAATCTGGAGAGATAGTTGGACCTAAAAGACAAGGTCAATATGATGTCATTTTTGGCAGCAAATTTGTGAATGCCTTCTAAATGTTTACCTTAAAGTAACGTATTTGTTTCAGTTAACCCTTTACCTAACGCTAGTAGAAGACGATACTCTGGAAAAAAACTGTCGTGTAACTAAAAAATTTTCATTTTTGGCTTCCAAAAACAAAGGTTATGATCCCTCCATGGAACGAGCGTGATGCTATTTTTCTAAGAATTTCGCTGCAATAAAATTTTCAGTGCTAAATGCCCATACCGGGTATATGGCACTGCAAATTTTATTGCGATGTTACATAGGTACTTGCCGATAGATGTTGCCTAGTCCCCCAAGGACCCAACCCCACATTAGTCATGATAGTACTGAAAATTATTCCTGCTATAAATCCAGAATTGTTACCAGTTTAGTGATTCACTGATTTGTTTCAGTTGAAATGCGATGTGACTAATTATGGCTTCAATAAAATTTTCAATGCTAAATACATACCTCTGCGAGATATATAGCACTTGAAGTTTTATTTTGTGATAAGTGCTATTAGCTTTTCCAAGCGCAAGATATGTAAATTGATCAATCAGTCTGCTGCTGATAAAAGCAAATTGCTGTTTAGGAATAAGATTCTTAGGTCACACGAAATACGAAATGATATGAGTTTATTGACTAGGCTATTCTCAGGTCACACGAAATACGAAATGATATGGGTTTATTGACTAGGCTATTCTCAGGTCACATGAAATACGAAATGATATGGGTTTATTGACTAGGCTATTATTGACTGTTATTGAACACAAAGTTTTGTTATCTTTTATTGACAAATATACACATGTATAATACTGACGTATTACAAAATGAAAAATAGAAAATAAATAAGATTCTTTAAACATTTGTTCTTGTGTTTTCAAACTATTTCCCTGTAAACCCTCCCCACCCCGGCCGTTGACAACACACTCTCCCTCCCTGACTCCCACTCTGTATTCCAATTTCCAAGTCCGTTTTTATTCACACGCCCATCAGTATACATTTATTTAAACTAACAGGTACATTTACTACACTGTACTTAGCTGAAAAAACTGCGTGTAAACGTAACAGCTAATTTAAATAAACTAGCTGGCGTATTTACCTCCTACGGCAATTGTTTCCCTTAGGCATACTTTGAATCAAAACAATTGTCATCCATTTTCCCATTGCATGAAATTTTACGAATGAATTTGCCGGATCGCATTTTAATTTAACAACCACAACATTGGCTATCCGGTTCCAAAAATATATATTGCACACTCATATAATCCTCTATTATAATAATGTAGAAAAAAAAACTTTTTCTGTAGTATCATAATAGCGGTGATATCTGATTGGCCTGTCAACTTTTAATAAAGTTTCGACGATATACCGGTATATCACAATATTTTATTTGATATCGTCACCGGTACTCAAATCTGAACATCGTGCCGCCCTAGTTCATTGTTTCTGACTTCAGGGCCAAACAAAGAATAACGGTTGGTGCCAATTTCGGTGTCTTCCTGGATACAGCGCATGCACAGATTCAAAAAGTATGGAGGACCAGACAGGACATCAATTTTCCAGTTTTGCATGCAAATTTGGGGGATTGGGGGCAAAATTTGTGTTTGGCCCTGTCTTAATTTTTGAGTCTGGGCCATTGGTTGTTGTATAAAAATATTCAGGAGTTGTTTCTGTATATTCCTTTTCTCAGAAAATGAATCAACAACTCAGTCTAGTGATGAAAGTTTCAACAGTAGACTGAGCTGTTGATTCATTTTCTGAGAAAAGAAATACTGGACTACTGTTGGTCTTCAGTGACACATAAAACTTGTGTAAAATATCAATAAACTACACTATGCATTGTGTAAAACTGATAGTTAGTTGAATGGTATATTCCATGCTGAAATGCCACTGGAAGCCTGCTATTGCACTCAAAATCATAACATTTTTGAAGACCCCCACCAACAAGAGGGGGACACCACCTCTTGTACTCTCCCCTGCTCAGCGCCTCGGGTGATGCAGTCCGCATCACAGACTAAGTTTTTAGCAGAGGCAAATTATTTGGCATAGGCTATTTTTTAGCCTAGGCAATTTGCCCTTAATTAACAGGGCTGATTCTGCCGTAAAATTTTGGATAGGCTACATTTGACTCTCAGGTAAACATCTGACTGTAATATAGCAATAGCTCTTTAACTAAGATGACCAGAGAACAAATGTAAAACAATTTCTGGAATAACAAATATTTTAATTTTTGCCTCTAAAACATAGCTTATCACTCATCACTGGAATGAACTCGGTGAAATTATTCCAATGAGAGGTTGTTAAGTTTTGGAGACAAAAATTGAAAAAACTAATAAAATTTGAAGGGTTATTTTTGTATATATTACTGACGGGATATGGCAGTTGTGTAAGGTGAAGGAACAATTGGGATTTTATGAGATATTGAATACTGAATTGAAGCAAACAAAACTGCAAAAGTTCAGGGCAAGACTGCTGGGCAAGAGGAAGTGAGTTAACCCTTTACCCAACGAATCGCCCGCATCCGCCCGCGTAATATGCAAATTCAGCATTTGAAAAAATATTATTTTTCAAAAAATTTCAACAAAACCATATCATGTGACCCCTCATTGGAACGAGCTCGTCGAGCTCGTTCCAACGAGGGGTCACATGATATGGTTTTTTGAAATAGAAAAAATTTTAAAAAAATGATATTTAAAATAATAAATTTTGATATCGTCTGCGGTGGGTAAAGGGTTAGATGGTTTTATGACCATTTTCATGTTGATTTATAGAAAATGAAATTTCAGCGATTTGATAATATATTATATGTATTTGAAATCAAATATCTAACTGAACTATCTTATCCCTGTAGAAATCAAATATTAAAATTAAGAAGACAGTTTAACGATATCCATATCCCCCGCCGACTTTTATGTTATAATAATAATCTCATTACAGACCTGGACATGTATTCATACCCAATAATGTCACTCACCAAATATCATATAATTTCTTTAATCACAACTGAACATAACTTCCATAAACCTGCAAAGTCGCCTAGAAAAGTAGTCGGGGCGATTACAAGTCGCCCTCTAAAAATGGCCAAAACGAGGAAAGGCTGAACTGATCCGAGGTTTACATAAAAACGATTATTTTCAAGAATCGATCGAATGTACTTAAGTGTGATAAAAGGGCAGTTTCATTTGTCATATAAGCGACCATTTATTTGAAATCGCAAGACAATCAATTGTCCATTGTTGCTTTTGGAGGATTTTTTATTTCTATTTTGTTCCGTTTCAGTCGGAGCTTCAAGTGTCGAAACGAAAATAGGTGACTTACGCGACTCTACAAAATAACCCAGTTTGAAAGTAGGTTACCTCGCTTAGGATGCCGAAAATGTATACACACCGGACGTATTTTCGAACACTGTATTTTTATTTTGGTTTGCTGACAACTGTTAACTGTTGGGCCGTCTATTCCCAGAAAAACATAAATGGAATTGAAACACATGAAAAAGGCTTTAGTGATGACAAGAAAAGCTTTGTACAGGGCACAAGTGTGCATGTGAAGGATCTTGAAAAAGGGGTCTTCATAAACACCGGAATGACACCGGAATGCCATAAAAATGACGCGGAATAACATTTATTTTACAAAATATTCGACCCCAGAATGTATTTTGTTTATTAACTAACAAAGTACCTTCCAAGCAACCTTCTTACATCTGGTCCTGTTCACACTTTCAGACAAAGGAAATTATTAGCTTAGAACAGAATATACAAATACCTTGACTATAACTTTTTTTCTGCATTCTAATGATATTAGACAACCCATCTTCATTCATCCGAAGTCCCAACTCCATTCATCTTCTATCATCCCATCCTCTACATAAGTTTCTGGCCAAATTTATCATCATCTGAAATAAATCAAGTTTCAATTATTAACTCATTCCCTGCCGCAGACTGATTTTCCTATCCTAGAACAGAAATTAGAGCTGTTTGGTCGTGTAATTTTGTCTCAGTTTCAGTTTCAAAGTCAACTGTAATAAAAGAGTCAAGTATGGCCTCACAAAGTAGATCCTCTGTTTCTCAGGCCGTTTTTTGTAAAATTGCATGGGCGCGGGCAGTTTTTTATTTTATTTTTTATTTTTGTAATTATTTCTTTGCCATGAAAAAGTTCATGTTCTTGGTTTGTTTTATGTTTTAGGCCCCATAATCTACAGAATATCTAAATTTTATAGTAAATTTCCTTTCTTATTATACCTACCACAATTGTTTACTACAGGCTTGCACTACAGTGGAAGTCCCTAACTCGGATAAAATACTCTCTATTTTTGTCTTTCCCAAGCAAGTTGGGAAAGAAAAGTGGTGCAAAAGCACCAATAAAAATAAGCCAAAACTGGGTCGAGTGCAACCGGCGCAGACCCAGTACGGGACGCTCTCTCCCAAGTACAACTCCACGACTTCCGTTGCCAGTGCGCATACCGTCTCTAAAGACTCATTCTTTTGAATCCGTAAACGTTAGAGTTATGTGATCAGCGGGGAGGAAAGATTCTTTACCCGTAAAGAAGACGGGAGGGCCTCCATGTAAACAATTGTGGTAGGTATAATAAGAAAGGAAATTTACTATAAAATTTAGATTTCTTATCAACCTACTCACAATTGTTTACTACAGGCTGAATAGACAAAAGGCTGGAGGGAATCGCATAACCAACCCCCACATAACCCTAGTGCACTGGAACCGTGAAGCAGAAGGAAGAGGTCCCGAGGCTTATCAACCATAATGTCGCAATCATTGGTAAAGGACAATGAAAAGAGACATATGAGCCTGTGTGACACACAGACAGAAAAAAGGGGCAGTAACAGCACAAGGCTGAAACTGACCTTCAAGAAGCCTAATGGCTATGGCAGACAACAGCCTGAGCAGAAGAAAGAGGACCCAAGGCAAAAAGGTCCTCCGACTGCTCCTGCAACTGGCGTAAATAAAAGGTGGAGAAAGTAGAAGCATTTCTCCAGTAGGCTGCCTGCATAACATCCGACAACTTGACGGAGTTAGAATAAGCCCAAGAGGAAGACAGTGCCCGCACCTCGTGGGCAGAAATACGATTGGTAATACAATCGCCAGCTGCTAAACGACTATAAGCCGTACGAATAGCAAGACAAATCCATCGAGAAATGGATTGAGGAGAGATCTTCTGTCGACCCGGAATGAGAGACAGAAAAAACCGTTTTCTGCCCTTCCGAATAAATGCGAATAGCACGGACCGGACAGAGCAAAGGGCGAGTACCCTCAACAGAGGGAAGAGCCCTGATACAGATAGGAGGAGGAGTAGTATCTGGTAACTGATTCTTAGCCAAAAAGGAGCAATCAGTGGTAAAAGTAACACTGTTGGGAGAACTCCTAAAAAAGGCCGGGTCAACCGAGAGGGCGTGAAGCTCACTAACCCGTCTGGCCGAAGCAAATGCCATCAGAAAAGCCGTCTTGTATGTGAGAAATTGCATATCCACCTGGGATAAAGGTTCGAACGGCGCCCCCCCCAAGCAAAGCAGCACCCACGAAAGATTCCATCGTGGAGTAAGCTGCAAAGTCCGAGGCCTTTTCAAAGAAAAGTGCCGAACAAGCTTGGAGAGGTAAGGATTAGTGCCGATACGACGCTTCCCCACATAAGAAAAAGTCTCTGAAAGCATAGACCTGTAACCCTTGATGGTAACAGGCTGGAGACCCCGAGAATCAAACAGATATACCAGAAACTCCGCAATCTGTGAAATCGAAGGATTGGCATAATCAACAGAGTGATCAGCACACCATCGACAGAAGACCTTCCATTTAGCTGCATAAGCTAAACCAGTGGAGTGCCTCCTTGAAGAAGAAATGCACTCCACTGCTCGTCTCGAAAAACCTCTACGGAGGAGACAGGACCTGACAAAAGATATGCGTGAAGGCACAATGAAGTCGGGTCGACGTGAAACCTCCTCGGGCGACCTTGACAAAGAAGGTCGCGACGTAGCGGGAGACGTGCCGGAACCGCCGCCATCAGCGAGCGGAGCTGATTGATCCACACCCGCTGAGGCGACAGGGGAGCGATCAGAATGATTCGACAACTGCAGGTTCGAATTTTGGCGAGAACCTGAGGAAGAATCGGAACCGGCGGGAAGGCGTAGCCGACTAGACCGTTCCAATCGAGTGACAGCGTCCACGGCAAAAGCCAGAGGATCTGGACACGGGGACACGAAAGTGTCCACCTGATGGTTCCAACGAGTCGCAAAGAGATCGACGTGGGGACGTCCCCAGAGATCGCAAAGCGACTGGAACACTGCCCTGTGAAGCATCCACTCGGTGGAAATAACCCTGCCCTGTCGGGACAGGGAGTCGGCTAGGACGTTCAGACGACCGGGAATGTGACGAACAACCACCCCGGCGTGAACCTCCTGAGCGAGCAGTAAAAGATCCCGAGCTAACTCGTACATCGGAAGCGAGTGCGTGCCGCCCTGGTTCCGAATGTAAGCAACCACTGTCGAATTGTCGGATAGTAGAAGGACCTGGCGATTCGACAAGTGAGGGATCCACTGCCTGAAACTCAGAAGAAGAGCAAGAAGCTCCTTCTGGTTGATGTGTAGAGCTGCTTGATCCTGGTCCCACATCCCGTGTAGGGAAAGACCGAGAGGATCCAACGTCGCACCCCATCCGAGATCGCTGGCATCTGCCGTCAGGACGCGATCGGACGTGGGTAAGTCCAGCGGAACACCCTGCGTAATCCACTGAACATCTGTCCAGGGAAGAAGGTGAGGATACAGAGAGTCCGGAAACGGAAGCACCTGATCCAGAGAATCTACATTCGGTCTCCAACGACTGAGCAGAAAGTGGTGGAGAGGTCTGACACGCAGCCGACCTAGAGGAATGAGATCCGTCACCGAACCGCAGAGACCGATCAGCCGGAGAAAACTCCGAGCGGTCGCGGACCTGGACTGGGACAGAGTCAGAGCAAAAGCTGAGAGAATCACAGCCTTGGCCTGGGGAACAGCCACCAAATTGAATTTGGTTTGGAAAGACATCCCCAGATGACAAAACGACTGAGAAGGGACCAGGTCCGACTTCTCCTCGTTGACTCTGAATCCTAGCGACGTGAGCAAGCTCAACAGAGTGGCGACATCCGATTCCAGTAAGGCAGCATTGGAATGCCTCTGGAGGATATCGTCCAGATATGCCGAAGTAGTCACCCTGGACTGTGTGCGATGGAACGCTATCACATGCGACATCAGTCTGGTGAACGCCCAAGGAGCCAGGTTGAGGCCGAAAGGCATGGCCTTGAACTGGTAAACTCGCCCCAGAAAAGCGAACCTGAGATACTTCCGTGACGCCCGATGCATCGGAACGTGGAAGTAAGCGTCTCGCAGGTCGATGCTGGCGGCGAAATCTCCCTGGTGAATTGAATGGCGGACCGACCTGAAAGTCTCCATGCTGAACTTGGGAGCAATGATAGACTGGTTCAGGATGCTCAGATCGATAACCGGTCGGAGTCGGCCGTCCTTCTTCGGCACCAAGAACAGGCGGGAATAGAAACCCACTGACTGAACGTTCTTGACGACCTCGATCGCCCCCTTTGCCAGGAGATTGGCAATCTCCGTGGACAAAAGTTCCCGACGTAAAACGTCTGAAGGAACTGTGGTTGGAAGAGGCACCCTTGACAGAGTGGGGTGCCGTCGGAAGGATATGCGCAGCCCGGACCGAACAACATCTAACACCCATGGATCGGATGTGATGGTGGTCCAATGGTCTGCAAACTCTGCTATCCTTCCTCCAACCTGGGATGAGTCGAGGTGAGGACCTTCATTTCGAGCCCCGACGAGGCCCGCGAGAGGAGAAACCACCTCCTCTGCTAAATGAAGAATCCTGAGACTTCCCTCGATTCTGCCGACCCCTACCTTTACCCCGTGAGTAAGAAGCAGAGGAGGCGGCAGAAGGACCAGCCTTTTGCTTCACAGAGGAAGCAGAAGGGTACTTGTTAGGCTTGGAACGGCCCTTGCCTCCCCGAGAAGGCTGATCAAGCTGACGAAACAGCAGCTGATCTTTGGAATGACGTAGGACGTCATCCCGGACCGTCGACACGGAACCATGGAAAAGTTGCGGACCTGCCAAAGAAGCAGATCGAAGAGTAGCACGCTGCTCCTCGGGAAGGGATCGTCCTGTGTCCAGCACAGCGTCCCTTCGAACTAATTCCAAATTGGCCGTGTTACAGGCATGCGTGTGAGTAAGGTGCATAAGCGCCTTGGACAGCACACGCAAAGGAGCCTGTACCTCGTCAAACTTATCTGGAGGCAGATAAGCAGCCAAAGCTGAGACGACGTGATCTGAGAGAGAAAGCATGCCAAGCATCTCTCTAGATAAGCCCAACGTGGACTCCAGAGTCGTCATTGGAATGACGGCAGACTTGGGCTTGGAAAGCCCGAGGGAAGTGGAGTCCTGATCCAGAACCGTCAAAGTCTGGCAGACTGACGGATTGGCGGAATCGTAGGAACGATAACGCACAGGAGGCAAAAAGGTGTCAACCCTGGTGAAGAACGAAGTCTTCAAAGCCTTGGAATTCAGCTTGGCATCCAATGCTGAAAAAGCTTCAACCACCTGTACCGACTGGCACGGTCGAAGGCGCCCAGAAGCAGGTTGCTCCATAGGCTGTTGGCGCGCGACCGAAGATCGCGGCCAGGCTGACACTGTCGGCTGGTTAGCAGGTTTGAGCTCAGGCAGAAACCCAAACACAAAGTCAAGAGCCGCCCCCAAGTCCGAAGACTGCTGGCCCTCGACCTCAAGCATGTCGGACTCCTCCCCAGAGTCGGAAGACACATAGCCCATCGTGGGCAAACCAGCCGACGCCTCCCATGGTGTCGGGACACCAGAGGAACCGGAAACCGGCCTGTTTCCAATCCCGGGAGGCGGCGCCATAGGAGGCGCCTGGAAACCACCCATAGCCTCGCTGGAAGCAACAGGAAGGCTCTTTGAGAGAACCTGAGTGAGTAAGGAGAGGGCCTCCCTAAGCTCACTGCCTGTACCGACCGGTTCGACAGGGGAGCGAACCGGCAAAGTGGCTTCACCTCTGACCCTCTTAACCAGCGAAGGGTCACGATCCTCCAAAACACCCGACGCGGGACGACGGGCGGCAGCCGAAACATCTGAAGGCAGACGTGTATAGGGGTACGATGCACCCCGAGGATCAATATTGCGAGAACTCATGAGAGTCACCGCGGACCTCTGCGGGGCAGAAGGTCCAGGCTGCACAAAAGGCGTTGGTCCCCCAAAACTGGCCGTGTGACCAGAGTGAGCGGACGGAAACGCCCCGGAGTTCATAGTGTTTCCACTATGAACATCCGAATCCAAAGACACAACTGTGGTACTCGACGGCGACGAGACCACAGCGATGGGCTCGGCCGGCAGCCCCTTCCGACTTCGCCGAGTTGAAGTCAGGGAAGGCTGGGGCCGATATCCCACGTCTACAGTATCGGACAGTTCTGCAGTCCCCTGCAGCGAAAAGCCGAGGCCGGCTGAAACATACAACGAAGCAGACGGACCAGCAGCAGTAGTAGATACGTCGAGAGTCGTTGAGGCTGGTGAAATAATGGAGAGAGCACACCGGCTCGGCTCCGAAGGAGGAGTCACAACCCTAGTGACAGCCTCAGATGTCGACTGGAGGGGGACCGTAGTCCCGGAACCAGGCATCTCTACACCAGAACACTCAACGGCTCCCGCAGTATCCACCACAGGAAAAGACTGCACATCCCCCACGGAGGAGGAATAACTCTCACCAGACAGAGTCGGTTCGGGAGGCCCCGAACGACTACGTTCTCCTTTCCCGCGGGAGCGGGAGGCACGGCCACGAGAACGAACGACACGATTTACAGACGCCCAAAAGGTGGAAGACCATGTTCCACAGACACCACACGGCCGCTCGGCCGAACACCCATTACAGGAGGAACACGACGAATGTACATCGTCCACATGCTTAGGCAGCAGACACTGCCCACAAGGAATTGTCCTAGGCATGAAAGAGGTGAGAGGAGCAGAGAAGGTGAGATCAGAAAACAGAACACCCCCAAAGAGAGAAAGGTGACAGAAACAAAGACCCCAGACGGCCGACCGGGAACCACCCAACAGGAAGACTACTCTCAACAGAAAGAAGAAACACTGTAGGAGTGGTACCCCGCTGACACCTAACTCTAACACAATTAAAAAATTTTGCAAAAAAAACATTAACAATAATTGTGAAATAATCTAAGTCCGAACCGCGTGGCCCGCGAAATTCGCGCGCGACTCGAGAGAGAGCAAATAAATAGACATGATGGACATATAATAGAAAAAAGAGAATATAAAACACTGTTCCTGAGAATACAAAGGATACACTGCGGTATAATGAATCAGGAAACATCAAACATCGAGTTGGTGGAACACTGATAAGCGTGCAAAAACATCTCGACACGAAGCGGATTTTAAAAAGAATGAGTCTTTAGAGACGGTATGCGCACTGGCAACGGAAGTCGTGGAGTTGTACTTGGGAGAGAGCGTCCCGTACTGGGTCTGCGCCGGTTGCACTCGACCCAGTTTTGGCTTATTTTTATTGGTGCTTTTGCACCACTTTTCTTTCCCAACTTGCTTGGGAAAGACAAAAATAGAGAGTATTTTATCCGAGTTAGGGACTTCCACTGTAGTGCAAGCCTGTAGTAAACAATTGTGAGTAGGTTGATAAGAAAGCATGGCTGGTGCTGTATTACGTACCTTGAGTGGAAGAAGGCTTTGCAATGCTAAAGCATTGCAAAGCCTTCTTGCACTCAAGGGACAATTTTATTAACTTGGGTAAAATATCAGACATAATCCATTCGATTTTGATTTTTTTAAGTTTTGGAAATGTTATAAAAAAAGAGCATGCGGCAGCCAAAAGGACCATGCGGGAGGCCCTGAGAAACAGATTTTTAATTTTTTTAGGCCTATCGGTTCCAGTATTTTTCCTTATTTGAACAAAACTCAATGACATACTGAAACTATAACAAACAAGAAGGACGCCAACACCCTATAGCTCACCAACATTCCTCTTTGATAGTAACTTTGGCAAACACAAGAACTGTATCAAACAGGCTCATAACATGCGACAAAGCTTACCTAAACACAACCTCTTAAAAGTAAAACACAGAGGTTTACATAAACACTAAGTAAAACATGAAATTCTGAGCTAAACAGAAAACTAAACGTAAGTAAAAAATAAATAAAAAAGTTAAGAGAATGGTATACGACACATAGGGTGAGGGTAAAATAGTGGTAGAATGATAATAAGCACCATATAGAAGCAATATAAAGCTCATGGGATGAAAAGGGTGTCGGCAGCTGCCCTGAATAGAAACGTTAACACACTCAAAATGTGTAAGTGTGAGCTAAACAGAAAACTCAACATTCAAAAGTTGAAGAGAAATTTGACTTGCAATTCAGTGGACCAGGGTGAAACCGTGGTACAATGATAATGAAGATATATATGAGGAATATAAGCACCATGCGAAGAGAAGGAACACAGCAGGTGACCTAAACACTAAGTTAAACATGAAATTCTGAGCTAAACAGAAAAGTAAACGTAACTAAACAAGAAGTACGCCAACGCCCTATAGCTCACCAACATCCCTCTTTGATAGCAACTTTGGAAAACACAAGAACTGTATCAAACAGGCTCATAACATGCGACAAAGCTGACCTAAACACAACCTCTTAAAAGTAAAACACAGAAACTGACATAAACACTAAGTTAACCATGAAATTCTGAGCTAAACAGAAAACTAAACGCAACTAAAAATGTAAAGAAAAATGTTTGAAATGCAGGGTATGAGGGGTTAATCATGGAACAATGATACTGAGGAACATGTATGATGAATATAAGTTCCATGGGAAGAGAAGGAGCACAGCAGCTGTCCTAAACACTTAGTTAAACATGACATTCTGAGCTAAACAGAAAACTAAACGGAACTAAAAATGTTAAGAAAAATGTTTAAAATGTGGGGTATGAGGGGTTAAATCATGGTAGAATGAATCATCATATAGCAGCATTATAAAAGCCATGATATGGTAATAGGGCTTGTAAATGACCTAAACAGAAGCTTTAAATTATTGGACACGTATGCTGACGCCGACCGATCAAGCCATGCCATAAGCTCACACAACTAAAGCTGGTGAGCTAAAAATGTTAAGAAGAAAGTTTAAAATGCACTGGGTGAGAATGAAATAATGGTAGAATGATAATAAGCACCATATGGAAGCAATATAAAGGCCATGGGATGAAAAGGGTGTCGGCAGATGACCTAAAGAAAAAGTTTAACACACTGAAAATGTCTAAGTGTGAGGTAAACAGGAAACTTAACATTAAACTTAAAATGGGATGAAAAATTTGAAGAAATTCACTGGTAAGGGTTAAATGATGCTAGAATGATAATGAGGAACATGTATGATGGAATATAAGCACCATGGGAAGAGAAGGAGCACAGCAGCAGACCTAAACACAAACTTAAACAAGAAATTCTGAGCTAAACAGAAATGTAAACGTAACTAAATAATGTTAAGAGAAACGTTTAAAACACACTGGGTGAGGGTTAAATAGTGGTAGAATGATAAGCACCATATGGAAGCATTATAAAGGCCATGGGATGAAAAGGGTGTCAGCAGTCTATGTAAACAAAAAATTTAACCCACTGAAAATATCAAAGTGTGAGCTAAACAGAAAACTAAACATTCAAAATTGGAAGAAAAATTTTAAGAAATTCACTGGACAAGGGTTAAACGATGGTAGAATGATAATGAAGAAGATGTATGATGAATATAAGCACCATGGGAAGAGAAGAAACACAGCAGGTGAGCTTAACACTAAGTTCAACATGAAATTCCGAGCTGAACAGAAAACTAAATGCAACTAAAAATGTTTAAAATGTAGAGTATGAGGGGTTAAGCATGGAACAATGATACTGAGGAACATGTATGATGAATATAAGTGCCATGAGAAGAGAAGGAGCACAGCAGCTGACCTAAACACAAAGTTAAACATGAAGTTCCGAGCTAAACGCAACTAAAAATGTCAAAAAAATGTTTAAAATGTAGGGTATGAGGGGTTAATCATGGAACAATGATACCGAGGAACATGTGTGATGAATATAAGTGCCATGGGAAGAGAAGGAGCACAGCAGCTGACCTAAACACTAAGTTAAACATGAAATTGCGAGCTAAACCGAAAACCAAACACTACTAAAAATGTCAAGAAAAATGATTAAAATGCAGGGTTTGAGGGGTTCATCATGGAACAATGATACTGAGGAACATGTATGATGAATATAAGTGCCATGGGAAGAGAAGGAGCACAGCAGCTGACCTAAACACTTGAACATGATTTTTTGAGCTAAACAGAAAATTAAACGCAACTAAAAATGTCAAGAAAAATGTTTAAAATGCAGGGTATGAAGGGTTAAATCATGGTAGAATGATAATAATCATCATATAGCAGCATTATAAAGGCCATGATATGGAAATAGGGAGAGTAAGTGACCTAAACAGAAACTTTAAAATTATTGGACACGTACGCCGATGCCGACCGATCGAGCCATGCCATGAGCTCACACAACTAAAGTTGGTGAGCTAAAAAAACTTTTTGAAACTAAAAGGCTTTCCAGGGAGTCCATTATATGGATCTGTGAAGTGACATTACATGTACATAGTGGTATACAGGACAAGCAATGTTCCATGCTAGAGTGGACTCCCAACCATGCTTTTATGTGGATGTTGCATTTCCAAATACAAGCAGGCCTGGAAATAAGCAGACTGTCATCTGCAGAATGAGGTCCCCAGAAGGTAAATTTGGTAATGCTACCCTGCACAGCAGGGTAGCATTATCAAATTCACCTTCTGTGAACCTCAATCTGAATAAAGGTCTCAGGCCTAAACAGAAAGAGGTAAATTGGGGGATTCTAGCCCACTATAGGATAGCATCAAGCAAATTCACCCTCTAGGGACCTCATTCTGCAAATGACAGATTGCTTATTTTCAGGCCTGACCAAATATATAAAGATTCTGGCTATAGTGTATTTCAAGAAGCAGATTTGTAGAGATTATTCCTCATATGGGACAACACTAAAATTCAGGCTCCAATGGGAAGTCCAAACATTAACCCAGGGACTTGATTAGAACAAACTTAGAATTGACCTCCCTAATTTTAATGAACTTGAATCTGACTCCCTTAACCCTTAAGGGACTGGACAAATGTCTTGAATTCCCATCATTCCACAGTCTCTATATGTCTAATGCCTTAACAGTGACTTCTAGTTAAGTCTTGGCTGCCTGTTAATTCCCATCATTCCACAGTCTCTATATGTCTAATGGATTAACATTAACTTCTAGTCAAGTCTTGGCTGCCTGTTAATTCCCATCATTCCACAGTCTCTATATGTCTAATGGATTAACAGTGACTTCTAGTTAAGTGTTGGCTGCCTGTAACTTAAGTCTCTATACGTGTAACCATTTCTGCTGTAATTATGCACATTTCCTATTGTTGGGCCAAACTGATTGGTATCAATGATTCTCTACATGCATATTGCTCAAGGGGTTGTCCAACAAAACTTTCAGAAAATTTCAGAAATCAGAAAAAGATCAAGTGAGGGATGCGGCCTGAAGGGTGTGTGAAGCCTAATGGAACTGTTCGACAATTTATATGCCAAATCCAAGATGGCCACTGCCAGCCATGCTTTTTCAACGGAATCTGACAGAATTCAGAAAAATTTTAAAACTCCCATCTGGACATTGCACCAAAGCTACATATAAAATCTGAAAAAGATTAGGCCAGGGATGCGGCCTGGAGAGTGTGCTAATGGCATTGTTGCCAAATCCAAGATGGCCACTGCCGCCCATGTTTTTCAATAAAATTTAGAAAAATTTGTTAGCTCCCATCTAGACATCACACCAAAGCTACATTTAAAATTTGAAAAAGATCAGGTAAGAAATGAAGCTTGTAGGGTGTGCTAATGGAATTGTTGACAATTGATATGACAAACCAAGATGGCACCATGTTTTTCAACAAAATTTGATAGCTCCCATCAAGACATTACTCCAAAGCCACGTATGAAATTTAAAACTGATCAGGTGAGAGATGCAGCCTGTAGAGTGTGCTAAAGGAATTGTGGATGGACAGAGGTATGGAAACACGAGATAGCAACCCATCCCAATAGCATATACACGACATTTTCAAGTTGAGCTAAAAATTATTTCATTGATAAATTTCACTGATAAACTGTGGGAAAAATCTATCCTAATTCATTCAGTGCCAGGTGTATCGTTTCTGGTGTTTAGCAATGGTAACAAAGTTTGGAAAAAACATCAGAACTACCATAATGACCCTCATGAAAAAAAAGTATGAACTAACTGATTTAGTTTAGAGTGTGTGAATGTTCATTCTATGTTTTACTTTGCATAATTTGGTTTGAAACCATCATCCTCCTTTAGAAAGTTTCTGGGAAGGCCGACTGTAACCAGAGCCATCTGATTTTACAATATATCTTTTTGTTGATTGAATCCAATTTGAGAGGTCCTTGGTTCGAAACCCTCCTGTGGTAACTGCGTTGTGTCCTTGGGCAAGACACTTCACCTCTAAAATTTTAATAACAAGAGGCCTGAGGCAATCAACTGACCAAAGTTGTTTAAGGAAGGATTTAATTAGCAACTATGGCTAGTCAACACTGCAGAGGAATAAAGATATTTGATTATTTATAACTCTTTTGTCCAAGTCAAATGTTTTTTTCTAGTATTGGGATGCTACCACAGAAATAAGGCCCAGATTTCCCCCACCGACTTTTAACTGGTAGAGTGCTGGAAGCCCATATTTGGGCTTTACTTTGAAGTGTCGGTACCAGCACTTGAAGGCTTCATATTTTGTGGATGTTGTTCATACCACCTTTGAAGTGAAATTATTTTTAGTCTGTTAGGATTTGCCTTGTTACAATTTATGGGAGAGTGCCTATTGGCACTCTCCCATAAATTGTAAAAAGGCAAACATATGTCAACAAATTTTGATGACCAAAAATAATTCAGCACTCTACCAGTTAAGTAATAATAGGAATAATCTCTTTATCGACCTGGATATGTATTCAATAATGTCACTCACCAAATATGATATAATTTTTTTAATCGCAATTGAAGATATTTCCCAAAACCTGCAATTCTGGTAAACTCAAAGTCGACAAGAGCTATAACTCTGGAACAATTATTCGACTCGAAACTTCCTTTCCATGTATACATCATACTCATACTGCACACCAAGTTTCGTAAAAATCCAATGAAAAATGCAGGAGTTAAGTGGACAAGCATATGTGATGGAAATTTTTCTATTTCCAAGTGCCGTAACCATGCCAAGTTCATCGCAGCAAAAATTCTTGATCACATGCATATCTACTCTTGATACTGATACTTCAGACCAAGCTTCGTAAAAATCCAATAAAAAACGTAGGAAGGGTTAAGTGAACAAGCCTTTGCGATGGAAATTTTGCTATTTCCAAGAGCCGTAACCACACAAAATTCGTCGCATCGAAAATTCCTGACCACATGCACATTTACACTCGATAATGATACTTAAGACCATGTTTTGTAAAAATCCACTGAAAACTGTAGGATGAGTTAAGCGGACAAAGTTTGTGATGGACAGACAGGCTGACAGATAAACATTTCAATGTCCTCCTCCTGACTTCGTCGGCGGAAGATAACAAAATTATTATTGACAGAACTGCACAAATCAATGAAAGTGTCAATGACACTGTATCTCAACTTGTGTAAGAAATGTACATGTATAGTATGTGGCACAGCAATGACACATCTAGGTAATGACCTGATAACAAAGGTACATGTAAAGTATTGTAAAAGTCTGTACATAAATACTGACCGTAGCCTGTAACAAATGTGTAGGTAAAGTATTGTAAAGGTGGGTGAAAGTTAGGTGCCTCCAGACAGAGCTGAATTGAAATGTGCACTTATTGTGTATAAGTAGCACTGAATAAATCAAAGTTTGTCTAACTGGCCGCCGCCAGCCATCTTGAAATTTTGGACTGCACCCAAAAACACTCGTTCTCATCCCAAGGTGATAACAAAAGTATCCCAAGAAGTTTTGTGAAGATCGGTTCATAAATACAGCTTCTAGCCCGAGTCGTATTGACATGTGTACTAACTGTGTATAAATAGCACTGAATAAATCAAAGTTCATCTAATTTGCATAGTTAATGCACGAAAAAAAACCCTGTATTATATGTGATGTGTTCCATGTTACTAAACATACATACACAAATTTATTCAAATCAGAACCTTCACATAGAAGTTCTGTTAAAAATTGATTGCACGTAATTACTGTATAAAATGACCACCAGCAGCCATCTTGAATTTTGGACCACACCCAAAAACACTCGTTCGCGTGCCAAGGTGATAACAAAGGTACTCAAGAAGTTTCGTGAAGATCGGTTCATAAATACAGCCTGTAGCCCGAGCCGTATTGACATGTGCACTTACTGTGTATAAGTAGCACTGAATAAATCAAAGTTCATCTAATTTTATTATGCCCAACAAAAAATAGCTTTCATTGTTAAGCGTTAACTGCAACATGCCATCAATCTTGTAATAGCAATGTAGTCGAATCCAAAAACATGACGTCATTTCGAACGAATGACGTCTGTTCGAAAATGACTTGTCACAAGTGCCGTCGCTATTGGAGTTTCTGTATCAACAAATGCAAGTGTTTACAACTGCATCATGCTGTTCATGTTGTAATTCATTGTTAATGCTTGTGTGATAAGTGGTATAAATTAATGGAATATAAATTCATGTTTCTTGGACGACGACAGTTGTTAGAATTAAGCAGAGTGAAGCAATTTATTTTGAACTTGAGGCGGAGGCTCAGTGAGGTCGAGGAGTACTAAACTTGTGGAAATATAATTGATTGAAGTCATAACTCATATTCAGGATTCACTGAAGTGGTGAACAACACATGAGTTTTTAATATTTCTGATTCTTTTGAATTCATTGTTTGCAGTTAAAATTAAAAACACACCCACTGAAGATGATATATTTGTTGGTAAGTTTGTGTCTTTCGGTGACAAAAAAAAGTTAATCAGACACAGCGCCAGCGTTTGGTGTTGAGAAATTCCAACCAGAGCATGCGTAATCGACGCTGATCAATGGTAGTGGAGCTTATATTCCCTTTGTTTTCATGTCTCCAGGGAAGAACGTTCCGATAGTACCCGTGTTTTTCCCCAAAACTCCAGTACTATGACTTTTAGAAGGTGTCAAATTAACCAATCACGGCTGATGTTACAAATGTGAGGCATAATTCGCAGCTTCAGGTTTTATTTCAGAAATCACACAAACTCAGGTACTATCAACAGATAGAACATGAAAAGATACGTTCTAATGTTATAATAGAATTAACCAGATTCTTTTGTATTGTTATTACCCAGAAAAATGATGAACAGAATATACAAATTCCTTGACTATCACTTTTCTTCTGCATTCTAATGATATCAGACATTCCATCTTCATTCATCCGAAGTCCCAACTCCATTCATCTTTCACCATCCCATCCTCTACATAAGTTTCTGGCCAAATTTATCATCATCTGAAATAAATCAAGTTTCAGTTATTAACTCATTCCCTGCTGCAGACTGATTTTCCTATCCCAGAACAAAAATTAGGGCTGTTTGGTTGTGTAATTATTAACTCATTCCCTGCTGCAGACTGATTTTCCTATCCCAGAACAGAAATTAGAGTGGTTTGGTTGTGTAATTTTGTCTCAGTTTCAGTTTCAAAGGCAGCTGTAATAAAAGAGTCAAGTATCAGTTCCAGTTTTTCCCTCATTTAAACAAAACTCAATGAAATACTGAAACTATAACAAAAAACACTTTTTGAAACTAAAAGGCTTTCCAGGGAGTCCATTATACGGATCTGTGAAGTGACATTACATGTAAAAGCGGAACACAGGACAAGCAATGTTCTGTGCTAGTGTGGACTCCTAACCATGCTTTTATGTTGCATATCAAATACAAACCTGGAAATAAACAGACTGTCACCTGCAGAGTGAGGTTCCCAGATGGTGGCACAGCAGGGTAGCATTATCAAATTCACCTTCTGTGAACCTCAATCTGAATCAAGGTCTCAGGACTAAACAGAAAGAGGTATATTGGGATATTATATATATATATATGGGGATTCTAGCCCACTTTACAGAATAGCATCAGCAAATTCACCCTCTGGGGACCTCATTCTGCAAATGACAGATTGCCTATTTTCAGGCTTGATCAAATATATGAAGATTCTGGCTATAGTGTATTTCAAGGCAGAAAGAGATAAATTGGAGGATTTTAGCCCACTGTATAGGATAGCATCAGCAAATTCACCCTCTAGGGACCTCATTCTGCAAATGACAGATTGCCTATTTTCAGGCTTGACCAAATATTTAAAGATTCTGGCTACAGTGTATTTCAAGAAGCAGATTTGTAGAGATTGTTCCTCATGTGGGTCAACAATAAAATTCCGGCTCCAATAGGAAGTCCAAACATTAACCCAGGGACTTGATTAGAACAAACTTAGATTTAACCTCTCTAATTTTAAATAACTTGAATCCGACTCCCTTAACCCTTAAGGGCCTGGACAAATGTCTTGAATTCCCATCATTCCACAGTCTCTATACGTCTAATGGCTTAGCAGTGACTTCTAGTTAAGGCTTGGCTGCCTGTTAATTCCCATCATTCCACAGTCTCTATATGTCTAATGGTTTAGCAGTGACTTCTAGTTAAGTCTTGGCTGCCTGTTAATTCCCATCATTCCACAGTCTCTATATGTCTAATGGCTTAGCAGTGACTTCTAGTTAAGTCTTGGCTGCCTGTTAATTCCCACCATTCCACAGTCTCTATATGTCTAATGGCTTAGCAGTGACTTCTAGTTAAGTCTTGGCTGCCTATTAATTCCCATCATTCCACAGTCTCTATATGTCTAATGGCTTAGCAGTGACTTCTAGTTAAGTCTTGGCTGCCTATTAATTCCCATCATTCCACAGTCTCTATATGTCTAATGGCTTAGCAGTGACTTCTAGTTAAGTCTTGGCTGCCTGTTAAGGCCTGTTAAGGCAGCCAAGACTTGACTAGAAACCACTGCTCAGGTAATCTGTTGATTGTCGGCAAGACCGCCTCATGATGGCATGTTAAGGGCACCTGTCCTGAGGTCGGAAAATTTGTAAAAAGGCCTTTAAGGGTTAAGGAAGGTATATACCACATATCAAACAAACATTGGACATGAAAAGAGAAAAACTTGTCATGAAAGTAACTGTTGCAATGAACTCAGTTAATTGTAAATCAGATAAATTAACTCTAGAAAACAAAAAAACAAAGTTTTAACCAATTTTGTATGAGTGATACAGAGTAAATAAAGGATAGAAAAACATTCAACCTCTGATGGTTAATTATCCCCGCATTTTAAAAAATGCGGGGATATTGTCATGATCTCCGACCGTACGTCTGTACATCCGTACGACCGTACGTCCGGTTTTGTAATTCGAAACGCTGTAACTTTCTACAGTTGTTCGATAGGGTCTGTGCAACCCAAAAATACAACTTTTAAATTTTTGTGCCACCAGGTGGCTTCTGTGGAGCCACTTAAAAAATGCGTTATTTTTTCACTTTTTTGCTGAATAGTCCCAACCTATGTAATTCGGAGTTCTAAAATTACACTAGGGTGTTGCTAAATGATCTGTAGATATGTAGGAAGGTTTCGGATTTTTCGGGTGCCACGTGGCTGTGCCACCGTAGCCACTTTTGTGTTTTCTTAGACCGTTTCCGGCAAAAGGCTCGTAGGATATGTAATTCGAAATGCTAAATCCATGCTCAGATGTTGCAGTAGGGTCTATAGATGCGCACGAAGGTTTCGGATTTTTTGGGTGCCACGTGGCTGTGCCACCGTAGCCACTTTCGTGTTTTCTTGGATCGTTTCCGGCGAAAGGCTCGTAGGGAATGTAATTCGAAATGCTAAAACCATGCTCATATCTTGCAGTAGGGACTATAGATGCGCACAAAGGTTTCAGATTTTTCGGGTGCCACGTGGCTGTGCCACCGTAGCCACTTTTGTGTTTTCTTGGACCTTTTCTGGCGAAAGGCTCCTAGGGTATGTAATTCGAAATGCTAAAACCATGCTCACATGTTGCAGTGGGGTCTGTAGATGCGCACGAAGGTTTCGGATTTTCCAGGTGCCACGTGGCTGTGCCACCATTGCCACTTTTGTGTTTTCTTAGACAGTTTCGGGTGAAAGGCTCCTAGGGTATGTAATTCGAAACGCTAAAACCATGCTCAAATGTTGCAGTGGGGTCTGTAGATGCGCACGAAGGCTTCCGATTTTTCGGGTGCCACGTGGCTGTGCCACCGTTGCCACTTTTGTGTTTTCTTAGACCGTTTCTGGCAAAAGGCTCCTAGGGAATGTAATTTGAAAAACTAAAACCATGCTCAAATGTTGCAGTGGGGTCTGTAGATGTGTACGAAGGTTTCGGATTTTTCAGGTGCCACGTGGCTGTGCCACCGTTGCCACTTTTGTGTTTTCTTAGACCGTTTCCGGCGAAAGGCTCCTAGGGTATGTAATAAGAAACGCTAAAACCATGCTCAAATGTTGCAGTGGGGTCTGTAGATGCGCACGAAGGTTTCGGATTTCTCAGGTGCCACGTGGCTGTGCCACCGTTGCCACTTTTGTGTTTTCTTAGACCGTTTCCGACGAAAGGCTCCTAGGGTATGTAATTCGAAACGCTAAAACCATGCTCAAATGTTGCAGTGGGGTCTGTAGATGTGCACGAAGGTTTCGGATTTTTCAGCTGCCACGTGGCTGCACCATCATTGCCACTTTCGTGTTTTCTTAGACCGTTTCCGGCAAAAGGCTCCTAGGGTATGTAATTCGAAACGCTAAAACCATGCTCAAATGTTGCAGTAGGGTCTGTAGATGTGCACGAAGGTTTCCGATTTTTCAGGTGCCACGTGGCTGTGCCACCATTGCCACTTTTGTGTTTTCTTAGCCTGTTTGTGGCAAAAGGCTCCTAGGGTATGTAATTTGAAATGCTAAAACCATGCTCAAATGTTGCAGTAGGGTCTGTGGATGCGCACGAAGGTTTCGTATTTTTCAGTTGCCACGTGGCTGTGCCACCGTTGCCACTTTTGTGTTTTCTTAGACCGTTTCCGGCGAAAGGCTCCTAGGGTATATAATTCGAAACGCTAAAACCATGCTCAAATGTTGCAGTGGGGTCTGTAGATGCGCCCAAAGGTTTCGGATTTTTCAGGTGCCACGTGGCTGTGCCACCGTTGCCACTTTTGTGTTTTCTTAGACCGTTTCCGACGAAAGGCTCCTAGGGTATGTAATTCGAAATGCTAAAACCATGCTCAAATGTTGCAGTGGGGTCTGTAGATGCGCACGAAGGTTTCGGATTTTTCAGCTGCCATGTGGCTGCGCCACCGTTGCCACTTTCGTGTTTTTTTAGACCGTTTCCGTCGAAAGGCTCCTAGGGTATGTAATAAGAAACACTAAAACCATGCTCAAATGTTGCAGTGGGGTCTGTAGATGCGCACGAAGGTTTCCAATATTTTTCAGGTGCCACGTGGCTGTGCCACCATTGCCACTTTTGTGTTTTCTTAGACCTTTTCCAGGCGAAAGGCTCCTAGGGTATGTAATTCGAAATGCTAAAACCATGCTCAAATGTTGCAGTGGGGTCTGTAGATGCGCACGAAGGCTTCAGATTTTTCAGCTGCCACGTGGCTGCGCCACCATTGCCACTTTCGTGTTTTCTTAGACCGTTTCCGGCGAAAGGCTCCTAGGGTATGTAATTCGAAACGCTAAAACCATGCTCAAATGTTGTAGTAGGGTCTCTAGATGTGCACGAAGGTTTCAGATTTTTCAGCTGCCATGTGGCTGTGCCACCATTGCCACTTTTGTGTTTTCTTAGACAGTTACCGGTGAAAGGCTCCTAGGGTATGTAATTCGAAATGCTAAAACCATGCTCAAATGTTGCAGTGGGGTCTGTAGATGCGCACGAAGGTTTCCGATTTTTCGGGTGCCACGTGGCTGTGCCACCGTTGCCACTTTTGTTTTCTTAGACCGTTTCCGGCGAAAGGCTCCTAGGGAATGTAATTTGAAACACTAAAACCATGCTCAAATGTTGCAGTGGGGTCTGTAGATGTGTACGAAGGTTTCGGATTTTTCAGGTGCCACGTGGCTGTGCCACCGTTGCCACTTTTGTGTTTTCTTAAACCGTTTCCGGCGAAAGGCTCCTAGGGTATGTAATTCGAAACGCTAAAACCATGCTCAAATGTTGCAGTGGGGTCTGTAGATGCGCACGAAGGTTTCGGATTTCTCAGGTGCCACGTGGCTGTGCCACCGTTGCCACTTTAGTGTTTTTTTAGACCGTTTCCGAAGAAAGGCTCCTAGGGTATGTAATTCGAAACGCTAAAACCATGCTCAAATGTTGCAGTGGGGTCTGTAGATGTGCACGAAGGTTTCGGATTTTTCAGCTGCCACGTGGCTGCGCCATCATTGCCACTTTCGTGTTTTCTTAGCCTATTTGTGGCAAAAGGCTCCTATGGTATGTAATTTGAAATGCTAAAACCATGCTCAAATGTTGCAGTAGGGTCTGTAGATGCGCACGAAGGTTTCGGATTTTTCAGGTGCCACGTGGCTGTGCCACCATTGCCACTTTTGTGTTTTCTTAGACCGTTTCCGGCGAAAGGCTCCTAGGGTATGTAATTCGAAACGCTAAAACCATGCTCAAATGTTGCAGTGGGGTCTGTAGATGCGCCCAAAGGTTTCGGATTTTTCTGGTGCCACGTGGCTGTGCCACCGTTGCCACTTTTGTGTTTTCTTAGACCGTTTCCGACGAAAGGCTCCTAGGGTATGTAATTCGAAATGCTAAAACCATGCTCAAATGTTGCAGTGGGGTCTGTAGATGCGCACGAAGGTTTCCGATTTTTCAGCTGCCATGTGGCTGCGCCACCATTGCCACTTTCGTGTTTTTTTAGACCGTTTCCGTCGAAAGGCTCCTAGGGTATGTAATAAGAAACACTAAAACCATGCTCAAATGTTGCAGTGGGGTCTGTAGGCACGAAGGTTTCCGATTTTTCAGGTGCCACGTGGCTGTGCCACCATTGCCACTTTTGTGTTTTCTTAGACCGTTTCCAGGCGAAAGGCTCGTAGGGTATGTAATTCGAAACGCTGAAACCATGCTCAAATGTTGCAGAGGGGTCTGTAGATGTGCACGAAGGCTTCGGATTTTTCAGCTGCCACGTGGCTGCGCCACCATTGCCACTTTCGTGTTTTCTTAGACCGTTTCCGGCGAAAGGCTCCTAGGGTATGTAATTCGAAACGCTAAAACCATGCTCAAATGTTGCAGTAGGGTCTCTAGATGTGCACGAAGGTTTCAGATTTTTTAGGTGCCACGTGGCTGTGCCACCGTTGCCACTTTTGTGTTTTCTTAGACTGTTTCCGGCAAAAGGCTCCTAGGGTATGTAATTCGAAACGCTAAAACCATGCTCAAATGTTGCAGTAGGGTCTGTAGATGTGCACGAAGGTTTCGGATTTTACAGGTGTCACGTGGCTGTGCTACCGTTGCCACTTTTGTGTTTTCTTAGACCGTTTCCGGCAAAAGGCTCCTAGGGTATGTAATTTGAAATGCTAAAACCATGCTCAAGTGTTGCAGTGGGGTCTGTAGATGCGCACGGAGGTTTCGGATTTTTTAGGTGCCACGTGGCTGCGACACCATTGCCACTTTCGTGTTTTCTTAGACCATTTCCGGCGAAAGGCTGCAAGGGTATGTAATTCGAAATGCTAAAACCATGCTCAAATGTTGCAGTAGGGTCTGCAGATGTGCACGAAGGTTTCCGATTTTTCAGGTACCACGTGGCTGTGTCACCGTTGCCACTTTTGTGTTTTCTTAGACTGTTTCCGGCGAAAGGCTCCTATGGTATGTAATTCGAAACGCTAAAACCATGCTCAAATGTTGCAGTGGGGTCTGTAGATGCGCACAAAGGTTTTGGATTTTTCAGGTGCCACGTGGCTGTGCCACCGTTGCCACTTTTGTGTTTTCTTAGACCGTTTCCGACGAAAGGCTCCTAGGGTATGTAATTCGAAATGCTAAAACCATGCTCAAATGTTTCAATGGGGTCTGTAGATGTGCACAAAGGTTTCAGATTTTTCAGCTGCCTGGTGGCTGTGCTGTTGCCACTTTCATGTTTTCTTAGACCGTTTCCGGCAAAAGGCTCCTAGGGTATGTAATTCGAAATCCTAAAACCATGCTCAAATGTTGCAGTAGGGTCTGTAGATGCGCATGAAGGTTTTGGATTTCTGGGGTGCCACGTGGCTGTGCTACCGTTGCCTCTTTCATGTTCTCTTAGACCATTTCCGGCGAAAGGCTCCTACAGTATGTATTTCGAAATGGTAAAACCATGCTCAAATGTTGCAGTAGGGTCTGTAGATGTGCACAAAGATTTCGGATTTTTCCGGTGCCACGTGGCTGTGCCACCATTGCCACTTTCGTGTTTTCTTAGACCGTTTCTGGCGAATGGCTCCTAGAGTATGTAATTCAAAACGCTAAAACCATGCTGAGATGTTGCAGTAGAGTCTGTAAATGCGTAGGAAGGTTTTGGATTTTTTGGGTGCTAAGTGGCTGTGTCACCGTTGCCACTTTTGTGTTTTCTTAGACCATTTCCGGCAAAAGGCTCCTAGGGTATGTAATTCGAAATGCTAAACGCATGCTTAAATGTTGCAGTAAGGTCTGTAGATGCGTACAAAGGTTTCAGATTTTTCAGATGCCACGTGGCAGAGCCACCGTTTTTCTTTGGTGTTTTCTTAGATCATTTCCGGCGAAAAGCTCCCAGAGTATGTAATTTGAAATGCTAAAACCATGCTCAAAGTTGCAGTAGGGTCTGTAGATGTGCACAAAGGTTTCGGATTTTTGGGGTACCACCGTTGCCACTTTCATGTTTTCTTAGACCATTTCCTGCAAAAGGCTCCCAGGGTACATGTATGTAATTCGAAACGCTAAAACCATGCCCAAATGTTGCAGTGGAGTCTGTAGGTGCGCACGAAGCTGTGTCACCTGTGCCACTCAAAGTCAAGGATGCAAATGCGGGGATACACTATAGTGTGCTTTGCACACAAGTGACACCATCTAGTTAGATTATTCATTGTCTAATGTTTGCAAGGAAAACACCTTTCCATTACTCGGCAGGAAGTTGAAATCAGTTCTGCTGTAATTATGCACGTTTCCTGTTGTTTGGCCAAACTGACCAGTATCAATGACTCTCTACATGCATATTGCTCAAGGGGTTGTCCAACAAAATTTTTGGAAAATTTCAGAAATCTGAAAAAGATCAGGTGAGGGATGCAGCCTGTAAGGTGTGCTAATTAAGCCAAATGGAATTGTTGACAATTTATATTCCAAATCCAAGAGGGCACTTCCAAATCCAAGAGGTCACTGCCAGCCATGCTTTTTCAATGGAATTCAGAGAAATTTGAAAGCTCCCATCTAGACATTGCATCAAATCTACATATAAAATTTGAAAAAGATTAGGCGAGGGATGTGGCCTGGAGAGTGTGCTAATGGCATTGTTGCCAAATCCAAGATGGCCACTGCCGCCCATGTTTTTCAATGAAATTTAGAAAAATTTGTTAGCTCCCATCTAGACATCACACCAAAGCTACATTTAAAATCTGAAAAAGATCAGGTAAGAGATACAGCCTGTAGGGTGTGCTAATGGAATTGTTGACAATTGATATGACAAATCCAACATGGCCACCACCAGAAAAGTTTTTCAACAAAATCTGATAGCTCCCATCAAGACATACCCCAAAGCCACGTATGAAAAGTAAAACTGATCAGGTGAGAGATGCAGCCTGTAGAGTGTGCTAAAGGAACTGTGGATGGACAGAAGTAAGGAAACACGATAGATAGCAACCCATCCCAATAGCAAAAACTTGGCGTTGTCAAGTTGAGCTAAAAATGATTTCATTGATAAACTGCGGGAAAAATCTATCATAATTCATCCGGTATCAGGTGTCAGCGGGAAAATTCTATCCTAATTCATTGGGTATCAAGTGTCTGCGGGAAAAATCTATCCTAATTCATTCGGTATCAGGTGTCTGCAGGAAAAATCTATCCTAATTCATTCGGTATCACGTGTCTGCGGGAAAAATCTATCCAATTCATTCGTTATCAGGTGTCTGCAGGAAAAATCTATCCTAATTCATTCGGTATCAGGTGTCTGCAGGAAAAATCTATTCTAATTCATTCGGTATCAGGTGTGTTGTTTCTGGTGTTTAGCAATTAGTGTTGAAATGATTTTTTGACTAGTCGTCGCCAATGCGATTAGTACTAAACAAATCTATTAACCAATATTAGTGAATCACTCGTCGATTAGTCGCCTGAGTGTATTTCCTAAAGCCTTGAAGTTTCCACTTTGTGTTCCTTTAAGAAATTTAATTTTATTAAAATTCAGTGCTTTCGATTTGAAGTGTGCTTTCGCATTCGCGCTTCTACATTGGAAACAAGAAGCTTTCTTTTTTGTGCTTCTCTAATTTTCAAGAAAAATAGATTAAATTACTTGTCAAAGATTCGTGATTCCATTACACTGATAAAAACGCACAAGTGAGCTGTGAACAGTATGCCTGCAAACTGTTGTGTCATTTCAATTAATGCTGACAGGCTGTGTGACAGCAGAAGTACATCCACACATGTTCAGCTTTTTCAACACGTTATTTTGAGTAAATGTTGCTGTAATAAGATTGGTCAGAAAACAAAATGTCACACAATATTTACTATTGAATAAAGTTTTACAACTTGCATTATGTAGTGCACATACTGACAAAACAAATCGCACTGTTTAGTCACGTGACGTACATGTATTTAATATTCAATGAGGCTATTGTTTATAGTTTGTCTTGCTTTTCATTGGGGGTTGATTAAGTTATGCAGGTCATGGAACAATCATGTCATCAGTGTACACTTCTTCAGTGACCTGTTTTCTGCTTTCCAAGTTTTTTAGCACAATAACAAAGTGCAGAAATTTCTTATTAGACCACAATATCACAATTTATTTAGTGACTAAAGCGAATTCATTGAAACCCATGATACGTCCGTCCAGCCACTGACAAATTTCCCATACCCAGTGGAAGCCTCATTCCGAAATCTACAAATTGTTCATACTCCGTAGATGTCAATAGATACATGTAAATTTGTTATCCCATGTCTTATCACGGCCTCCACTATTCGCAAAAAATCGTCATTCCAGTTTTACAGTGTACATGTATTATATTTTATTTTTTTATCTCCAAAATATAGCTCATGACCCCTTATTGGAATGAGCTTGTCGAGTACCTCCAATGTGGGGTTCATAAGCTATGTTTTTGAGACAAAACAGAAAAAAAGAAATTCAATAATTTTTTTATACTAGTCATATCGGCATATTTTCACAAAAACTCTTTTGCACAAAAATTCCACAGAAACCTGTATGGCTCAACAATGGAAGATAAAAGATCTCATGCTGTGTGTGTTCACACATGAAATAGATTGTACTTTCAAAATGGAAAGTCAATAGATAAATTTGTTACCCCGTGTCTAATCACGTGGTACAGGTTTTTACCTACCCGAAGCCAGCTGTATCCCATGAGGCCTTGCATCATGGGATATGGCTGGCTTCAGGTAGGTAAAAACCCGTACCAGGTGATCAGACATGGGGTAACTAATAATACAAGGGAATTTTGGGGGGAAAAGTTCAATTTTGTTTAAAAATATTTGACAGAACCGAATATTGGAACACCAAAGATTTATTATCACTTTTTTTTTAGTATACAGTGGAACCCTGTTAACTGAATAGTCACTTTGCCTATGAAAATTATTCAATTAAAAGAAGTATTCAATTAACAGGGATTGTGTCTTTTTCCTGTATTCTTGAGATAAACTTAGCATTTATTCTATTGTATCTTGTCAATGAGCTCTGTCAAGCAAGATATAATAGATTAAATGCTTGTATTGGATGTACAGAGGCCAAATGGGTTGATAAACAAAGGAAAACTGGGGAGAAACAGGGTAATTTCTTGACAGGTTACAAGATTTTTATTCAATTAACAGCGCGGTGGCGTCGCAGTAACTGGTTCTCATCAGATCACCGAAGTTAAGCAACGTCGAGCCCGGTTAGTCCTTGGATGAGTGACCATTTGAGCGATCGATTCGGACTCCCACGTTGTGCCCTTGGGCAAGGCACTTAACTCTGATTGTCCACATGGGGGGCACGATGATGCCGTGTACTAAGGCGTACTGCACGTCGATGGTGCGCGCGTCTTCAACCAATCTAACCCAGCCTGTGCTGCAGTGCGGAGTTATGATGTCGGGGAGCTGGCAGCTGCTCGTCGTTGCTCGGTGGTTCTCTCCGGGTACTCCGGTTTCCTCCACCAGTAGAACTGTTACGGTCATGATTAGCCATTGTGTACAAGTATGTGATCTTAAAACACCAATAAATAAATAATTCAATTAACAGGAGTTTACTCTATAACCTATATTCAATTAACAGGTCAAATTTGTACTGGAGGTATGGTAAACGGTTTGTGTTGGGAAATTATATTCAGTTAACAGGGTTATTCAGTTAAGAGATATCCAATTAAGTGGGCTCCACTGTATTGGGATGCTACCACAGAAATAATGCCCAGATTTCCAGTAATGCAAAACTAGGGAGAATCAACCTAAGGACTTAACCTGAAACTGAGCCCTTCCCCTCCACCCTCAGGATGTTGTATACCAATTATCAAAACATTCTAAATGGTGGATCTGAAGGAGATTTTTTTAAAGATCAGTTGTCATATTATACTTAGTTAAACTTTGGGTCTCCATAGGGAGGCCAAATATGAATCTGGAGACTTATATGTGAACAAACTTGAATCTGAACCTGGCTAAGGTATTGTATACCAAGTATCAAAACATTCTGAATGGTAGTTCTCAAGAAAATTTAAAGTTAAAACAAGAGGTGGGCCTCCACCCCGGTATTTATTTATATATTTATTGGTGTTTAAGGTCACATGTTTCTGCACAATGGCTAATCATGACCATGACAGATTTATGGGTGGACGAAGCCAGAGTACCTGGAGAGACCCACCGAGCAACGGCGAGCAATTGTCAGTTCCCCAACACACTAACTCCACACAAGAAGGGTTAGCATTGGTTGAAGACGAGTGAACCATCGAAGTACACCTTAGTACACAATGACACCATGCCTCCACTGGCAATGGAGGTGAAGTGACTTGCCCAAGGATACAATGCGGTTGCCGCAGGTGGGATTGCACAGAGGACCTCTCGGCTTGCACCTCTACCTATGGAGCCACCATGATCCCCCCCTCCCCGCACCGGTATATACCCCATGGTGCATACAATGGCAAAAGAAGAAATAAATCATGATACTGTGAAAACCTTTCCCATAAACAATCTTCATTCCAAATTTCATTGAGATCCAATAACCCAAACCTAAGATATGGGGCGAACAGACAAAAAATTGGCTATTTTACGTCGAGGCAAACAGCAAATTTCCAAAGTTAAAAAGGGGAGACAAGTCTAAAAATTGAAATGTATGAAATATTATAAGATACTAATTTGAAAGCCTTTCCCATAAACATTGTTCATTCCAAATTTCACTGAGATCCGATAACCCAAACCTGAGATACGAGGCAAACAGACCAAAAATTTACTATTTTGTGTATTCAAAGGGCCATAACTCAAAGAAAAAATATTTCAACAGCAAAACGGCTGATGCCTCTGAAAGATCTCATGATAGTGAACATCTGTATGGAATTTCATCAAAATCTGAGCAGTATTGTTCAACTTATAACTTGAACAGTCATCGGAGGACGGATGGACAGATGTATGGGCGGATGAACGAACAAAAAGTTGGGGTATAATTAGGATCCCTGACTGGTCGTTTGGGAGATTTTGAGAATATTACCAATTTAGAACTATGTTAAAAATGTGTTCCCCCCCCCCCCACCCCCCTCGACAGGGAACACAAATATCAACCCAAGGACTTTATATGAACAAACTGAATCATACCCCTCTAAGAATGCTGTATACCAAACATCACAACATTCTGATTGTATCCCAAGAAGCAGATTTTTTAAAGATTATTCCTCATATCGGACTAAGTTAAAATTTGGGTTCCAACAGGGAGCACAAATATTAACACAGGGACTTGCTTTTAACAAAGTTGAATCTGACTCCCCAAGGCAGCCCTGTTAATCAAGGGCAAATTGTCTAGACTGAAAAATAGTCTAGGCCAAATAATTTGCCTTGGCTAAAAGCCTAGGCCATGAAGCGGAACGCATCACCCAAGTAGGGGGAGAGTACGAGAGAGGGGTCTCCCTGTCACTGGTGGGCCTCCCGCAGGAAATTTGTTTGATTTGGAGTGCAACAGCAGGATTCTAGTGGCATTTCAACAAGGAATATACCGTTCAACTAACTATCAGTTTTACACAATACATAGTGTAGTTTATTGATATTTTACACAAGTTTTATGTGTCACTGAAGACCAGCAGTAGTCCAATATTTCTTTTCTCAGAAAATGAATCAACAGCTCAGTCTAGTGTTGAAACTTTCAACACTGGACTGAGTTGCTGATTCATTTTCTGAGAAAAGGAATATACAGAAACAACTCTTGAATTTTCGAGTCGACAAGATGTTGGCCGAAAATCGAGTTGAAGTCGATTGATCAACAGCACACCTCGTAATTATAACAAAAAACTCTGAAACCAGGAAACAGGTGAAGAAGTGTACTCTGATGATGTAATTGTTCCATGATAGTGCTGCCGCGGTTATCCAGATAACCGGTTAACCTGTGGTTAAAACTTTGACCGGTTAAGAAAATGTTTTAACCGGTTAACCTTACATTCACTATACTCACCGTATATGTCTGTGTATAAGTCACCCCCGTGTATAAGTCGCACCCCAAACTCACACTTGGAATTCCTCCCTTTTGCCTAAAGCCTATGTATAAGTCGCACCCCCATTTTTAAATATATGTAGTCAAAAAGAATTAGTTGCAAGTTACGTTTTGCCAATTTGGGGCAGTTTGGGATGCAATGGAAACAGGTAAGTTTTCACGAGTTACCACGTGGTGAATAAGATAAAAGAATAAAGGAAAATTATTATTAAAGATTTAAAATATACTTGCATTTATTTGTTTTTCGTTGTTTATCACCCCAATGTCTTCATCCCTGTCAAGGAAATCCAACGCTCGTTTGTGACTGAAACTTCATAGTTTCAGAATTAGAGCACCATTTGCACCGTAACCTGTGCAGTTGTTGTGATTAAGTTGTTTTTTCCGGAATGCGAGAACGTTCCGGAAAAACCAACTAGATGGTGTCACTTGTGTGCAAAGCACACTATGGTGTATCCCCGCATTTGCATCCTTGACTTTGTATGAATGCTTGATACAAAGATGAAATGTATTATATGACACACTAAAATCATATTGAGTGGCACAGGTGACACAGCTTCGTGCACATCTACAGACTCCACTGCAACATTTGAGCATGGTTTTAGTGTTTCGAATTACATACATGTACCCTGGGAGAATTTCGCCGGAAACGGTCTAAGAAAACACAAAAGTGGCAACGGTGGCACAGCCACGTGGCACTCGAAAAATCTGAAACCTTCGTGTGCATCTACAGCCCCTCCTGCAACATCTGAGCATGGTTTTAGCATTTCGAATTACATACTCTTGGAGCTTTTCTCTGGAAACAATCTAAGAAAACATGAAAGTGGCAATGGAGGCACCGCCAAGTGGCACCCCCAAAATCCGAAACCTTCGTGCGCATCTACAGACCCTACTGCAACATTTGAGCATGGTTTTAGCATTTTGAATTACTTTCCCTACGAGCCTTTCACCGGAAACGATCTAAGAAAAACATGAAAGTGGCTACGGTGGCACAGCCACATGGCACCCGAAAAATCCGAAACCTTCGTACGCATCTATAGACCATACTGCAACATCTGAGCATGGATTTAGCATTTCGAATTACATACCCTACAAGCCTTTCGCCGGAAAAGGTCTAAGAAAACACAAAAGTGGCAACGGTGGCACAGCCACGTGGCACCCAAAAAATCCAAAACCTTCGTACGCATCTATAGACCATACTGCAACATCTGAGAATAGTTTTAGCATTTCGAATTACATACCCTACGAGACTTTCGGCGGAAACGGTCTAAGAAAACATAAAAGTGGCTAAAGTGGCACAGCCACGTGGCACCCGAAAAATCCGAAACCTTTGTGCACATCTATAGTCCCTACTGCAACATATGAGCATGGTTTGAGCATTTTGAATTACATTCCCTACGAGCATTTCGCCGGAAAGGATCTAAGAAAACACGAAAGTGGCTACGGTGGCACAGCCACGTGGCACCCGAAAAATCTGAAACCTTTCTGTGCATCTATAGACGCTACTGCAACATATGAGCATGGTTTTAGCATTTCGAATTACATACCCTACGAGCCTTTCGCCGGAAACGGTTCAAGAAAACACAAAAGTGGCTACGGTGGCACAGCCACGTGGCACCCGAAAAATCCAAAACCTTCCTGCGCATCTATAGCCCCTACTGCAACATCTGAGCATGGATTTAGCATTTCGAATTACATATCCTACGAGCCTTTTGCCGGAAACGGTCTAAGAAAACACAAAAGTGGCTACGGTTGCACAGCCACATGGCACCCGAAAAATCCGAAACCTTTGTGTGCATCTATAGTCCCTACTGCAAGATATGAGCATGGTTTTAGCATTTCGAATTACATTCCCTACGAGCCTTTCGCCGGAAACGATCTAAGAAAACACGAAAGTGGCTACGGTGGCACAGCCACGTGGACCCGAAAAATCTGAAACCTTCGTGTGCATCTATAGACCCTACTGCAACATATGAGCATGGTTTTAGCATTTCGAATTACATACCCTACGAGCCTTTCGCCGGAAACGGATCAAGAAAACACAAAAGTGGCTACGGTGGCACAGCCACGTGGCACCCGAAAAATCCGAAACCTTCCTGCGCATCTATAGCCCCTACTGCAACTTCTGAGCATGGATTTAGCGTTTCGAATTACATATCCTACGAGCCTTTTGCCGGAAACGGTCTAAGAACACACAAAAGTGGCTACGGTGGCACAGCCACGTGGCACCCGAAAAATCCGAAACCTTCATGCGCATCTATAGACCCTACTGCAACATCTGAGCATGGATTTAGCATTTCGAATTACATATCCTACGAGCCTTTTGCCGGAAACGTGCTAAGAAAACACAAAAGTGGCTACGGTGGCACAGCCACGTGGCACCCGAAAAATCCGAAACCTTCCTACATATCTACAGATCATTTAGCAACACCCTAGTGTAATTTTAGAACTCCGAATTACATAGGTTGGGACTATTCAGCAAAAAAGTGAAAAAATAACGCATTTTTTAAGTGGCTCCACAGAAGCCACCTGGTGGCAAAAAAATTTAAAAGTTGTATTTTTGGGTTGCACAGACCCTATCGAACAACTGTAGAAAGTTACAGCGTTTCGAATTACAAAACCGGACGTACGGACGTATGGACGGAGATCATGACAATATTCCCGCATTTTTTAAAATGCGGGGATAATAAAAATACAACAAAAGCGCAGGTTACAGTGCAAATTATTTTCAAATTGTTGTTCCACTTAAGCATTGTTGGTGCTATTGAAACTAACTTTACCTGGTGCATGAGTGCGTAATTTATAACCGGACATTACACATCAGTGAACTGGAGTTCATGGAATAAAAAATGCCGCTCAGGATCACAGATCCAATGTCGAGTTGTGACCTTGACCTTTGACCTGGCGAGTCCAAGGTCAATAGGGTTCTTCCTCGCACCAAGGCCAACACACCTATGAAGTTTCATGACTCTAGGTTGAACCACTATCAAGTTCTCATCCGGAAACCAATTGTTGCGATATGCTATGTTCAAGGTCACTGTGACCTTGACCTTTGACCTGGTGAGTCAAACATCAATAGGGTTCTTCCTCGCACCAAGGCCAACACACCTGTAAAGTTTCATGGCTCTAGGTTGAACCACTATCAAGTTATCATCCGGAAACCAATTGTTGTGATATACTATGTTCAAGGTCACTGTGACCTTGACCTTTGACCTGGTGAGTCCAAGATCAATAGGGTTCTTCCTCGCACCAAGGCCAACATACCTATGAAGTTTCATGACTCTAGGTTGAACCACTATCAAGTTATCATCCGGAAACCAATTGTTGCGATATACTATGTTCAAGGTCACTGTGACCTTGACCTTTGACCTGGTGAGTCCAAGATCAATAGGGTTCTTCCTCGCACCAAGGCCAACACACCTATAAAGTTTCATGACTCTAGGTTGAACCACTATCAAGTTATCATCCGGAAACCAATTGTTGCGATATACTATGTTCAAGGTCACTGTGACCTTGACCTTTGACCTGGTGAGTCCAAGATCAATAGGGTTCTTCCTCGCACCAAGGCCAACACACCTATGAAGTTTCATGACTCTAGGTTGAACCACTATCAAGTTATCATCCGGAAACCAATTGTTGCGATATACTATGTTAAAGGTCACTGTGACCTTGACCTTGGACGTAGCGAGTCCAAAATCAATAGGGTTCTTCCCCTCACCAAGGCCAATCTACCTATGAAGTTTCATGAATGTGAGTTGAACCATTATCAAGTTATCATCCGGAAACCAATTGTTTAAGATTTACTATGTTCAAGGTCACTGTGACCTTGACCTTCGACGTAGCATGTCCAAAATCAATAGGGTTCTTCCTCCCACCAAGACCAACCTATGTATGAAGTTTAATGAATGTGAGTTGAACCACTATCAAGTTATCATCCGGAAACCAATTGTTTACGCCCGCCCGCCCGCCCATCCGCCCGCCCACCCGCCCGCCCGCCCGCCCGCCCGCCATTCACCAAACTATAAGTCGAGTTTGACTTCGTCACAACTCGACTAATAAATACGTCTCTCCTCAAATTCGATAAAAGTATTCATCCACGACTTCTGTTTGTATACCCAATATAATACAGACATTGAGAATTTCGCTAGATGCACTACGATTGGAATCTGACCTACGGGTAAGAATGACATGTAAGGATGCATCTGATTGGTTGTTACGCATCTGATTGACATTATGAGGTGAATGAAATGCTTTCACCATCAAACAAGAAAGTAAACAGACTGTTAGTGGTCATATTTTTCTTTAAAATATCAGCTCCGTTTATTTAATTGTTTAACTCTTTCCGATTACGGTTATCGTGACATTTTAACGTCACGAAGCATCAGGTTTTGGCAACGTCAAACACAATCATTAGCCCTTTGAACCCTGGTAGTATCTTAAGAGTCCATATTCATTATTTGGAGGTAGACCAATTAATATTTGCAACGTGCAGCCTTGTGGCTGCACGTTGAAAATATTGATTGGGCTATCACACACATGCACTTAGCACCCATCCTATTTAATGAAGTTATGAAGTATCATGTTCCTGGAAGAAAAAACGCCCGCTTGGGTTCAAAGTTGGGGTATGTAATATTACATACCGTAGTCGAAACACACGGCAATTTTTGTAATTAATGTTACGTAACGTAGTCACAAAGGGTTAATCGTGATAAAAATGCAGAACACATCTCAGGTAGGGTATGGGGGACAAGAATCAATGACCCTTGTTGGAGTTGTTCATGTATTTTCAAGCACGTCTTCGGAGCACGTGAAATACATGAAAACGCACCAACTCGGGTCGCTGATTCCAGTCCAGTGCACGCCACCCTTGTTGTGTTCTGTTTTATTTATACATGTGGCAGGTGACATTTTCTAACCAATTATTGAGAAGCATGTTGGGGCGGAGAATAACAGAGGATTTAATTGGGTGTGAGGGCGATATTTAGATTATTATTTAGAAATTAATTTATTTTATTTTATTTTCAAGTATTGAATCCTAGGACATGAAAAGCTATGGGAAATAAAATCTTACAACTCATAAAAATGTTGTGTTTTTGATTTACATCAAAGTTTACCAGTACAGGATTAAGATTTTCTAAATGTTCCGCATAAATATGGATGGAGGGAGATGCCAAAGACAACACACTATCATAAAATCTTTTAAAATATATAGAAAAATTTTTCTATATATAGAAAAATTGGGAAATTCAAAATATCTGGTGTACAATAAAACGTTCAGCATTTTTTTAAAACAGAATCATGCCAATTATACTCATACAGATATTGAATTAATTTATTTTTAAGTTATAACTCTAAATTAAATTATAACCACTGAAGTGAATTATCTATCACTTTATCGGAGTATGAATGTGACACATCTATAATAATGAAACTAATGATATTATGTCAGTAATAAGAAAAGATTTAAAACTTTAAATCAGATCATTAATTCAGTAATTTGTCTGCACCTTGACATGCTGTCATGGTTGTTGTTACATGCAAATCATCAACCACTTCCGGACATGTCAATTTTGAGTTTATTTTCTTTGTTCGACTAATGCAGAGAAATTAGACATTGGTCATCGATAACTGAAGAACAATTGCAGAAAAGATAGCCCTGAATTTTTTATAACATTTTTGGATCGATTCTGACTTTGTAATCAAATATTGTTTTCACTTCTGAAATTGGACTTGGAACTTGTTGAATGGGGTACTTAAATTATCTTTTAAAAATATGTTTGACAAAATTTTCTGAGGAATGAAATGCACTTTGTAAAGAAATGCGTCGAAGGGTAAATACCCTTTATTATGAAAATATTATTTTGAACTCGTGAATGTTTTTTTAAGATGTTAAACGAAACTTTTAGGGGTCCCCCGACCTCAGATTTGAGGTTATCTGGGCACGTGTCTATTGCGCCTTGTGAATAATTCGACACAGATTTAATATAATAGGGGTGCGGTGTAGTGCTGCCGCGATTATTCGGATAACCGGTTAACCTGTGGTTAAAACTTTGACCAGTCAAGAAAATGTTTTAACCGGTTAACCTTACATTCACTATACTCATAGTATATGTCCGTGTATAAGTCACCCCTGTGTATAAGTCGCACCCCAAACTCACACTTGGAATTCCTCCCTTTTGCCTAAAGCCCATGTATTAGTCACACCCCCATTTTTAAATATATGCAGTCAAAAAGAATTAGTTGCAAGTTACATTTTGCCAATTTGGGGCAGATTGGGAAGCAATGGAAATAGGTAAGTTTTCACGAGTTACCACGTGGTGAATAAGATAAAAGAATAAAGGAAAATTATTATTAAAGATTTAAAAAATGCTCGCATTTATTTGTTTTTCATTGTTTGTTTATCACCCCAATGTCTTCATCCCTGTCAAGAAAATCCAATGCTCTTTTGTGACTGAAACTTCATAGTTTCAGAATCAGAGCACCATTTGGCCGTAACCTGCGCAGTTGTTGTGATTAAGTTGTTTTTTCCGGAACGCGAGAACGTTCCGGAAAAACCAATAAAAATACAACAAATGCGCAGGTTAAAGCACAAACTATTTTCAAATTGTTGTCCCACTTAAGCATTGTTGGTGCTATTGAAACTAACTTTACCTGGTGCACGTGTGCGTAATTTATAGCAGGACATTACACATCAGTGAATTGGAGTCATGATCATGGAATAAAAAAAATCCAGGTATTGCTGGCAAACATTTAATGTGTTATTATTTTTTCGTTGTTATTTTGATGATTTTGTATTTTTTATGGTTCCATCCATATTGGCCCCACAAACCTGTTGATTTCCGGTACACGCACTGATGTAAACACATGGGCGATTGAACAACAACGACTAAATAGAATACTTCTTTATTATTATTTATGGTCAATGTAAATAACATTGGCCGGCCCGATATAATAGTTACAGTTGAAGCAAGAACACACTACAAATATAGGTACCTTAAATGTGTTAAACCACGGTTAACCACGGTCAAACACGCAGGTTAACCGGTCAGAAAAAAGTCTTAACCGCGGCAGCACTATTCCATGACCTGCAGAACTTCACCCCCAATGAAAAGCTAGACAAACTATAAACAACAGCCTCATTGAATATTAAATGAATCACGTGACAAAACGGTGCAATTTGTTTGGTCAGTATGTACACTATGTAATGCGAGTTGTAAAATTTCATTGAGTTGTAAATATCATTATGTAATGTTTTGTTTTCTGACAAATCTATGAATCTTATTATTGCAATATTTACCCAAAACAAGAACGTGTTGAAACAGCATGATGAACTTCTGTAGATGTACTTCCACTGTCACCTTTAATTGAAATGACAGTTTGCAGGTATTCTGTTCTCATATGTCTGTTTTAATCAGTGTCAAGTCGGTAGATATATTTTTATACAAAACTCAACAACTTGTTCAGAAAAAAAACTCAATACGATCCAATTTCGTGTCTGCTAAAAAAATAGCCAACAGAATATTTTTTAGGTCGGAAACTGCCTCGGCTGAGCCGAAAGCCAATGTTAATTAACAGGGCTGCTAAGGGTGGTATACCATGTATTTAAATACCAAAATTAAAGTTATGCGATCATATCTTTTTTCGTCTGAACATTATAATGGTGGCTTATGCAGGCCTGGCCATTTGAAAAATGCAGGCAAGCTACTAGCGCCTGCCTTAAATCACCCCAGGCGGGCGATAATGGTGGCCCTTAATTCACCTCTGGGAGCCATCAATCAAGAACACCCTATCACTTTTAACTTATTTAAGTTCAGTGATACCTGGAACAAAAAATGCAGGCGTGTGAAAATCAAACTCGCAGTTTCCATTTCAAATTCTTTACTTTATTTCGGATTTTCCCAATGTTAATTGTAATCGGAAATTAATAAATAGACTGCAATTTTATAACTTTCCGTCATTTATTCAAAGCTCACGGGTATGACTTAAAACACAGCGTGATATTGTTCAAAATGTATGGCACATCGAAAAACAAAAGTCCTCGAAGACTGTTCCATATGAAAATAAGTTCCGGTCAATGCCCTGCAGTGTATATGGATTCCCAAGTGTTGGTGATAAACTTGAAAGTGGAACTTTTTGTTTCGCTGAATCAATAAGAGGTTATGAAAGGAGCACCGTTTAGCAATATTGTGCTTGTTGGAGAAAAAAATCACCATAGAAATAAGTTCCAGAAAGGATACTGCATTATTCAGAGAATGACCGAAGTTCAATGACAAGCGGACCTTTTTGTTATGTCAGTGAATGATAACAGGGCACCATTTTTTGCAGATGTGCTGATATTGTTTGGGAAAGTAATTCAGCCCAAACTGATTTCATACTAAGCCGAGTGTAACCAATCAATAATAATATATGTTGGTTTTTTTAATCAAATTTTATATTTTTAATTGCCCGTGCAAATTGATGTTAGGTGGGCAAAATATGCCCGCCTTATTCTGAATCCAGGCGGGCGGGAGCAATCGCCCGCCTCAAATGGCCAGGCCTGTTTATGCAAGCCTGGCATTCTGAAAAATGCAGGAGGGCAAAAAATCGCTCTCCTCAATCAGCTTAGGAGAGCAATTAGCTTTACACAGCATTTTAAGTATCCAATTGAAAGAACTCATTGAAACTGAAACTAACAGACGACATCAGTGATTTTATTAACTTTACTAAGATAAAGCGAAATCTCTTAGACATCTAGATGCCTCACTCAACAACCGAACACACACTTGACAAGACCTGTGTGTGTACCAGACCTGTTGTCCAAGAAAGTCATACGCCTACCACTACCACCTTCAACCCCCGAGGGGGTTGAAGGTGGTAGTGGTAGGCGTATGACTTTCCTGAACAGGTCTGCTTGAATCTACAGTCACATCCTGGTGCAAGTGCTTCAAGTGACAGGATAGTAGTAATGGTAGTATATTATAGTGTCAATATTCCTTGAATAATTACCTCTCAAACTGTGAGGTCAGTTGTTGAAATTGAAACTGACAGAAAAAAAAAATATTGCTGTGACCCATTTTGCTTCAAATGATTGCAACTGTGTTTGGGTATGGTTGCAGCCATTACCTTTTACCACTAAACCACTTTCAAAATGAAATTACGTGATGTTATGTGACTTCGAAGTTAAATTACATTTTTGCTTTACAACAAAAATTTAATGTGAGCATAATACATGTAATCTCAATCATCCCAGACCAAAATATTTAGGAGGGCAATTTTTCGCTCTCCTTAATTCTTTCAGGAGGGCAGTAAGGAGAGCTAAAAAATCGCTCTCCTGAAATTGCCAAGCCTGCTTATGGGAAAATATTTTGTTCTGTAATACCTATAATCACAGGTGCACATTTTCTCATGATAGTAAACACCCATACCAAGCTTCAAAGGAATCAACCATAAACATATGAGAAACATCTTAGAAAATGTCAAAAAAAAATCCTAGGCCTGCTTTTTCAAGTTAAAAAGGGGCATAATTCTGGCAAAAATAATCTGAGTAGAACTATAATCACAGGTTCCCATGGTGATGAACATTCCTCTCAAGTTTCGAGCAGAATGGTCCATAAACATCTTAAAAAATCTCTTAATAAAATTATATCTATGGACAGACAGACAGAGAGACAGACAGACAGACAGACAGACAGACAGATGGATGCAAGCCTGATAATAAGCAGACTGTCATCTGCAAAATTGAGGTCTCCAGAGAGTGAATTTGGTGATACCACCTTGAGTAGTATCACAAAATTTACCCTCTGTGAACCTCAGTCTGAATCAAGGTCTCAAGCCAAAACCTTGAGGATAAATTGGTCCACTGTATAGGGTAGCATCAGCAAATTCACCCTCTGGGGACCCCATTTTGCAAATGACAGGTTGCATGTATTCAGGCTTGACGGACAGTCGGACAAGGTAACTTGATTCTACACCTCAAAAAGAAGCTCCACGCCAGATATCAAGTCATTGTACCCACTGGTTCAAGAGAAGATTTTTTTTCAATTTTGAGCCTAACCCTCCTTGTGTGTAGTACGTTGGGTAGTCTGAACAGTGAACAGCTGCTTGCCATTGCAGCTTGCTCGGTTGGTCTCTCCAGGAACGCCAGCTTTCTCCACCCGTAAAACTGGTCGGCATCAAGTGACCCTGTCATAAACCTGATTAAATAAATTATAATCAGTATACTGAAATACAACTCAATGCTATCAAACACTCATTTTTATTATGACTGTATAAAACTGAGTATATTTTTTTAAATTTTATGTAAGTTCTGAAATTTGGGTGTCTTTAGGACTGTAACTAACTAAAAATTTGGGGGGGGGGGGGGGAATCTCAGTGCCTGACAACTCGGTCATATCACCCAAATATTTGGAACATACCTAATTGCTTTTATCAGACTTATACACTATGAATATACTTATCATTGATAGAATACTTACATGGAAGGAAATTTATTCAAGTTTTGTGACTGCGCTGTTAATACACACCAGCTCAGGCCTCCATTTGTTTGGTTTCGCATCATAAATGCGAAGCAAAAATTGTGAGCTGCGATGCAATAGCTGGAATTGATTAGCATTCTAACACAAGTTGTTCTCTGGAAATATTTTATTATCAGTTCTGGTACGAAACGGTAACATTCTTCCAGGAACCACTGTTGCCTGCTGTCAAACTCTCGGAGTTGCATACATATATTTTTCGTGTTCTATACATCACAACCTTCATTTTGATATATAATTTGTGTATACTGATTTTGAATTTATGGAATATAAGAGGTGGGAATTTCTATGTACACAAATTTGCCTTAATTATATAGCACCTTAAGAAACCATTGCGCAAATTGGCTAATACCATCACACATCTTCTAAACTCGTTTGGAGTGGTTTCAGTAAGTGTATAAGTGACAGTCACACTGTCACATGTCGGAAATGTTGAAGATTTGAACCAGCATGGTCAGGTAAGGTAAATTGTGTACTGTTTATTACTTTCCAGGTGATTCAAGTAATGTTAACAATTTCTGTTAGTGAGACTGAATTTAAATTTTTGAAACATGTTGTTAAAAAATTATAATTTTCACCGTTCAAAAAACCAAGGCAAGAGGATTCTCAACCAAAAGCCACCAGAACCCTTCATTTAACTCTTTGCATGCTTCTGGTAGATATATCTGCCCAGGGCAGGATTTCTCTTGTCACTGAAATAAGTATAATTTGGGTATATTTAGTCCAATTTTCTCCCTGGAAATTGAATGGATTTTTTCACCAATGATTTCTCGAGCTTAATTTAAATGAATTTTTTATCGAATCTAGTCATGGCTGCTTTAAAGCAGCCATGACTAGATTTGACGAAAAATGTGTTGAAAATACTCAGCAGATTAAGAGTTAATAGTACATTTCACAAATTATCTTGTGGGAGTACGCCCTCCCCCTCCCCCACCCACAAAGCAGCAAGCGGCCAGATCCCTTTGGGATCTAGATCCTGGGCTACAAAAAAGTTGCTAATCACTTTGAAGTGCATTGGCTAAAACTTTACTAGTCCTTCGTATGTGGTGTCATTGCAATTGATACTTAACATTCAGGAGGAAACGCCAGTCTGTGATTTTTTAGAGGTAATCCACTCACATTTTGTGATGTGTTGTCCATGGAGAGTAGTCTAATTACTATGACACCCATAGCGTCAGGTAATCACTTTAGTTTTCCAACAAAGCATGGTAAGCACAATTAAAGCTTCAGCTAAAGGACCATCAGTTTAAAAATGACTTTTAACCCAACAAACAAAAAACTTAAAGGCCTTGCTATAAATACTTCTAATTTAAAAAGTATTCAAGTATTCAAAAATGTATTCATGAATACATTGTAATGTATTTGTATTCGTATTCAAATACATTTGAAAATTTGTGTATTTGTATTCGTATTCATGAAATTTCAAAGTATTCGTATTCGAATACATTTACAAAGTATTTGCCCCAAGCCTGGTGAACAAATCGAGGCATGCAGCTAGGTAGAGGTGCCCAACTATCTGGGTGCTTTCAACGGGCCATGAGCATAACAAGAGGCCCCACAGGGCCTGAAGTGCTCATCTTGAACAGAACACAATTTAAACAGAGTCCAAGAATGAGTCTACATTAAGCAAGCCATCTCCATAGGCTACACTGTCAATCCTTGAGTCCCTCAGGAGTGACAAAAATAATCTGGGTATCATGCCTTTTCTTCAGTTGATCATAAAGTAAAATGTAGAGCTCCCCTATGAAGCCCCTTGATACAACCTATCTAGATTAAACTTAGAACCTCTAGAGGGTACTGAATACAAAATTTTTAATTCTTCAGCAAAATGGCCAATTCCGGCTCCCATAGAGAGCCCAAATATTAACCCAGGCTCTTGTTTTGAACACACAGACTTCCCTAGAGATGTTGTGCACCGAATATGAAAGCATTCTGACTGTTGGATCTGAAGAAGAGAAATTGTAAAGAAATTTCTTCGAAATGCACTAAGTTCAAATTTGGGCTACCATAGCGAGCCCAAATATTAACCTATGGATCTGATTTGAACAAACTTGAATCTGACCCCCCTAGAGATGTTGTATACCAAATGTGAAAGTATTCTGACAAGTGAATCTGAAGAAGAAGATTTTTGAAGAAATTCCCTCATATTGTACTAAGTTAAATTTCATGTTCCCATATGGAGCCCAAATATTAACCTACGCACTCGAATTGAACAACCTGGAATCTGACCCCCTAGAGATGTTGTATACCAAATATAAAAGTATTCCGACTGGTGGATCTGAAGAAGAAGATTTTTGAAGAAATTTCCTCATATTGCATCAAGTAAAAATTTGGGCTACCATAGCGAGCCCAAATATATACCTGGGGATCTGATTTGAACAAACTTGAATCTGACCCCCATAGAGATGTTGCATACCAAATATCAAAGCATTCTGACTGGTGGATCTGAAGAAGATTTTTTTAACTTACCCTCCATATTGAACAAAGACAAAATTTGGGCTTCGGTAGGAAGTATTAACCTAGGGACTTGGTTTGAACAATCTAGAATCTGACCCTCATAACAATGATGTATACCAAACATTAAAAGATTCTGACTGGTCGTTCTGAAGAAGAAGATTTTTAAAGAATATTTCCCATATTACCCTATGTTATAACTTCGGGCTCCTGTAGAGAGCCCAAATATGAACCAATGAGCTTTATTTCAACAAACTTTATCTGACCCCCCCTATGAATGCTGTATACCGAATATCAAAAGATTCTGATGATTGGTTCTGGAGAAAAGATTTTTTTAAATTTTTGCAAAAATGCTGACTCAGCATTTTTTCGATGCCCATTACAGAACACCCGATGACAATTTTTTTTTACCATTCAATTCTACTGGTCATAAGGATACTTCATACCAAATAACAGCTCTTTGTTCTGTGGGGTTTGGGAAATATGGGTGTTTGAAAATATTTCTATTTTTAGCTCCCAGGGTTCCCACGGGGATGCGGGAATATTGTTTTTGGCATGGGTCAAGTACTTATGACCCAATACTACCACAAACCAAATTTGGTTCATACCGGACCATCGGTTTAGAAAATAGAAATTTTGGGCGGGGCCAAAAATCTTACCCCTCCTATTACAAAGCCAAATATTACTTCACGAACTTCGTTTGAACAAATTTCATTCTATACCTCATATGGAAGCTCCATAGCAAATATCAAGTCATTGTACACACTGGTTCTTGAGAAGAAGATTTTAAAATATTTTGGAGCATTTTCCCCCACTCCCTCCCTATGGGACTGGGCATGTTGAGTTGAACAAAAATGAAATGCCCCTTTGGGACTATCACTCACACAAACTTTCACTTGAATTGGCCCAGTGGTTTTGGAGAAGACCAAAACATGGTGACGGCCGACAGACGACGGACGGGGAGCGATGAGATTACCTCAGCTTGACTTTGTCAAGATGAGCTAAAAATCATTTGTTATAAATTAGTTTAATCTCTCCCTGGGATTCATTCCCACCAGACCAATTCCCATTAACATAAGCTTTCAGCTTTTTGTCAAATCCCTCTATTATTCTGCTACTCTACATTGTTGAACAAATGTTATATAAGATATCTCATCCAACTTCTTTACTGTTTGTAAACATTTTCTTATATATGACATTTTTAAAGAATAAAATTTATTGTTTAAACCAATTCCCATGAGACCAACACCTACTAGGTTAATTCCCAAAAGACCAGTTCCCCTTAGACCAACTGAGATGTTCTACTTTAACTTAATTTCTCTCCTTTCCAAAAAAGAAGCTGCTATGTACGTATTAAATTTATGTTTTCCTAATTACCCTTAACCCTTTACCCAGCGTAATGTCCAAAACCGGCCAGCGCGATTCACAAAAATCGCCAATTCATTTTCATTTTTTGTCACAAAAACATAGGTTATAACCCCTCTTTGGAACGAGCTCATTGAGCTCGTTCCAATTAGGGGTCATAACCTATGTTTTTGAGACAAAAACGGAAAAAGAAAATATTTATTCAAGAATTTTATTTGCAAGTGTTGTTTGCTTTTCCTGTAAGGTAAAGGGTTAATCAATAACAATAAATAGTTAGTCTGAAGGGAATTGGTCAAGTGGGAAGACACCCTTCCTGGATGTGGAATTCTACCAATAAGACATTGAGTCAGGCATTTGTTGCACTTTCTAATCACTGCAGATTTTTTAGCAGGCAAGCAAGAGATTTTGCCCAACTAGTACTTCATTCAGTCTGCACAAAGTGTGCATATTTTTGTCAGGCAAGTAAGAACATCTGCCCAACTTGATATTTCATGGTTTCTTCCCCAATCTTTGCCCGATGAAATCCTGATTTTTTCTTTTCTTTTTTGTGTTTTTTTAGAAGAAATTAACTAATTTGTTGGGTACCCCATATTCATGTTTATCAAAATTGAAAAACCAGCTGGTGCAATATTTTTGGCTTCAACTCGACTTTACTGCCATAGTTGTACGTTTTATGTTCAGCAATAAGTACATGTATTTTATTGAAGAGGCATTCAGCTGCACAGCTGAATATTGTAACTCTTAGTTGTTGATCTCTTCACTTGCTTACAGTTACAGAGTGCGCGAAATTTGACGAGAACGCTCGTTTCGTGGTTACGCAAATTTAAATCTAGGCGAACGGATGACCTGTTGGCCAAAAGTTGCATCTTTAATGGTAAAGTCACTTTACTGGTAGAGTGCTAACTTTTTTCTCAGCCTCAAGATTTGTTCATACCTTTTTGTCTTGTTAGAATTAAATTTTAACCATGCAAAACGATGGAGATGAAATAATTGTACTTCCAAAATAATATTAAAGGACATCAAGAAAATACGAAGCCTTTAACCCTTTATCCAACACACCTGATATCAAAATTTATTATTTTAAATTTAATTTTTTTAAGTTTTTCAAAAACTTTCAACAAAATCATATCATGTGACCCCTCATTGGAACGAGCTCAATGAGCTTGTTCCAATGAAGGGTCACATGATATGGTTTTGTTGAAATATTTTGAGAAATTACATTTTTTCACCTGCTCAATTTGCATATTACGTGGGCGGATGAGGGTGATTCATTACGTGAAGGGTTAACTTTAGGTACCTGCAGTTCAAAATAAAACTCAAACATGGGCTTCTAGCACTCTACTAGTTAACCAGACTTTCTTGTCTTGATAGATTTTTAGACTTTTGCCGTGAGGCGAAATATATTTCAATTCCACACAATATATGAATACTTGTTGATGATAAAAAGGCCGTTTCCCAAGAATTTTTATGTAGCCAAGCATTCGGTCAGCCAATAGTCATCCCCAAATCGCAGGAACAGTCAGCCGGTTACAGTCATTTTTGAAATTTTGCACACTGGTTACAGGTCAATCTTCAACCACTCCTTATATAGGGGCAGAGAAATGTTTGACTTCCCAGTATAGAACTGGGAAAGCCAGGCAAATAATACCTTATCCAAATTAACATTACATTACATCAGACATTTAGTATAGCACTCAAATTTGTATCACTGCCCTGAATAATTAGGGACAGGGCCACATTCTATGGCATAGAACATGTATAGGTGGGGTTTTGGGGAACCGAGAATTCCCACACCTATGCCGAACTGATACAACACCAAAAGAGAATGAATACCCACGCTAATTTTTTTATTTTTAAACTACCCCAACCCAAACCACATTTTAAAAAGGCGGCCACATTTTGTCCCGCACAGCAATGTTCAATAAACACTGTCAAGCCAGACACATTTGAACAGATTCCATTTTCAATGTTAAAAATTTCAAGGTGCCAGGGTATCATGGGACAACTGTAACAAGGGACAGGCCTTTATTACCTCGAATTCAAGGTGTCCAAATTAGGAGATGGGTACCAACAGCTTGTAACATTCTAAAATAATATTTTTTTAAGAAATACTTTTGCATGATGCAAAATAGGTCTAAGAAAGCCCTGTGTTATATTCTATTTGTATGCATATTGCCTAATCATATAGTTTCTTATATTTTGGGCACATTTTTCTCTTGCATCTGATGTGCCCAAAAGGCGAAGAAATAAAGGCATGATAAGGGAAAGGGAAATTTCCTTCAAAATTATAAGGCGGGCTCAGGAGTTACAGAAGACGGAACTCATATAGCAGACATGGGGTCAAATACTTTGGAAAGTATTTAAATGCAAATGCAAATACTTTTCAAATTTTCAAATGCAAATACAAATGCAAATGAAGCTGAAATTATTCAAATGCAAGTGCAAATGCAAATGCATTTGAAAATCAATTCCAATACTTTTCAAATACATTCTGACAAGTCAAAGAAAATAAAACTAAAAATCAGCTAAATCTTTCTTTCAATGTTTATTAAACATTTTTTGTATTACTATCTCAGCCCTAGCATGGCCATTGTGGATTGATTACATTCAGTTTGTTCAGTTACAGAAAATAATATTCAATTTCTTCTGCTTGACATATTTCTCTTGTAGCTGTGCTGTATTTTTTTTTCACCCAGAGTTGAATGAGTGTTCCTAAATCCACTTTCCACCTGTGTTATGCCCTGGGCTGTATTCTGATAAAAAAAATATGCTACCTCAGATGATTCAAAAGACTAAGTGGATGGTCATTTATTAACCATGCTGTGCCTCTTGTCACAGTTTGTATGAACACACTTTATCAGCACAGTAATCTTCCAAGTTCAAGATTTCTTTAGGCTGGACAAACAAATTAATTAACAAGAAGGAATTCCCTTTCCAGCCAACTGTGTAAAACTAGATATAATTAATCTGTTGAGTAACAAATGCAAAGTTCAATTTATGAAGTTAAGACAAAAGTATTTGAAATGTATTTGGAATGTATTTGAAATTTCAAATACTTTTTCTTTCAAATTCAAATACTTGCTTCTAAAATATTCAAATGCAAGTGCAAATGCAAATACTTGAAATCACGCATTTAAATGCATTTGCATTTGACCCCAAGTCTGTCATATAGCCACTCTGTATTTTGCTTTGTTAGCCTCAAAAGCCACCTTAGGCGCACCCCCATCCTGTAATTCCTGTTAGCAATTAACCCTTTACCTAACGAATCGGCTGCAACCGCCCGCTTAATATGCAAATTGAGCAGTTGAAAAAATTAAATGTTTCAAAATATTTCAACAAAACCATATCATGTGACCCCTCGTTGGAACGAGCTCGTCGAGCTCGTTCCAGCGAGGGGTCACATGATATAGTTTTGCTGAAATTTTTTGAAAATTTTCAAAAAATGATGTTTAAAATAATAATTTTTGATATCATCAGCATTGGGTAAAGGGTTAATCTAACGATTTCCCCCAAATACAAGGGGCTGCCAATGGTGAGACCGTCTGCCTTGAAAAGAAAGCACAGTCGGACATTAGTTTGTCCAGCAGAATTTGCTGGATGCCCTACCATTGCATGGCAGAGAAATTGTAGCATTGGGGCTAATGCTAAAGCGAGTGTTGGGGAAAAGGCCAAGCAAATGCCTGAGTTCCCCATCCCACTGAAACTGTGCGAGTGGATGCACTGCTCACATTCTCTAGCTGTATCTGGAGGGCCTCACAATGGACTTCACAACTCATTGACATTGTGCCTTTTGTAGACCCCCTCAGATTAAAGACTGAGGGCTGATGAATGTGAGCCTTCTTGATAAGCCGAGCCAAAATCTGATCCTGGATAGACCAGGCTCTCTCAGGTTCAGTTCAGTGTAGACCAATCTCCCCCAAGGCAGAGAGGTGTGAGAGTAAAGTAACCATTCTGCCCACAGCTTCTCCCAACTTCATGGGAGAGTAATCTTTCACATGAGGATGGAGCCAGATAGTGACCTTAACTACCAGGTTTCCCTCTCTAAATGGGTAAAAAAGGGGCAAGTGGGAGGGTTGCAAAACCCAGCTACTTCTTCCCATACCAGAATTTGGATGCCAAATGGCCTACCCGCTTCCAGTCTGAAAATCTGTCTGAATGAGAGCTGGGGCGTTCCCAAGGACTTCTTAGACAGTTCAGTGTCAGCATGGAAGTGAACATCCAGTTAGTAGGGAGCCATAGGGGTTGGTTAAACCTTCCAAGCTTTCATTAATATTGGGAAATGCTGGACTGGAAGCTGCTTCTGCCATCCAAACCTGAAAACCGGCAGACAAAGGGCAAGGGGTTGCTTCTCCCTTAGGAAGTAGAAGAGCAAACCCAGGAGAGGGTGGTTCACTCGACTTCTTCCACAACCCGACAGGATTCTGCAGAGACTGTGAAGGAGCGAGTACCCCTAGATTCCCTTCTTACAGTAAGTTACACCATTTCCAGCAGGCACATCAGCACTCTCCAGTAGCCATGGCCTGAAAGGGTCGAATACTGGTGGAGTTTATTCGATCCACGAATGCATGACCAACTGTCATTCAGGGATCTGTTGATTTCAATGAACTCCTCGTTGACCAGCTTATCGGCCCTACCAGGGGCTTCCCAAGGGGAGCTAACATTTCCTCCAGTTCGGTAAGAACCTGTGCTGGAGCAAACTGATGGCGTGATGCTCCCCTTCACAGGCACTCGACGTATTATCAGATTTTATCAATTTTAATAATATATATATTATATTATCAATACTAAAAAAAGTACTTTTTTAGTATTGATAATATAATATATATATTATTAAAATTGATAAAATTCGATAATACGTCGAGTGCCTGTGCTCCCCTTGGCCTTAGGCAATTTCTCCCACGGCCACAGTGCGGGTGGCAAGTGTTGCTTCTCGAGATGTTTCCTCAGCTGCCTGGAACTACCTTGGCACCTGGGGAGGGGACACGTCCCGTCCAAGCCTCGCAGTTTAGACGGCTTTTCCAAGGCTTGAAGATTTTAAAAAAAAAAAAAAAAAAAAAAAAAAAACGCGCGAAAATTAAAGAAGAAACCACGCGTCCAGTCCTGTGTATAACAAAAAATTAAAATACAAAGGGACAGAAATTTTATTTTAAACAATGGACATGGCCATGTTTAATTACCTAAAAAAATATATGTATTTCGCCATAGTACGCCATCATTTGGGAATAAAGTAGAATATTGATTTGGAAGTCTTGTTTTGCCGAAAACGCCATTCTTGATTAACTTTTCAATCGAGTTATCAGTCCTGGCGACGGTTTCCGGTTTATTCGGACCTTGGCTCTTCGAACCATGGCTTAATCGGACCCTGGCTTTTTCGGACCTGCGACTCATTCGGAACTTGGTTTTTTTTCGGACCTCCGACTTTTTCGGCCCCCAATTACATCTTGATAATTATGACAAGAATTTAGAAAATTTCAACTAATTTATTTATTTATTATTGAAGTTTCAGCGCGCCGAAGTTTCATTCAGAATAAAACCCTCGCTTATATACCATGAATATATACAGTGAATCGTCTTTCCTACGAGTAACTTGGCATTTGTCAAATAGTTTATTACACCGACTATAATCGTAAAGATGTTTTGTATTATACTGTAAACGGCTTTCAGCTCTTTAAAACCCCAGTTTCAATGTATGAAAGAAAACCCGTGGTGGTGGTGTGTGTATGGGGGTGGGGTGGGGGGGAGGGGGTGATTGTTGTTATTAAATCAAAATGGGATTCTAGATTTCGACCAAAAGTGTTAAGTTTTAAAGAACAAAGTGCAAGAAACTCTAAAACTAAACCAGAGGCTCAAGTGAGCCTAAACACTCAGCTGGCTTAAGTTGTCAAAAGAGATTAGTGTATCAGTAAGTGACCGGCATACAGAGCCCAAATAGTAACCCAGGGACTCGATTTGAACAAATTTGAATCTGACACCCCTAGAGAGGTGGATCCGAAGAAGAAGATTTTTCAAGAAATTTTCTCACATTGCACTGAGTTAAACTATGGACCCCAATGAAGAGCCGAAATATTAACCCAACGACCCAATTTGAATAAAATTGAATCTGACACCCCTAGAGATGTTGTATACTAAATATGAAAATATTCTGACTGGTGGATGTGAAAAAGGAGATTCTTAAAGAAATTCCCTCATATGGTACAATGTTACAATTCGAGCTCCCACAGGGAGCCTAAATATTAACCCAGGGAGTGGATTTGAACTAACTTGAATCTAACCCCCATACAGACGTTGTATACCAAATATAAAAAAAAATCTGATTGGTGGATCTGAAGAAGAAGATTTTTAAAGATTATTTCCCATATTGCCCTAAGCTAAAATTTCCTCATTGGGGAGCCCAAATATTGACCCAGGGACTCGATTTGAACACACTTGAATCTACCCCCCCCCCCCCCCTCCCCCCTCAGAGATGTTGTATACCACATGTGAAAGAATTGGTGGGTCTGAAGAAGATTTTAGAATTTTTTTCATATTACACTAAGTTAAGCGTTGGGATCAACCCGAGGGTGAGATTTTCCCATTCCCACTTTCAAACTCATCGAGGATGATTTTTTTCTCCCAACTATGCAGCGATTACGTTAGCCAGAGGTAATCGGGAGTCACGTGCTGATTCAATCAATTCATTTTGTATTCGTTGTTTTGAGTTTGAGAAACTGATGACACCATCGGAAAGAGCATGCACAAGTTATGTATATGCCAAAGGCATATACCACTAAATCGATTAGGAATGGTGGCAGTCTGAGGGTTGAAGAGTTTTAGAGCGTCGAACTTTGATCACACTGCATTTCGATGACGTCAATATGAATTAGTTGGTAGCAAGAAACTGATACGATATTCATAAAGTCATAATAACGTTATAAATGTATAACGTCACGTGGGTGGGGTGGGATTATTATGATCCCCGATGAGTCTGAAGGTGGGGTGGGGAAATCTCACCGAGGGGAAAGATATTTGAACCAGACCCGAGACTTGCCGAGGGTCTGGTTCAAATATCTTACTTCGAGGGTGAGATTTCCCCATTCCCACCTTCAGACTCATCGAGAATGATTTTTCTCCCCCACCATGCAGCGATTGCGTTAGCCAGAGGTAATCGGGAGTCACGTGCTGATTCAATCAACTCATTTTGTATTCGTTGTTTTGAGAAACCGATGACACCATCGGAAAGAGCATGCACAAGTTATGTATATACCAAAGGTATATACCACGAAATCGATTAGGAACGGTGGCAGCTTGAGGGTTGAAGAGTTTTAGAGCATCGAACTTTGATCACACTGCATTCTGATGACGTCAATATGAATTAGTTGGTAGCAAGAAACTGATACGATATGCATAACGTCATAATAACGTTAATATGAACTTTGGTAAAACCAAGAAGCGCGCGCAACTCACAGTGTTTTTCAAATTATAATGACATAAACTTAACAAAATTTAAAACAGTGTTTAAGGGGTCGTCCAACAAAACATTTTGCGTTGTGAACTAATGCATGTACATGCTGTCTTGTAGATTTATTTCCCCCTAAAAACATATCAGACCTACAATATAATATGATCTCTTAGTTCAATTTTTGGGATGTGGAACCAGAATAACACGGGGTCATTCAGTGGTCCAGCTTGGGTGTCTGGATGACTATGTCTCTTAACGTGAGCTGAAAACACTTTCACCTGAAAATTCCCTAAAAAATAAAAAAAACCTCCACCCCTTCAAAGGAAAAAAAGAGCCAAAAATTTAGAAAAAAATATCCACATATTTTCATCCGTAAAATTATTCTTTCATTCAGGAATCACTCCGCAGTCAACACTTTTTTCTTCAAAAAACCGTGATTCATTATTTCTTTTTCATTTATCAGAAATGATGAAAAATTGCAGTGCAGTCAATGTGAATATTGGCAATGACAAAATAGTTCATGAATTTAATATATCCACTGGGATGAAAAAACAAGCAAAGTTACTTTTAAGTCATCTGGAAAGTGGCAATTAAATTTACTGATATCCAAATTACAAAACAAGGAAACCCCATTCCTGTTTTTATGATTTCAATTGTCAGATCAAAATCCACAAGTTTCTTCCCAGGCGTGATCACTTCCCACCTAATTTTTTATCTTGGCATTTTACCCCAGATTTTGGGCCTATTTTTTCCCCCATTCTGGTAGCATTATCAATTTATCTCTCCAAACATCCTATAAATATTGTGGCCAAAAATAGGAAAGTTGAAAATTTTTAAGGAAAAAATATCTCGCCCAACCAGTGTCAAAGGTGTTTTGGCCTGAACTTGTGGAAGCTGGTTTGGCTGAAATTGTGCAGGCCGGTTTGGGTGTAATTTTCGGAAAGTACCCTACAAAATAGACGACAACAGATTAACATTTTGTCCAGAATATCGCCATTATCCAACCTTCCAAAAACAATTTTTGGACCTCAACAAGTTTTTCATTCAAGATCCACACCACACCACCCCCACCCTACCTACACACCACCATCCACATATGTTTTCAAATAAAAATTGAAATTGACCAGGCAACTACATAACTTATTTTTATAAACAACCAAAGAAAAAGGTTGAACATTTTTTTGTACATGATACACAACATTGACAGCGATGACTTTTATTTAGATCAAGTCTGAACATTCACTGATCCAAAAGTACAAAAACTAACCCCTTGAATATTTTGGTAATGATTAAGAAATAGGCTTCAGGTTGATTGTGGACTTTGTCAAGAAACAATGGGTTGCAGTGAACCCACACCCTATCCATTTTTCTGGAAGAAATGGAAGCTTTATTTTTTCATTATCTTTCGAAAATTTTCAGCAATATTATGAATTAAATATGAGCTATTTGGACAATGGAGAAATATTTCAGGTTATCTGTTTTTTTTTTTATTTTCATCTGGTGCGAATTTAAAGAAAAAAAGAGTTTCACTGCAACATTTATTTTTATTTTTATTTTTTTTTTTGGTGGAGGGGGGGGGGGGGGGGGGGTAGGCGTTGTTAAATTTCACAAGTTGGACAGCTTTAGTAATGGTTGAGCACAATAAATTGTGCGCACAGAAAAAACATTACAATTGTCAGAAACGAGAATGCATGCAGTCATTGTGATGGGTAAGGCGTCTTCGCTTGAAAATTGGCCTCGAAACGTATTGTCGAAAATTTATTGTTTTTGTTTCGCTGGGGTGCATACATTGTGGAACGGAACTTGTGTTTTGGAAATGGTAATTCGTGGACGTTTGTCAGACAGTATGTCACTTCGACATCTTAGGTTCGCAATAACTGAATGAAAACGACCTTTGCCACAATCCGACCTGTGCGTACTTTTAAGTTACAACAAACGGACGTGTTGTTGATGCTTTTCATTTGGTAACTTTGTTCCAATAACACGCAGTGTTGGTTTGAAGTGAACAGCGTTTTGCACTTGCAAATGCAAAACAGATAAATCACGTGACAGAATACTCCGCAGAATCGAACAACGGCGGGATCCCAACAGCCAGCCAGCAGACGATGAAATCCAATGTGCATATATGGGAACATTTAGCTTTTCGACAATTTCTGTCATTTAGTCAGCAAAGCAAACGACTGTTGAGTTTGTTTGGAAAAACTTTAATTTTGAAAAGCATGTTCAATAAATTATTCACAGTCTGCATGGAATAATCTAAGGAGAAATCTCGCATTACACCGTTCGCTTTTTAGGGGGCGTCATTCGATTTGTTCGCTTCTGAAAACGAGAGCTGGGGTTCCCTATGTTTTTACTTCCGGTTTCCGGTTTAGATTGGATGCCATAGCATTCCTTGGTTTTTCCAATTTCACGTACACGTTGTCTATTAGGCTTGCTTCAAAGCAGCCCTTCGGGCTGCTTTTGCGCGCGCTATAAATGTATAACGTCACGTGGGTGGGGGTGGGATACATCTGTCTCTCCCTTCTATCTCACCGGGACACACGTATGTTACACATGCAGTGTGGGCGGGGGGAGAAACATCTGTCTCTCCCTTCTATCTCACCCGGGACACACGTATGCTACACATGCGGTGGGTGGGTGGGGGGGGGGGGGGTGCCATCCACTCCATGAAGAATGAATATCTATTGTTCTCAAACAATGAGGTCTATTGTAGTTAACCACCCACCCTTTTGTATACAAACCATCCACTTACTAATGGAATAACATTTCTCATACCATCCACTCTATTATTCTTAACTGTGTACTGTATTATACAAAGTCATATATTGTAATCACTGACTAAGGAGGGACATGGATGACTTTGTATAACAGAGATAAGAATTAAAATTCTCTAACACTGAGTGGAACCATGGTGGCCCCATGCTCTCGGTGCTGCTAACACAGGGCCATTTTTATCGAATTTTCCGACCCAGTCCACTCTTTAAAAAATCAGATAATTGTCAACTGAAGACCAGGTAAATTTGGTAGACCCCCCCCCCCCCCCCCCCCCCCCCCCCCCCATCCCTCTCCAATCAACAATGATTCGCAACCGTCCGGCTGATGACTCTTTCATTGGAACGAGATTTCAGCGAATTGTCTTCAGCGAGGCGTCAAAACTTTTTTGTTAAAATTACGAAAACTGAATATCAATGTTTCTGAAAAAGCGTTGACCCGTTGTGGTTGGTTGAGTATTCAAGACCACATTTATCGGTCTATGTTGAAAATAAGATAAAACTGCCATTCCCACAAAAAGCTTCTGCGATTATATAGAGACCGCCACCGTTCAGGAAACATTATTGTAAAAACAGTCACTTTGATTGAAATTATAAGATGTGAATGAATTATACATCCAGGGCCAGACTCAGCCAAGAAAAGTGACCGGGATATGCACCAATGATTTTTCGTTCTGAACGAATGCTGTTCCGAGGAGCGGGGTGGCTCCATTTCACCTTTTGGGCTGCATCAATTATTGTAGGGGCCCCAGGGGGAACCCAGTCGAGGACTCATCGCGATGGACCATCCAGCCCGTCCGCCATTGTATATATCGGTTTATTGAAATATTGATTTCAATTGTTTGTAAATTAACATTGTGACGCAGTAATTAACCCTTTACCTTACATGAAAAGCAGACGACACTTGCAAAAAAAAAAAATCTTGAATAACTATTCTTTTTCATTTTTTGTCTCAAAAATATAGGTTATGACCCCTCGTTGGAACGAGCTCGACGAGCTCGTTCCAACGAGGGGTCATAACCTATGTTTTTGAGACAAAAAATGAAAATATATTGAAAATTAATTGGAGATTTTTGAGAATAGCGCTGGCCGGTTTTAGGCCGTTACGTTGGGTAAAGGGTTAAGATGTCCGCGTTGCGATGAGGGGCGGTGCGAAGGAATCTCGGATGGGGTGGGGTGGGGGCACCACCTGATTTCCGACTGCAATCCCCTACCCATAGTACTCAACATAAGTTCAACTAAGTGAGGAATTCCATTGGCACCCCCAATCCTACACCTTCAGTCAAATGTTCCAACTACAGTTTTTTAAGATGCTGAATTCCATTTGTCCAACTGTCTCTCGATAGTTACAAATTCAAACTACAAATCAATATATGGAGGTCTTTAACTACCTTTCAGTCTAAAAACTACATATTTTGGTTAAATTCTAGACATGTATGGAAACATTCCACTAGCAACCTGTCTGAAATTTCCATTTTTTTTTCAATTTAGGGCAACGAATTTCCTCCTCTTGTAAATTTTACGAATGATGGGGAGTGGTCCCCTTGCGATGAAATAGTACGTTTTCATTTTTCTTCCCAGAGTGCAGTTTCGACACTTGATACCCGAAATCTGTGTCTCTCGTTAACCCTTTGAAACCTGGTGGTATCTTCTGCGCCAGCCCAGTGTCATCAATCGGAAGAGTTTTTATTCGTTACTTGGGGGGAACACCAATCAATATTTTCAACGTGCAGTCTCGGGGCTGCGCGTTAAAAATCTTGATTGGTCTGTCATACAAATTCACTGATCAGCTGCCTCCTTATTGAAGTCAGATTGTATCACGACCCTCACGGGCAGACCGGAAAAAGCGGTCTTTCAGTTTCAAGGGTTAAGCCAAATATAAATGTTGACCGACTATACTGCTATCAATGAGCAGTGCCGGTATAAGAGGAAATTCGGGTCCCATAGTTAATTCTGTGACGGACCCCTTTTTCGAAAGTGTCGGAATACGGAGCTGATATCGAAGGCACGAGCGATGATAAGGGGTTTATATGGGGTCAGCCCCCCCACCCCCACCCCAAGAGAATGTTCTAATCAATAATTAAATGGAGACTTCTGGCTATTTTGGAATGAAAAAGCACATTATTTTTCGCCGTAAAAATGACTTTTTCTTGCAGCATGTTTCAAATTTGCTAGTTCGTGACGACTGGCAAGTAGTAGACCTATCATGAATTAAATCGGGTGGCGTGGCTATTGCCATAAGACTGGATATATCGAACTATATCACCCCTATATCTTCAGACAGTTAATTTGTTCAGTGGTTGAAGGTTAATAAAAAAACTGATTAACTCTTAGAAGCCGGGGAATCAGAATGAATTTATTGAACATGACGTACCGCGAAAAACTTACTGTAAAGTAGGTGCTTTTAGTCAAGTGTCGTCTGCCTATGCAGGTAGACGACACTTGACTAGAAGCACCTGCTCAGTGTTTAGTTCAACCCCCAGCCCCAAGATAGCCAAACCGTCACTGCCAGATTACCTGCCGTATTACATCACAGGCAAGAAAACTCGACTCCCGGCTTGTGAGAGTTAACTCAACTGAACACCTTATTATAGGAATAATTTATATCCCCCCCACCCCCAGAAAATAATAGTAGATACTTTTCCCGTGACTGTTTTGCAGAAGTAGAATACGAACGTGTGTCATTATTTCCCAATAATCGTCTTGTAATCTTGGGTGGCGATTTTAATGCACACACCGGTGAAGACAACAACTTCATTGACGAGGTACCGGGCTGTCTTAGTTCAAATGATACTCGGTACGGCCACTTAGGGCCGGCCGTATCTAAGGAACGAAAGACGCTGGACAAAATTAAAAATAATAATGGGTACAGGCTAATAGAATTCTGCAAATGTAATAACCTACTTCTTATAAATGGGAGGTCTAATGGGAATAGAGTTGGCGCACTCACATGCAAAAACGCAAGTACAGTTGATTATTTTGTATGCTGTAGCGAATTGACACAATTTATAGCAAAAACCTCAGTTATTGATTTCTGCGAACTTTTAGTGATGTACACTGCCCGATCGAGGCTTATATAGATTTCTCCCTGCAGGCCGATAAGCACGCACACATATGAGATACCTCCAATGATCGTCACGACGAATTAAGTACCAAACTATGATCGCCAGAACCGGCCCAGACGAATCCGAAAATTTCAACAACTCCCTAAATGAGTCCTGCAACTGACGACCTTCGACATTTTATAAACTCTCTTGACGGCAATAGGGCTGAAACGGTTGGCTCATTTTCACAACCGACTAACCGTGAGCTATAACCGGATAATATCCGGTTAACCGTAGGCCATTATTTCACCGAAACTGGGATCAAAACTAAAGGAATTGGAAAGCAGTATTCTCAGAAACTATTCCGTAGTGTGTATACAAACGAACGTTGTCGAGTTCTCGACAACGTTCGTTTGTATACGTACTACGGAATAGTTTCTGCGGTTACCTCAGAACTCACGGAAATTGCCGATCAGTAACGAAGTCTTGAACGCCAAAGTCGATTATTTCTCAATATATACACCGGTGCTTCGAGGTGCGATCTATTCCAAAGGAGAAGCGGCAGATTTACTACGGTTCAACCGTGGAATGACGATCACTATCGATATCTCGGATAACCGGTTGACGTTTTTTTAATCGGTTAGGTAGGTGACCGGTTTCAAACCGGTTATCCGGTTAACCATTTCAGTACTAGACGGCAATCGGTTTTCGAGCACCGATGTAAACTCAGTCGCGAAAAGAATAGAAAGGTGTTCAATGATGCGCCTATAAAGCATTTGGAGCAACGCAGAAAAAACGCCAAGTAACGACAGAAAATGTTTCTCATACCCTGGTTGAATTTTGATTGTAAATCAGCAAGGGGCCCAATTTAGACTAGCCCGGAAGAATTATAACCGCGTGAAAACAGAAGGTAACAAAAGTGAGCCATCATCCAAAAGTAAACAATACAAGCTGTCTATTTAATAAAGAATATGCATTAAGGTTCACGTGACAGGCAGTTACAGATACAAAATTACATGCTACTAGATTCGAAGGTTATAGAATGTATAAAGGAGTTTTGGGGGAAATTAAAGCACTGAGTGCTGTTCGACAGATTGCAGATTAGTTTGGACCATTGGTAGATGGTTACCTGTGCTAACGTAGAACGGTAGTGCCATTCCCAGTTCAAGTATTTGGAGTTATGACCGCGATCGTAAGATGCAGTGAAGGAACACCACACCACCGTCATCTACTCTATCCGTTTAAGTAGACCTGCACAGAACAAGGGGGCCCGGTGAACCTCTAACTTTGCCAGCACCCCTGCATGTTTTAAGAGAAGGTAAATATTGATTAGGTGGAAAACAACCACCACGAGCCGGCGGCAACCCATCCATAGCGCGCTGAATATTGTTATTTAACTGAAGATCACCCAACTAGTAATTGTATTGAGGGTCACTGCTGTTCAAACTGAGATCAAGATCACTGGAGCTTCGGGGGAAAATTGGGAGAGATGGATAAAAGGGATGCCAAATGTGCCACTCTGGAGTAGTGGAGACCCTGGAACATTTTCTCTTGGAATGCCCACAGTATATACCTCATAGAATAAAATTTACTGGAAGAATAATGCAGATGTGGGGTGAAGAAACAAAGGATAGATGGCTGAAGGGGACACGAGGGAGAGGGTAGGAATGCTTATTGAAGAAATTGAAAAAGAGGAAGTGAGGGACACTATTAAGCAGTTTATATCTGAATGCTGGGAGGAGAGGAGGGGAAGAGGGGGTGGGGTGCAGGGGGAATGATGGCCTTCTCTTATGAGGACCGCGACAAATCAGCGGCTGGCCAAAGAGTTATTATTATTATAATGCTTATGTGTCTGAAGTCACTTTAAACATAACTAACTATATCATATCCCCCGCATGTTACACTCTAAAATCAGTTGGGTTAAAAATCAACCCAAATCGACTGGGTTGAGTGAATATGAACCCAATTGGGTTCATATTCACTCAACCCAGTCGATTTGGGTTGTTTTTTAACCCAACTGATTTTAGAGTGTACTAATATCTATGCATTTCGTTGTTTTAAGGATGCCATATGGTCACGCAATTCGCCGGTGACCCAATATGGGACACGTGGCATCGTTGCTTCGACACTGGACTTAAGCTACGCCCTCGTCCAATATGGAAGCAACCGAAACCACGTATGCCACACCAGACCACCCACAAACCGTGTAACCAACAATAAAATCGAGCTTTGAAGCAATTTAGGAAAATGGTGACAAATGTGTAATTGGAATGTAGTGTAGACCCTGGGTGGGGCACTTTCTCCCAAAATATCAGTCCGAGAGAACCTAATTCATTCACTGGGAACATAAGGAGGTAGCAGGATGGGGGAAAAGGATAGGGTGGCACAGAGGAGGGGGTTAGTGGGAACACAGGAACGCGGGATAACATCATCTGTTTCTTTCTGGGCGTTGCGAGGACGGAAGGGGCGGAGAGAGAGAGAGGGGAGAGAGAGAGAGAGAGAGAGAGAGAGAGAGAGAGAGAGAGAGAGAGAGAGACATTTAGGAGCACAGGGGTAATCAATCCCGCCTCATAAGAGAGAGAGAGAGAGACATTTAGGAGCACAGGGGTAATTCAATCCCGCCTCATAAGAGAACCGCGACAAATCAGCGATCGAAATGTTATTATATTACGCTATCAATATCGGAGTTGGATGTGGGCATTTTCGAGAAGTTGACAATGAACAGTGGACAAATTTCAGTACATTTTTGAATAGTTTGTTCAGAAAGATAATTTTCTTTGAGGTAGGATAAGGGTGAGGATCAACTTCTGTTAACCACAAAAATATTTCCCTTCTTCAAAAATTTGTTTGGACAAAAGAGAAATGTACCTGATCATGTTATGATAATGATAACACATCGGCTATCCAATGATTGGCCGCTCTCCCCAGGTGCGAGGGTCTTCGTAACATCGGTGTCCTACTATAAAATCATCACCTCAGCCCCAACTCTTTACTCAGCAAACTAAAACGCATTGTTTAACACCTTAATTGCTGCTGATGGATATTCATTTATTTATTGGTGTGTAAGGTCACATACTTATGCACGAATGGCTAATCGTGACCGTGACAGTTTTACGGGTGGAGGAAGCCGGAGTACTCGGAGAGAACCACCGAGCAACGACGAGCAGCTGCCAGCCCCCAACATTGTAACTCCGCACTGCAGGAAAGGCAGGGTTAGATTGGTTGAAGACATGCGCACCATCGACGTGCAGTACGCCTTAGTACACGGCGTCATCGTGCCCCCGTGTGGACAATTGGGGTTGCCTTGCCCAAGGACACAACGCGGGAGTCCGAATCGATCGCTAAGACGGTCACCCATCCGAGGATTAACCGGGCTCGACGTCGAAGAGAACCGGTTACCGCAACGCCACCTCGACTCCTGGCGGATATTCCTATCCAAGACCGAATTTCTATTGCAACTGACTTAAGGATAATTTTGGCTCATTTAATCAAATTATTCACCGGTAAAATGAATGGATCTTCTCACCAATGATTTCTCGAATAAAATTTTTCATCAAATCTAGTCACGGCTGCTTTACAGCAGCCATGACTAGATTTGATGAAAAATATTAAAACTACTCAACGGGTTAAGAGTTTATGACATCCATTACATCCTCCCTATCGACTTCTTTTATAAAGAAACTGTCCCTCCCTATCTCATGACATCATGAATATTTCCAAACTGCTCGTCTTCAGAATTAGAAAGAATAACACTGTCAGAAAATTGTAAGGGATGATACAGATCTGACAAAATTTGTACTTGTTTTGGTTTAACCCTTAACCCAACGTAACCGCCAAAACCGATCAGATGTGTTCTCAAAAATCGTCAGTTAATTTTCATTATTTTTTCATTTTTTGTCTCAAAAACATAGGTTATGACCCCTCATTGAAACGAGCTCGTCGAGCTCGAACCTATGAGGGGTCATAACCTATGTTTTTGAGACAAAAAATGAAAAAAAAAATAGTTGTTCAAGAATTTTTTTTGCAAGTGTCGTCTGCTTTTCATGTTAGGTAAAGGGTTAATGAATAAGGATGTTATTATTTGGTTAGTTTCCGTGACCGTTGATGACGTAAAAGCCATGACGTCACAACCAGACATGTCAACATGTACCTGTACCGGTACCGCCGGTTCTTTCATGCTGCCACCGGTACCGATACTGAAGCTTTTGTCCCACCGGTACCGAAACAAAATTATTTTATGGGGAAATTCCTAACCGAACGAGGGTAAACGGGCTGATAATCGTGTATGGCACACTTGCACAACATATTTTTAACTTATTTGTGAATGAACTTATCAAAACACTCTACAGGTGCATGTTCTGTCTCCAATAACAATGTGGCATCAAAGACAACGAAAGCGCCGTCATCGGCTACTTCAAAGAAAATATTTTGTGGCTACATCAAAGATCTTCGTGCTTTATGATTGCTTTGATGTCGCCGCAAACCAGTTGGCCACGATGCTATGTTTAGCTTGCGATTTCGGGGACTTGGGGCGGTTTAAATGCGAATTTCTCCCACCTGATTGCGATTGTTACCGAATTGCTGATTTGTCCTGGCACCAGTTTCGGCGGGACAGGCTCTGTCGGGTCCAAGTTATGTTGGCACCGGCGGTACTTTGACATGCCTGGTCACAACGTGACAGCATTTACTTCATCAAACATAATGGTGTTTACCCCAGCACGACACCTAGTACCACTGCGTCAACTTTTTAATCTCGGCACTTGAATTTGTCAAAAATAACCGAAGTGTGTTGTAACTATTCAATTTGTATTGTCACTGAAAATGCGCAAATCATCAATATATTCATTCTCTCTCAAGGTATAGTTTTCAACAAGCGACGCCAGTCGAGAGTATTTTTTGTTGTTGAGCATTATTTATAGGAATATCCGACCCCTAAGATGGCCGTGGTTGAGATAATTTTGCATGTGACCAATGAGCGCTCTGGGAACTCAGTTGTGTGCAGATCAGGATTAACGTTTTAAAATAAAAGATAATTTATCCAGAATTAATCGCAACGCCTTTTCAAACGCTAAGGATTAATTTCTGTTACTTATAATGACAGGTATTGAACGGAAATGCCTCTAAGCGATAGCATTTGAATCCCCAACAGAACGAGGTCGTCGAGATACCCCACCCCGCCCGTTTTCTCCTCCCATCACCCAGAAGGAAACTGTTTTCTAACCCGTGTGTATCTCTCTCACTGATATCTATACTACTCGATTGTTAGCACGTCAAGGACAAGAACTCAATCTGACTATCAAAGCATCATATCCACACGCCAAGTGGAGCGGACGTGTTTCCCATCTGCTCCGGCTACTTGATTATCAGAAAATAATAATATAATAATAACACTTTGGCCAACCGCTGATTTGTCGCGTTTCTCGGACGAGAAGGCCTTGGTTACCCCTGTACTCCCAACTGCCTCCCTATTCCAACGCTTCTCCTCTCCTCCCAACACTCGGAGACGTACTGCTTGATGACATCCCTTCCCACATTCTTCCCAATATCTCCGATTAGCATATTAACCCTCTCCTTTGAGTCTCCCCCTAACCACATGTCCTTCATTCCCCATCCCACTTCCCCATTATACTCCCAGTGAATCTCATTCTTTTAGACTGATACTTTGGGCATTCTAGAAGAAAGTGTTCCAGGGTCTCCACCATGCCAAAGTTAAACATCTGGCACCCCATTTCGCCGTCTTTCCTAATTTTCCCCTCAACTCCAGGGATCGCGACCTCAGCTTGAACAACAGTGACCCCCCCCCAAAGGTGCCATCAAGGTACTCTTCAAAACCTGGCTTCTCTTTATCACGCAGGCCACCCAAAGACCTCTTTGATTTGATCCCCCTCTCGCCAATTACGGTTACAATCCTCCATGACCGTTTCTCTGACGATGTTTTTACCCTGGTTTGCCCCAACGTCCAGGCCCGAGATCTCCAATGAGTAGTTCTCTACTAGCTCCCTCACTTGGACCATCCACCCTGTTTTGATATTTGAGTTGAAAATTCTCAGGAACATTACTTTACACCATCGGCTGTCGGGGAGATTTACCAAATAATTAAGATAACCAAGTTTCAACAGGTCTATCCTGTTCTTGATCCTCATCCACCCAAGCTCACCCCTGATTGCTTCTAGCGCTGCGGCATTACTCGACCCCATTATCCATCGGCCTGCATCGTTCTGCAGGATTTCCAAGCTCTTTACGGCCGTCTGGTTTAGGGGTACCACTTCCGTACCGTATGTTATACTTGGCAGCCCCACCATTTCCCAAATGGTTTTCTCCACGAAAAAGTTATTGAAACTGTTTCTCCCTATAAGTTTCATTTGGTTAAGGATTCGCTTCCCCTTCAGAATCAATTTATTTGTGTGGTTTCGGTAGATGCCTCTTCCTGTAATGTTTATATTTACCCCCAAATACTCGTAATCACCTGTCTCTCCTACACTGAGAAGTTTGCTGCTCACTTCCGGAATGCTGAACTCACCCACTCTCCACCTTCGAGTGGGGTCCACTTGCGGCCCACAGGTATAACTTTGCTTTCATTAAGTTCGAGTCTCCATTTGCTCCCATATTTCCCAACAATTTCCAGCATTTTCGTTAGCCCCTCTTCGCTTTCTGACACTAGAACCATATCGTCTGCATATTAAAATTATATTATATTATATTATATTATTATTATATTATATTATATTATTATTATATTATATTATATTATATTAATATTATATTAATATTATATTATATTATATTAATATTATATTATAGTATATTAATATTATATTATATTATATTATATTATATTATATTATTCAAGAAAGCTTACACCCTAGAAACGTACTTGACGAACACCGCATGGCCCGAAGCAAAAATTATGTTTACGCGATCACGTATCAGTGATCATTGTCCAATGGTCGAAAAAGGCAGACATGTGCAGCCTTCGACTCCCGCAGACGAAATATTTTACAGATCATGTGACTCTGGAGCGGTAGAAACGGAACTGCATTTCGTGATGGAATGTGGACAATATGGGTTTATCCAGAATAACGTTTTTCACAGATTAGAGCTTGAAAATCAGAATTTCTCTGTGATGAACGCAGAGGAAAAATAATGGATGGAACATAATGATCCCAGGCTGTCTAACATCATCTGTTATATGATCCTGCTTTTCGTTAAACGACGCGAGCTGAAGCCCCATCAGCAGTCGTGACGTGGTTGCTAGTAATGGCTAATTCTATGTATGACATACTACGACAACAATTAATACTATCATTTCGTATCAAAAAATATCTATGTATTATCTTTACGTTCACTGTTATTATGTATATCATGCAATCTGCCTGTCCTTGGTGTTTTTGCTGAATAAACTTATCTTATCTATGAAGTCAATCAACGCGTGTAACTCCTCCCGTCGGCGGTGTTTGACGACTCGAAAGCTGATACGCTTTGACTGCAGTCACAGAGTAGAAGCTTTCACATCATCAATTCAGATGGTGTTTTTTGAAAAGCCTAGCGCTAAAAATGGTAACATGGTGCTAAATTTTAAATATCAAGACTTGCTTTTTTCTAAACAATAATTAAAATATGCTATGAATATTCAATCTCCATTGTTGTGAAAAAGTATACATCTTACCTGTGAAAAAAATGTGAGTGGGGCATAATTTAAAAACAGACGTGAGCGGCCATCTTGTGACGTCATCCCCATAGTGATACGTGGTGTTAGTTGTGCAGGGGATACGTGTTTCCGTCGTCCATTGTGTATACTGGAGGCCGTCATCTTGGTTTCTATACTAGCACGTGGTTGCTATGTTACCCAGTGGCTTACACCAAGGGATTTTCTGATTGCCCTTGTGGCCTCATACGATAAAAAATGGGTGATGAAATCTGGGTGCCATATGGGTCGTGATGATAAAGTGAACTAATTGGATGATCGAGATAAATGAAACGAGAACAAGAGTACTTGGAATAGGGTCAGAACTAACCTGAACAAACCAGAAAAGCTAAATATAGTATCAATAAGCAAAGCTGTTCCAGTTGATAGGTTCTTCCAGAACAGAGTATATTCCAGAACAAACGAACATGGTCGGGTAAATGAAAACTATTGCATAGACAGATAGAAGCAGATGATACTGGAATCCGAAATAATATAACTTGTCGGGTTGTTTGCGCTAATTCTAAAATTACTCTTGTACAAAGGAACACACTCTCTGAACATACCCCTATCCCACTGTTAGATGCGAACTAACACCACGTATCACTATGGGGATGACGTCACATAATGGCAACTTACGCGGGATACCATAACAACACAACATGGCGTCACGTGACTATGATGTCACATGAGATCCGGCAAGTGATCCGGCTAATGGGCCCTGAAAAGCCCGAGACATACTACTTACAACTATGTAAGATCTGAAAATATATATTAATTATTTCACGGAATATCAATCATTTAAACTAAGTGCTGAAATATCGCGCATAAATTTATATAAAAACTTTTAAAAACTTACCTAATCTGCGGGATTAAAATGTCCAATCGAAATCAAAATTCTGCTGAGTGATTAACACTGGAATCGCAAACAGCCGCCTTCCTCGCAATTCAGTTTGATGAAAAGTGACAGCGACGACAAGATTAAAATAATAATCCGCGATTAGTGAATTAAAATCATGCGGTGTGCCTCCAGTCGTGGCTATTTGGGCGATTAAACGAGATTACTCACAAAGTGCTGACCAAAGAGTTCAATTGAAATGTTAATTAACTTTTACCCCGCGGCGCAAATGAAAAAGAATTTAACTCTTCTACTTTGATACATGTACATGTATAATAGTTAAGACCACACCTTTTTGGGGGGATTTTACGTCTCTACCCGCTAGGATGGTACGCTGTGGCAACAGCAACCTCACAATTGATGCTAACAGAGAGTGTTCGAGCACCTCGAGAACTTTCCCCGACCGCGGATCGATCCCGGAACCTCTGGCATGATTGACCAATGCACGTATCCACACGGCCACCACTCTCTAGTGGTGGCCGAGTGGATAAGAGCGCTGGTCTCTCATGCCAGATCACTTAGACATGTGTACGACGTGGCGGAAAGTAAGACAACACCTCACTTTTACGTGTAACATTATTCTGTTTATCGAACACTCTCTGTCAGCATCAACTGTGGGGTTGATGCTGTCACAGGGCACCGGCCTATCGGATGGGGACGTAAAATTCCCAAAAGCAAATACTAAGTATACAAATTGTTTTCTATAAGTTTTTGCTGCCTTTTAAAAAACAGCGGAACAGATTTATTTGAACAACATAAATAAATAAAATAGAATTTGTAAAATTGTATAATCGCCGAGCGACCGTTTTGTATGCTAAGCTACTTCAGGGTAATATAATGAATAAAGGCTACTTTTTGTAACATGAGACACAGAAAGGTTATTACCGTTATCCTGACTAGGGTTGTCGCGTAGATGATTGATTGGGGGGGGGGGGGGGGGGGGAGGTGTATTAACCCATTTTTTCCTGAGTTTCATTATTGATAAAACATTCTAACTTCAAATAAGGCATACATTGGTGATGTAATTTGTCTGTCAGAATTATAGTTAATGAACGCACATAATTTGATTTAGGATAAACAAGGCAGTAGTGCTGAGGCGTGGGCGTGCCAAACTCTTCTCCAAAACTGGTCATGATAACAGAATAGGCCACATCCCTTTATTTGCATGAGACCGACTAGTGTGTGATAAGTCAAAATAACAAATCTTGTTTCGTAAGAAAGAACGTGATTATTGGCAAGAACGACTCGATATCTTAGACACCAGTCCAGACGGAGATGTCCCGGTCCCGACTGGAAAATTATTGAGGGTGTCACATTTCCTACACCCCCAGCCCATTATTACTGAGGGGGAGTCCGAAGTTTATGAAGGCCGTCCGGTAAATTCGGCCTGGAGTCAATACAATAAAATTTTCACAATTGTAGTTTCAAAAATTGTTTGTTCTTCCTATTAATATAACTGAATAAAATGGATCATCAGCATTTCAAAAGATATGGCAATTTGCCAACTGGCAAATTGCCACATCTTTGGAAATGCTAATGGGTGGTTCATTTCAATCCATTTAAAGTCATAAATGGAAAATACAATTCTAAAAGTTTTATAGCATTGGCCCCTGGACGTCACGTATGGCTGAGTGAAAATCTGATTTACTACACGAGTTTCGTATATTTCGTATCCTCCCTAAACCCTCTTAGATATTCCTCTGATTCAAGCAACGGACAGGGGTATTTTATGTAGTGGTTGTTTTGTTTTGGGTTTTTTTTTGGGGGGGGGGGGGGGGGCGTATTCTTTGTCAACATGCCAACAAACTCAATGAATGACGTCTCCACTCCATAATATAAAATTTCTGTGTAGCTGATTCACAAACCAGTCACCAAGACAAAGAAGTTATTTGAATTTTTCTCTCTTGGGATTTTTTTATAGACGTATTCTATATTATATATAGTATATTGCAATTTCTAAGTAGGCGGTATTATTACGTGAAAGTAGCTTCGGGTGAGAAGTTAACACGCGGAAGAAAATCGATCATTAATACTGTATCAAGGTTTTACAACCACGTGAAAAAATATTATCACAAAAGGACACCATTACCCACAAAGGAAAATCCGATGGTCGGTTTACAAACAAGACACTAAACAGCGGAGACTTAAAGACGATTAGTCCTAATTTAATCTTACAGCCTTCAAAGGGCAGGTGGCTTAAATTATTTCAGAACACTCTTGTAAATATGAGATACTTTCACCAAAATATTGCAGCAAGATTGTATTCAACGGTCTAATCTCTTACTGGTTGGAAGATTTAAATTTATTTGAAAAGCTTAAGCCATGCAATGAGTGCAACAATGTTGCGTGCACTCAAGTAACGAAATGTGGCAAATTAAACCAGGTAAAATAAAAAGTAAAGTTATCAATAAAATCTAGAATTAACCTTGCAGAACCAGAAGGTTACAAATCAGAGATATAGCCCAGGAAAAAAAAACATTGTTGATATTTATTTATTTATTTATTTATTTATTTATTGGTGTTTAAGGTCACATATTTCTGCACCAAGGCTAATCACGACTACGATTGTTTTACGACTGGAGGAAACCGGAATACCCAGAGAGAATCACCGAGCAACGGAGAGCAACTGTCAGCTCCCCAACATATTAATTCCACACAGGCAGGGTTATCATTGGTTGAAGACAGGAGCACCATCGACGTGTAGTACACATTAGTACACAACGCCACCGTGCCCCCACGTGGGCAGTGGGGTAAAGTGTCTTGCCCAAGGGAACAATGCAGTTACCCCTGGCGGGGATCCAATCCAGGAAGAAAGGAAAACATTGTTGATAAAAAAATATGAAATAGAACGAGAGAAACACTTGAACATGTTAAACATTACAGCAGTAACATAACAGTCGATCAAAACCATTATTTAAAATCTGGACTACAGATAAGGATCAACCTTTTATAGAAATTTATTTACTTATTGCAGTTTAACGACACTTTCGACAACCAGCGTCACCTCGTGTTGTTTTTATAGAAATGAGAGTGTCGTACTTCCTTGTTTAGTTTTTTATCACACGGAGGTGTGGTTTTTGGCTTCTTTCATGTTGCCTCGACGAGCAAGACAGTCAACTGCAGTTGGCCAAATTGTTGGTCTCTTCAACTAATGCTTCCTGGTGTCAAGCCACGCCTGTCCTCAGTTAGTACGCTGATACACACAGCAGTTGTTTAAGTAGAGGATAAATAACGAGTTGATGTTGGATAGGTCAGAGAAAGTACCCCGTCGAGGGCCGTTAGGCCCGAGACGGGGTACTTTCTCTGGCCTATCCAACATCAACGAGTTATTTATCCTACTTAAAAACTTTCACCCTTTTTGGAACCTCGCTCACTGTTAAAACGCTTCAACTATCCAACAGTTGGATAGTTGAATGAAACATTTTAATGATTACGCACGCTTAATTAATTTTGAGTTGAATGAGTGCACATTAATATCTTGCCTCGTTTAACTGACCAGCGTCCACATAATAACTTGCCACGATGAACGCATACGAGTCGGAATCTGATATTTTTATAACACAAAATAAATTTTTTGAAACCAATGGTTCTGGAAATGACACAGATGCTATACTAAGCGATGCTTTGGAGCTAGAGAAATCTGGGACTGAGACACTTCCTAATTTCAACTTAAATACCAGTTTTAATCAGGTTTTTAGTGATATTTCTGACACTGAGTTGATCCGCTCAACTGATGAAGCCCTACGTCAAATTACACAGAATGCAGAGAATAGTGCCCATTACTCTGTGCCGATCCCGGATAGGGACAGAGATGTACTCTCTCATTCTCGCTTTGCCAAAAAAACTGAAAGCAAAAGTCAATGGGCATTAAGGCTTTTTGAGGGTTGGATGGAAAACAGACAGAAAGTCCAAGTCAACAGACGTGATATCAGACATGTTAGTGGTGACATTTTATCCATGGACAGTGATATGCTTGACTATTGTTTGGGTGCCTTCATTTTTGAGGTTCGTAGGGAGAACGGGGACGAGTATCGTGGTAATACTTTGTATGAAATTTTGATTGCCATCCAGCATTATCTTCGCGCGAACGGACGATTCGTGACCATAATGGATGACGAAATCTTCTCCAGCACTAGGAATCTTCTAGATCAGAAAATGAAGTCATTAGCAAGGGCTGGGGTTGGAATTGAAAAACAGCAAGCAAATGTCATAACAGTGGACGATGAGGAGAGAATGTGGAATGAAGGGATTTTGGGTTCTGACTCTCCCGATAAACTCAGAAACACTTTATTGTATCTTCTTGGATTGAATTTTGCTCTGAGGGGTGGCCAAGAACATTACAATTTGCGTGCGGACGAAAACAGTCAGTTGAAAGTTAACTTTGATCATAAAAGTGGCTTGAGATTCCTTGAATACACTGAGGATATATCAAAGTGCAATATGGGTGGTATCGATCACAGAAAGCTCAAAAAGAAGCAAAGTAAGGCATTTGCTAACACCCTTAAACCCGACAGATGTGTAGTAGCCTTGTACGAAAAGTATATTTCATTAAGACCCAAACAGGGAAGATGTGTGTATCTATATTTGCGTTCTCTCAACAAACCTATTGAAACGCAATGGTATGCAGATGCACGCGTCGGTATCAATACTCTTTCAAAAGTGGTTAAAACTTTGTGTGCTAACGCTGGAATAGATGGTTTCCTTACAAACCATTCCCTGAGAGCCACCGCAGCAACGCGTATGTATCAAGCCGAGTTGCCGGAACAAATAATTTGCGAAAAGAGATAGATCTGACGCTGTGAGGAATTACAAACGCACCGGCGTGGAGCAGTAACATTTTGCTAGTGACGTTGTACAGGGGGTTAAGCGAAAAACATCTGACAGTGACGTTAATGATGAGAGAGTTTCTGTGGCTGCTGCAAAGAATTCAAACAAGTCCGTCCGAGTCCGAAAAGGCGATCTTGTCATAGATATACCAGTCTAAATGACAATGATTTCCAAATCAATGGCACCAGTAAATGTATTATTTTTTTTAGTTTATTGTGCGATTAAGTCACCGCTGCGTTTCAACAGTTAGGACTTAATTTTAAAATAAACCAAAGAAATAACACATTCAATTCAAAAAATTTTTTGTAAGTATTTATAGAAATTAATTTTTCAAATGTTTTCAAAATTTTCAAATTTGTTATGTGCTTACAGGCCAATCTCACAACCAACCCATGTTTTCGTGGTATTATCACTGGAGGTGACTCGGTTTATATGGTATACTTCCAGCTAATTATTGTTTTGAAATAAAATTTGCGTGTCCTTTAATTTTGTCTTTTCATGAAGTCCCTATCTATATTTCGATCACATCATGTGAGACAAGTGAAATATCCAATTGTTTGCAATGGGATAGTTGACTCAATTCAACTATCCAACAGTCAAGCGTTGGATATTTAACTATCCAATGCCTTAATGGTGATTAGTGTATCTAAGCAGCTACCATACACAATAGATGACGTCACAGAAAGTTTTTAACGGGGCTTAGTTCATAATATAAAGACCAGTCTAAATAAATTCTCCAAATACGCGTGTAGTGAACATGTGTACAAGACCATATGACCCCCAAGAGAACGACTGATGGCTTTAGTGTTTGATAATGTCCTTCATGTGTTTAGTGGATGGCCCTGGAGGATCCAGAGTTCCTGCACAAGATGGGTCTCAATGGGAAATTTCCCGATAACGTATTTGGCCATTTCACTTCTGAAGGAAGATATTACTAAACCTTTACGTTACATAATGAGAATACATTGCAGATAATAAAATCTAGGGTTTTGATATTTATTAAAATCTAGGGTTTTGATATTTACTCTTGGTGAAGTGGTGTTAACCGCGCGCCAAAGGCTCGCGGTTAACACCACATCACCACTCGCGGTGAACATTTGGTACACCAAACTTCTTTGGGTATATTCTATACAAATATACATTTCGATTTCTAATTTCAGCAACAGTATCACCACTCATTAATATTCTTCCCGCGCGTCTGAGTCAGTGAGGATTGCATCCCTACTCATCGTGTTGGTCATTCTCCATACTGTGACCGTGTATTCGTGATCAACCTTTTTTAATAAATGTTAAATTTGTTTTTATTCTTTTAAACTAGACTCTTCATGCCTGAAAGTCATGAGGTTGATTTATACGGCACTTCTATTATGATTAAGATTAATTCATGTGTTTATTGATTTTTTTACTTTACATAATTGAGTTCAATTCCTATCGTTTTCTCGCCACGATATAGTCTTAGCTGCTGATGTGGCATTAAATAAAGGGTATGGGTTGTCTAGAAGCCAGGAGATGAATAGAGTCAGGAGCCATAATTATCTTCAGATAGATATCCTGCAAAAGGTATTCTCCAAAAGGTATCCTTAAAAGTTATCCTCAAATAGTACATCACCATATCATTAGTATCCTCAATTACCGAGATGATTCGTAGAGCAGTATGTGGAGTCACTCGTTCGTGCAACTGCTCTAAAGCTCATTTGCTCAATGGGACTCGAGTCGTTCGAGCGATGCCTATTTGAGTCACTACTCCATAGCTTATTTGCTAGATAAGATTTGAGTCGTTCGAGTACTTCCTATCCCTGTTCAACTGTCTTTCGGGTTTGAGAATCACAGAGGCCTTCGTCATACACAAGGGAGATAACTCTGTATGCGTAGGTACAGATTATGATAAAATCAAGCAGTCTGACTGGTGATTATAAGACTTGGACGAGGGCAGAGATCGGAAAAAGAGTAGCAGGGACTAGATAGACTGGTAGTGACAGAGTAGCTAGAATAGAGTCTGTAATTAGTAAAAAATGGTGATTTAATGCGAAATCAGAGTCATATGAATAGTTATCGGGTTGTTTGTGTCAATTCTACAAAGTATCCAAGGATTCTGCGAAAATGTCAACCAGCAAAAGTACTCCAGTTTAACAGAACGTGCCTTATAGCACTACGTGTTGATGTTATAAGCCCATGATGGGGGCTTCGCTAAGTTCGTTTCGGTGATTTTAGGTATTTTTGTGTTTTGAGGGAATTGCCTGGTTGTTTATGGTAATTAGATACATTGCCGTTTAATCAAACATACCTTCCAAACACACTCCCGTCCTAATAGAGGGTTTTGGGCACATAGCAGCCACGTGCGACCATAAAAACCAAGATGGTGGCCGCCAGTATACAAAATGGAAGACGGAAACACTTGTTCCCTAACAACACGCGCTGCGCGTGCGCACTGACACCATGTATCTCTATGGAATGACGTCACAACATGACTGCCCCATGGATTACCATGACAACCAAACTTGACGTCGTCGGGTCACGTGACTATGAGGTCAGTTCCGGGGCCCACAAGACCAGGCATTAAGTGAGCGAGCTATACTGCTTAGGAGATATGAATGAAACGTGCATGTAAATGTTTCAATATAGCAACCATAGTATCTATTTGTTCTGGCAGAATCATGTCAGTATAGCAACACCCATTTCCGGTGTTCATCAACGAATCAATATAAATAAATGTGAGAATTTTCGCCCGTTCCCAGTAATCATTGTTGGTTGGATTTATTTATTATTTATTTATTTCAGTTTAACGGCACTTTTGACAGCCAGGGTCACCTCGTGTTGGAAAGTTTTACAGGTGGAGGAAGCCCCAGTACCCGGTGCAGCGGCGAGCAACTGTCAGACTCCCCAACGTACTAACGCCAAACAAGCAGGTTGAAGACAACGCACAGTCGAGGTGCAGTACGCCTTAGAACATAGAGCCACCGTGCCCCACGTGGCAATAGGAATTAAGTACCTTGCCAAAGGCCACGACGCCGTTACCCCTAGCAGGAACCGAGCCGCGCACCTTTCGGTTTGAAGTCCAATGGCGTAATCATCCACTCACCTGGGAGCCACCGCGATCCTTGGTGAGTGGATGTATACTTCTGTTATTCATGCCATTTTAATTAAATTTATTTTCACACGTATCGGCATGGAAAGACATCTATTGGTGGGCCTCAGTTTATATTTCGTCCTCCACCTGCAGCCAGGAGCCATCAGCGATGCTATAGCATTGCAGGTGGCGACTTATAGCATTCAGTGGGAGATGTATTGGTTTCTTTAAAATCAGATACCTCTAAAATGTTAGAGCAGCTAAACGACGTTTCCTCCCAGAACGGTAAATGAATGAGCGTGGCGCCGCTCCAATGACACTTTCTTGTATTTTATTGCCCTTGTGTATTTCAACATACACGTGTTTGTTACGTGCCAATGTATTTCTTAATAGAATTGAACAATAAAATGGCACTATAACCAAATAGAAAAAATGGATACTGTTAAGGTTAAATCTGTTTCTACGCCAGTTTTTGTGGCATTGGAGAACGCATCTGGCGCAAGGAGAAGAACAGTTTCATACGGGATGTGTATCGTAAAGATTCGATTTTGAATCATTTTTGTATTATACACATCGTCCCCTGAGTTCCAATGTGCTCTAGGTGCCTACTGGCAGCCTACTGGCACCTAGAACACATTGGAACTCAGGAGACGACATGTCTTTGTCGAATCTTTCCTGTTGACGTAAAATACGTGTATTACACGCTCAGGCACTTGAGTAGTTCGTAAAAATACGGAATCGGTCAAAAAAATTAATAGTGTTCGTCTATATACACAGTGCCTATTGAAGGAATAAGGTGCAAACATAATCCACTACAGTTCTGCACAGAAATGTCTCCAAAACAGCAGTGCAGTATCAACATCTGCACACCGATGACAAAATACGTAAGTTGCAAGCAGCAATTTTGTCCCATAATGAAACTAGGATTTACGGCAAATCGTTCACAGTGGGCTCTGTCAAACAAGACTGGATCGGTTTTAAATTCTAAAATGAAGTACGGAAAAATTTGCAGACAGGGTTTTTGATATTTCGATCTCAGTTTTCAGATGGGTTAAAATATAACACCAAATAGACATGCCTCGAGACCTTCGCTCTCACATGCATACAATCATTCTCATTGTCTTCAGACACCATCTCTCCGAAACTCGACATATCACTGTCAAAGCAAATAAAGACGTTTTAAAAGCAGTTTCAAGGTTTCTAAATGCGTCACTTCGAAGCATTTGTTTTAAAAGAAGTCCTTCACATCGGGTTTTAGTCTATAAAGCTTTATCTTAAAGTTTTGAAGGCAAACGTCCACGAGTGTTGAAATGTTTTCCTCACAAAGTCTGACAATCACAAGGACCTTCATAACCCACGAGCTTTTGATTTTCCTCAGGAAGTAAATTTCTCATCCGGAAGATGGTTTTACGTAATAAAAGTATCTGTTGAGAAATGAGCCGATCTATGCGTCACTAGCTGCAAATGTTTGACACATAATTTTAACATTTAACCCTTATGCTGCCACACCCTCTTTTACCATATGTATACACACTAAAAACTAAAGTGTTAAAACTGACTCATTCAAGGTGTTAAACCCATTCTAACTCTTAGAGTTTGATTTTAACACTCAAAGTGCAATGCTTTAAGCACTTGGACATTACAATCGTCAGACATCTGAAACTTGAATGGATGGCACTTCCCATGTGTCTACCATTGGTGGTTCTTCCAGAATCGTCCATAATTTGATTTACGCTTGGTGGGTACATAATTAAAAGGACACAACGCAGATGACGCGGATCAGGCTCGAGAGTTCGAGCCTGATCCGCGTCATCTGCGTTGTTTCCTTTTAAGTGTCGCGACATTACATTTGTCAAGTGGTATTATTGTAACACGTTGTCAAGTTCTGGGATAACTACACTTGAACAAAGTGCTAGTTCAGCCCTTAGTAAGTGTTAAATACAGCACTTCAAGTGTAGTTTTTAACACTTTAGTTTTTAGCGTGTATATGTTCCTGTATGTGCGGAAGTTTAATAATATTTACAACACTTTGAAACTGTTGTTCAATTAAATATTGGAAAGGACTATCTGAGATCTCTCCAGCAATGAATTAGATGATGAACGTGAACGTGCAAAACGTCATAATAAAAATCCGCGACACAGTCGCGATCGACGTAGTTAGTGCTAAACATTTTGGTGAGAGGATATTCGCCAAGCTAAATGTTAATGCTTATAAAACAAGAAAATTAACAATATTTTGTATGTATTTGTAGGGTTAGCTCCAAGCTCTCGAGAACCAGTCAACCCTATGCTGTTATGGGCTGTTTGTTTACCCACTTTTCGTGGGGTTTGTGCACAGACTATCGCTCCTCTTCTCACAAAGTTAGACTAGTAGACGTGTTTTGTGTGTTCCACTTTCTGCACTCTATTTATACCATATATACTACTACTATTCTACTATATATAAAAAGCCTATGACCTAAATTTTAGCTTTACACACCAACCGTGATAAACACGTCAGCAATAAGATTTCTTTAGTTAAAATTTAAACCTATAGTGGAACTACATCTAAGTTGACCTTTGGTGACCTCGACCTGAATGCAAACTTTTCTAATTTTATCTCTCTTCGCCTCATGAAGAATGAAATGAAACCGGCAATTTTTTATTACATTTTTAAATAAGTTTACCTGATAAGATACCAAAAAATAACAAACACACGCTGCCTCATGTTAATAAAGTATCCATAACTCGTAATAGTATGTTATTATGTTATTAAAATCAAAAAGGCTCAGAAATTTGCTCGTTTCGTTTTCTGTTTCGTTTCGGCTATAAAATTGCCAGCGGAAGTACCATCCACCGGTGGTCATGTAAACAAAAATAGAATCGTACGTGTGAATATTGATTTATTCAACATGTAAACTCTTATTAATCTGACGATCATGGTATAAATCAAATATACCCAAAGTAGCTTGGTGTACCAACTGTTCACCACTCGTGGTGAAGTGGTGTTAACCGCGCGCCAAAAGGCTCGCGGGTAATATCACGCCACCACTCGTGGTGAACATTTGGTACACCAAGCTACTTTGGGTATATTCTGTATGTCTGCGTCACCCAAACCTGTTCAAGCTAATGAATTAGAAAATTTAACATACGAAATCCCATAGACAATTTCCACCCTACCAATAAATTCGTTTTCCCACACGACTGCACAGAAAAGGACATTTTGAAAAAGAAAACAAACAAAAAAAAAAAAAACCGATATGTTCCGCATTTGTTTTTCCCTATGAAATATCTCAAGGTAATTTACTCTTCACATTCGATGAAAACATGTACAGTTCAAGACCACAGGGTTTTCTGTGTAAAGTGGCAACTTTCTTCACAGTCTGCCAACACGTCGTTACTATAGAAATTGCCGTTGGCATTTCCTAATTCACAGACTAGAACAAGTCTCAAAATGTTCCGTTTTCAATTAGAAATAACATGGAATTTTCCATAGGAAAAAACAACCTGTGCGAAAAAATTATGTTTTTTCCTTTCTTTTTTTTTGCTTCTGCGTGTTCTAAAATTTTAAGGTGTGTAAGCGGAAATTTGTTTAATTTTGTATATTTTTTGAAGTTTGGGAAAATCGAATTAGAAATGTAGCCGTATTTTATCGGTAAAAAACTGATCGTCAATGCAATATTGACTCGACCATTTTTTTTTTAGCTTTTTTCATTGTTTTTCGAATCTAATATGAGTTTTGTGGGAAAACGACGCGAAATGGAAAATACGGCCGTGTTTTCATAAATGCAGTGTCGTGTCGGCTTGTATGATTTATCCACCAAGTTAATCCCAGTATTCTAACTAGAGAATTGTAATTTGTTGAACAAATTACGGGCTTCCCCAACTTTCCAATGTGAAAATGCAGACTACATATAGCAAAGCAAAGTGCTTGAAATTATCCATTTCCAAAATGATAGACAAAAAGCATCCAAAGTTGGCTATTTTTGGCATTCTATAACGGTACTCTTATTCTCACCCTCATTGTGCTTGGGGTTAAATCATGAGATTAAAAAGTAAACACTAACTTTCTTCTGCAATCATTGTTACATCTATCCATACCAAAATAATTGCTACAACAACCTTGCAATTAGAGGAAATGAGTACAGATGTTTGCAAAAGTCACTGAAAATAAATGTTTGTCAACCAATACTATTCTTTACGTGGTCAAAGCATATGTTGGGTTAAGCCCCAAAGCATAACTTACAGCAGCGGATTTGTTCATTAAGCATCTCTACGTATAGAAAAACAAAGTATCTAAAATTAACCCTTTCTAAAATGACAGGAACATGTAACCGAAGTTAGCTAATTTTAGCATTTTCGAATGGAAATCTTACCCTCATTGTGCTTGAGGGTTAAACATGAGATTAAAAACTAAACAGTAACTTTCTTCCACAAGCATTATTGCATCTGTGCATACAAAAATAATTGTTACAACAACATTGCAATTAGAGAAATTAGCGCTTGAAGTTAGTCAATCCCGAAGAGAAAATTCTATATTCCTATCATTTGTGGCCAATAGGGGTTAATTTTACAAAATTTGTGTGGTGATTTTAGTGTATCATATTATGCTCTAAATGTGTGAACAGCAACCAGAGACTGAGTGTCTGATAATGAGACATGGCAGAATCTTGAATCTTGGTATTTCAATGAACATGTACAAGTTGAGGGTACTCCAAGTCAAGGCACGACAACTGGGTGAGGGTTAAGACTTGGAATAAAACATATAACAGCAAAATTGTTCTTGAATGAATGCCCTATCTTCTCCTGCAAAAAGTTTTGAGACAATATGGCTCCAGTGCTGAGAAATTGCATGTAAATTTTGGCGAAAATAACAATTATTCCGACAGTACCCTTATGGGAAGTCTCAAATCTGCCAAGGGTTAAACTTTTAATAATAACATACAGAACAAAATTTGTCATACTTTGACTGGTGCATGCAGCTATAGAAAACATTCAGAGCTCAATCAATTAAAAATGGAGTAAATTGTCACCTAAACTTATCAAATTCTGAAAAATTGGATTTTTTGGGATGGTACCTACTTTTATGCAACCAGAATGGGATAGGATTAAACTTTACAACCAAACTTAAAACAACAAATATGCTTGGTAGCCAATTGTGAATACGTACATGAAAAGTGTTTGAAATTAACCCTTTCCAAAATGATAGAAAAAGCAACCAAAGTTGGCTAATTTGGGCATTTTCAAACGGTACTCTTATTCTCGCCCTCATTGTGCTTGAAGATTAAATCTGAGATTAAAAAGTAAACAGTAACTTTCTTCTACAATCATTGTTGCATCTGTCCATACCAAAATAATTGTTACAACAACCTTGTAATTTGAGAAATTTGCTCTTGAATTTGGTAAATTTCGAAGAAAAAATCTATATTCATGTCATTTTTGGCCAATAGGGGTTAAAGTTAAAAGATTTGAGTGGTGTTCGTGGTGTATTACATTATGCTCTAAATGTGTGGAAAATTTGAGCTGAATAACTGTAAACAATTTTGAGACATCTGAAAAATGGTGAAATTTTGACGGTTTGGCAGAATATTTTGAAATTACGTGTTTTCACAGATATGACGATACCGCATTTCACTAGATTAAATGAGATTACCTAAGTATGCCAAATTTGGTCAAAATCGTACAGCTTGTTCCTGAGCAGTTCAACAGACAAAATTCAAGGAGGAAAAAAACTAAAAAAAACCCTAGAGAATTGTAATTTGTTGGACAAATTACGGGCTTTCCCAACTTTCCAATGTGAAAATGCAGACTACAAAGCAAAGTGCTTGAAATTATCCATTTCCAAAATGATAGACAAAAAGCATCCAAAGTTGGCTGTTTTTGGCATTCTATAACGGTAATCTTATTCTCACCCTCATTGTGCTTTGGGGTTAAATCTTGAGATTAAAAAGTGAACAGGAACGTTCTTCTGCAATCATTGTTACATCTATACAAACCAAAATAATTGCTACAACAACCTTGCAATTAGAGGAGATGAGTACAGATGTTTGTAAAATTCACTGAAAATCAATTTTTGTCAACCAATACTATTCTTTACGTGACCAAAGCATATGTTGGGTTAAGCCCCAAAGCATAACTTACAGCAGCGGATTTGTTCATTAAGCATCTCTACCTATAGCAAAACAAAGTATCTAAAATTAACCCTTTCCAAAATGACAGGAAAATGTAAACGAAGTTAGCTAATTTCAGCATTTACGAATGGAACTCTTACCCTCATTGTGCTTGAGGGTTAAAGATGAGATTAAAAACTAAACAGTAACATTCTTCTGAAAGCATTGTTGCATCTATGCATACAAAAATAATTGTTACAACAACATTGCAATTAGAGAAATTAGCGCTTGAAGTTAGTCAATCTTGAAGATAAAATGCTATATTCATATCATCTGTGGCCAATAGTGGTTAATTTTAAAATATTTGTGTGGTGATTTTAGTGTATCATATCATGCTCTAAATGTGTGAACGTCAATCGCAGACTGAGTGTCTGATAAGAGACATGGGGGAATCTTGAATCTTGGTATTTGAATGAACTTGTACAAGTTGAGGGTATTTCAAGTCAAGGCACAACAACTGGGTGAGGGTTAAAACTTGGAACAAAACATATAACAGCAAAATCGTCCTTGGATGAATGTCCTATCTTCCCATGGGAAACGTTTAGAGAAAATATGGCTCCAGTGCTGAGAAATTGCATGTAAATTTTGGCGAAAATAACAATTATTCCGACAGTACCCTTATAGGAAGTCTCAAATCTGTCAAGGGTTAAACTTTTAATAATAACATACAGAACAAAATTTGTCGTACTTTGACTGCTGAATGCAGCTATAGAAAACATTCAGAGCTCAATCAATCTAAAATGGAGTAAATCGTCACCTAAACTTACAAAAATTTTTTTGGATGGTACCTACTTTTATGCAAGCAGAATGGGATAGGGTTAAACTTTACAACCAAACTTACAACAGCAAACATGCTTGGTAGTCAATTGTGAATACGCACATTAAAAGTGTTTGAAATTTACCCTTTCCAAAATGATAGAAAAAGCAACCAAAGTTGGCTAATTTTAGCATTTTCAAACGCCCTCATTGTGCTTGAGGGTTAAATCTGAGATTAAAAAGTAAACAGTAACTTTCTTCCACAATGATTATTGCATCTATCCATACCAAAATAATTGTTAGAACAACCTTGTAATTAGAGAGATTTGCTCTTGAAGTTGGTCAATCATTTTAGGCCAATGGGGGTTAAAGTTGAAAGATTTGAGTGATGTTCGTGGTGTGTCATATTATGCTCTAAATGTGTGGAAAATTTGAGCTAAATAACCGTAAACAATTTTGAGACATTTGAAAAATGGTGAAATTTTGACGGTTTGGCAGAATATTTTGAAAATACGCGTTTTCAGAGACATGACGATACCGCATTTCACTAGATTTTATGACATTACATAAGCATGTCAAATTTGGTCAAAATCGTACAGCTTGTTTTTAGCAGTTCAACAGACAAAATTCAAGGAGGAAAAAAAAAAAAAATAAATAAATAAAAAAAAAAAAACAGAGAAGAAAAATTTTGAAAAAGAATAACAAGAGTCTTTCCCAAAATGGGTTTGGGAAAGCCTAAAAAAAAAAAAAAAAAAAAAAAAAAAAAAGTAAAAGAAAAAAAAAATAAAAAAGGAAAAAAAATAGAGAAGAAAAATTTTGAAAAAGAAGAAAACAAGAGGAACAAGAGTCTTTCCCAAACTGGGCTTGGGAAAGCCTAATTAAATATTGTTCCTTTCTAATAAGAGAGAAGTTTACTCATTCAAAATGTTCATCTCTTGTCACATAGTTATGACGTCACGCCTTTGTTAAAAGTGTGTGATATATTTCGAAGAGTTGGTTAGAGCATGTGTGATATTCAACATATATCGCCACACTTTTACCAATCAAGAAACAATAGACAGTGATTGTGAAACCTGTCAGTTCTAATACAAACACAGCCGAGAGGAAAGATTAAGGGCACCTGTGCTAAAATGTTTTGAACAGAGAAACGAGAATTTACCTGACTTTTGATTTTATTGAAAGAGTTAAAGAAAGAAATCTACACCCGGGTGTAAATGATAAATGGTACGTTTAATTTCTCGCTCAACCTTTTGAGCGCAATGACGAAACGGAAAAAATGAAGTAATATCACTTGCTTTCCATCAATCTTCATGTGTCTTGCAAGTTTGGCTTAAGAAATTAACTAATTAAACGGGAATGGACACGTGTCAGACAAGGGTTCAGTGGAGTGTTTGATTGTTCGTGTTTTGATTGTTTGTGCAAACATCAATGTGACAAGTCGGTTACAGCACAAAAACTCGTGACATTGAACATACAATCGCTCGAGCTAGTTACTCGGACAAGTCCTCGTTAACTAACTCTCGCGATTGTATATTCAATATCACTCGTTTTCTATGCTGTAACCTATACATATTTTCTGTTGTATTTATTTTTCTCTTTGATCATCCACTTTTTCATTTTAATATTGCAACAGTCTGTGAGTACAACCATGACCACAACAGCATGTCCTCTTTGGACAAGAGATTTTTTCTTCCCCACTTTCTATGCAGGATATGCATGCCTCATGTCAGAAGGCCACGTAAGATATATATCTTATCTCACGTGATCGGCTTATTAGCATATCTAATGAGCGCACTGACTATTTAATCATCGCAAGCTATTTAACAAACAACATGGGTTACATTTCGAAAATATCAGCAGACGAACGTTTGTCGAAGAAAATAGAAATAAAAACACAGACCACAAAACCAAAGGACACTTGACTGTTTTATATGATTTTTGGGGTGAACGCCATTATGAGTGGAGAGAGTTCATTTCAGTGTTCATTTCGCTACCCCTGTCTAGCCCTTTAACCAATGAATCGCCCTCATCCGCCCGCGTAATATGCAAATTCAGCAGCTGATAAAATATTATTTTTCGAAAAATTTCAACAAAACCATATCATGTGACCTCTCTTTGGAACGAGCTCGTCGAGCTCGTTCCAAAGAGGGGTCGCATGATATGGTTTTGTTGAAATTTTTTGAAAAAATTTAAAAAAAGATATATAAAATAATAAATTTTGAAATCGTCTGCGTTGGGTAAAGGGCTAGAGGGATTTAAGTAACTGTAATTTAATTTCATGGTATATACCTGTGGTATCTTTTGTTCGCTCTTTCCGATAAGCAAATCGGTTTTTTTCTCACAAATGGACAACAAAATTGTTCCATATAGCTGCACGTGCCCCTGGATAACTTTTGATGACGTCAGAGTGTTTGGTGGGGAAAGAAAATATCCCTGATTATCCCTCGGCAAGCCTCGTGTCTGGCCCAAATATGTTGCCCTCGGAGGAGATTTCACCATCCACATCCCACATCCTCACACACCAGAGTTAATAATAATCTCTTTTCACAAAATCTGTCGTCCAATTCTGCCTAGCGGGGCTGCCCAGTGGCTTCGAAAAATTTAATGGCGGGTAGTTTAACTCTCGATGAGGTCCAGACGGAGCCAAGTACGATTTCAGGCAACTTTATGGCGAAAATGTGTGTCCTTTGTACGAAACCCTTCGTAGTGTTCGAGAAGAGCGACGCCACGAAGCTCTCGCTACGAAGGTTATCCCACACAACTGTGCCTTTGGGTCAAGGCGGGCGTTAAAATAAGTTACATAACTTGTTTGCCAATCCTTGTAAAACAAATAAGATTAAATGAATAAATGATCTTCAAAGAACCGGGGCTTTAAGATTACTTCCAAGAGGAATGAAATAAGAAGACAAACTTGAATGGTGATGTTTCTATTCCGCTCTTTGTATAGTTTTAGAGATATGAGGGGACGTTTCAAAATGTAGGTGAGACCACACATGTAACACCGGCGTTGTGCCTACCACGCCCGATTGCACTGAGAAATTATCATCAACTTCAACCGCCTACATACTGATGTCAAAAAATCGAATTTTAAAGCAGAGAATTTCCCCATAATTCCGATTAATTCAGCTAGAAATCTAACAGATTCAAAAAAGACTGAACTGGGTCAATGCCTAGTTGCGTCGTGGGAAAACGTTGCTGCCTGAAATTTTAGTAATTTGACATACACACTAAAAACTAAAGTGTTAAAACTGATACTTTCAAGGTGTTAAACCCATTCTAACTCTTAGGGTTTGATTTTAACACTCAAAGTGCAATGCTTTAAGCACTTAGACATTACAATCGTCAGACATCTGAAACTTGAATGGATGGCACTTCTCATGTGTCTAGCATCGGTGGTTCTTCCAGAATCGTCCATAATTTGATTTGCGCTTGGTGGGTACATAATTAAAAGGACACAACGCAGATTACGCGGATCTGGCGCGACAGTTCGAGCCCGATCCGCGTCATCTGCGTTGTTTCCTTTTAAGTGTCGTGACATTACACTTGTCAAGTGGTATTATTGTAACACCTGTCAAGTTCGTGGGTATCTACACTTGAACAAAGTGACAGTTCAGCACTTAGTAAGTGTTAAATACAGCACTTCATGTGTAGTTTTTAATACTTTAGTTTTTAGCGTGTAAATGTCCAGTTGGTCTGTGGGGAATGCTGGTGACGCCAATACAATTGTGTTGGAACATATCAAATTTGTCCAACGTTGCCAGACCACGGTCGCCAGATGAAAGAAATTGTGTGATTTCAAGCCTGACAGACGTCAAAGCCTTGTCTCTGTGAAATTAACTGGGAACACATAATTAGCATACTGACATGCATTAATTACGAAGAATATAACTGAGGTATGTTTTCGAGCTGCGTGTCATAACTCTTCACAGAGATGCACATGGTAGCCAATAACAATTTTATGATACACATATTGTAAAGTGATCCATCGCAATCGAGACCACGCAGACAACGTTAAAATATTTTACAAGGCCACAATTATTACCTTTGCAATACCATGTCAACACAATACGCGAAAATGAACAATTCGTCACGAGAAAATTGACAAATAGTCGTGATCACTAAACACGATGACCTATAATGCACCATGCTATCGGATCACCAGTTTAATTCTGTAAGAAATATGAGCCAGTGAGGGGCTACTTGTTCAACTCAACTTTCGTGGAGTTTACGGTCAGTCAACCGTTGATGTGATGTTACATTTCCCTCTCTCACAGACATACAAATCGTCCTCTGAGTTCCAGGTGTTCTATGTGCCAGTAGGCACATAGAACACATTGGAACTCGGAACGACATACACACAGAACGACACGCGTGTGTGAACTGTTTAATCGATATAGCATGAGAGCCAGCGTGGAAGGACAAAACCAGAGGCCACAGATCTCGAGTTTTATCCTTCCGCGATGGTACGAGTCCCATATCGATTAACCCATTCACATGTGCGCGTCGTTCTGTGTTTATTACATGCCTTCCTGTTTATAAAAACAAATATTAGAAGGACACTCAGCAATTCATTTGACAACTATCAACAAAAAGAACACATTTTTATCGCCAACCAAATTTCTGAGGGGAACCCGTGTTACTATTTCGTCCCCTTAGTTCCAGTGTGTTCTATATGCATACTGGCTAGCGATTCAAATTGTAATTGCGTTCCACGATTTGTAGAAAATTTCAGTGAAATTTCGCTTCTATTTAAAGACCGTCCGTCGACGATTTCCGTTCCGCACATATATGCGGAACGGATTTTCATTTTCCGCATGGTTTAGTGTTGCTGTGGATGGGGTTTTAACAGAATAGGCGTGTAATAAAAATTCTTTCTTTCTCCTGTCATAGATATAAGTCAGTAAGTATTTGATTCGCCTTGACCACATCACGATATAAAAACAAATGGTGGAACAACGTGGCGTAATCATAAAATTCAGCAGTGATAAGTGTTTATTCAGTGCCATCAACGATCCGGTCAACTACGTCTGGATTGAGAAACATTTTGTGTGATGATTCAAAGAAAATGAATGTTAGTGGCATTTTTAGATTGAACCGTCTGAAATATTTACCGACCAACTTAAATTTTGCAGGCGATGCCATCTGAACATGAACGATGGAATATTTAAGGACTGGACTGGCTCCATACCATAACAGTGTCGATATCCTTGCAGAGAACGACTAGGGCTTGAGGGTTTGATAATGTCCTTCATGTGTTTGGTGGATGGCCCTGGAGGGTCCAAAGTTCCTGCAGGAGATGGGTCTCACTGGGAAAGTTCCCTATAACAAATGTGCCCTTTTCGCTTCCGAAGCAAGATATTAGTAAATGTTTAAGTTACATTGTAAGAATACATTGTAGCTAAAATCTATGGTCTTGACATTCATGCGCATAGGGTTATCGTCTTGCAAGATGAGAGTAAATAGTTCCACACGCTGAAGCTGAGATAGTCTGAGGAATATTATTCTGTTGTTTGTATCGATATTGCTTTTAGTTTGTCAGATGCGTCATACCTTTTGTTTGTATTGACTACATAACCAGACACTTACGTTTCACTAAGACAGATAAGAAGAAGTTCCAGACCTAATAAGTGAGTTGTTTTTTCTCTTCTCTTTCTAAGAATCATTATGTTCTAAATAATCTCTTCAGAACTTTTCTATACACACTAAAAACTAAAGTGTTAAAACTGACACTTTCAAGGTGTTAAACCCATTCTAACTCTTAGGGTTTGGTTTTAACACTCAAAGTGCAATGCTTTAAGCACTTAGACATTACAATCGTCAGACATCTGAAACTTGAATGGATGGCACTTCCCATGATGCTAGCATTGGTGGTTCTTCCAGAATCGTCCATAATTTGATTTGCGCTTGGTGGGTACATAATTAAAAGGACACAACGCAGATGGCGCGGATCAGGCTCGAGAGTTCGAGCCTGATCCGCGTCATCTGCGTTGTTTCCTTTTAAGTGTCGCGACATTACACTTGTCAAGTGGTATTATTGTAACACCTGTCAAGTTCTGGTATATCTACACTTGAACAAAGTGCTAGTTCAGCACTTAGTTAGTGTTAAATACAGCACTTCGAGTGTAGTTTTTAACACTTTAGTTTTTAGCGTGTAAACGTTACTCTAAGATTATCACGGTCAATTTGCTTCAACCATTGCTTACTGAAGTTCACAACTCTTAACCTGTTTTGAAAAGTCTAAATGAATTAACATGTTTCATTCTACTTCAATGAAACCAGCTATTTCAAAAAAGTTAAGTAACTATATTTCGAAAGAAAACATATTGAGTAACTACATTTATACACATTTCGATTTTCTAATTTCAGCATTTTGGTAAGTAAACGTTCTACAACAGTTCTTCCTAAGACATACTAATGTTCTGTTATGAACTGATTATTTATTCAGAAATGACAGATAATAGATATCGTACCTTAACCCTTTAGCTAACATGAAAAGCAGGCGACACTTTGAAAAAAAATTCTTGAATAACTAATTTTTTTAAATTTTTTGTCTCAAAAACATAGGTTATGACCCCTCATTGGAACGAGCTCATCCACCTCGTTCCAAAGAGGGGTCATAACCTATGTTTTTGAAACAAAAAAATAAAAAAAAAACTAGAGAATTGTAATTTGTTGGACAAATTACGGGCTTTCCCAACTTTTTAATGTGAAAAGGCAAACTGTATTGTACACAAAACTATCGATCAGTTTTGAAAACAGAAAATTTAGTGGAAATCAAAGTTTTTGTGATCTTACTAGTTTTTATGCAGCCAAAACAGATATTTGAGATACAGCATGACACCAAAACATTTAACACAAAATTTGCTCTCGCGGAGTACCCAGAGAGAACCACAGAGTAATGACGAGCAGCTGCCAGCTCCCCAACATAGTGCCCCCGCACTGTAGCACAGGCAGGGTTAGATTGGTTGAAGACATGCGCACCATCGTACACGGCATCATGGTGTCCCTTAGTACACGGCATCACGGTGTCCCCATGCGGACAGTCGGGTTGAAGTGATCGGGACATAACTGGAACATATCCGACAGATACAATGTCGGGTATATTCCAATTATGTCCCGATCATGCAAGGCAGCAACTTGAAATTCTCAGAATGTTTCCTACTGTCCCTGCCCGACAGTTTAGTATCTTTGTCAAGTGCCGAGACCGCGTGGAAATACAGTGGATCAGGTGGAAACCGAGGGCACGATTCGTCCCTACTTTATTCTCAACTCAACGACTTTTCCATTCATTATTTACCTGTCACCGGCTGAGTTAGGTATTATATCTGTATATTTGATGAACTTTTCAACCTTAACTATTTGCGGCTTCATGTAGCACCACTGAAAGGCCACTGACAGGTTACCAATATATTCAGGGATTGATGTTACGAAAATAACAATTATTCCGACTATACCCACATGGGAACTCCTAAATATGCCAAGGGTTAAACTTTTGATAATGACGTATAAAACAGAAGTTGCCATGCTATGCTTGCTGCATGCAGGCATAGAAAACATTCAGCGCTCAATGAATTAGGAATGGAGTAAATTGTCACTTAAACCTACGAAATTCTGAAAAAAATGAGATTTTTTCGATGGCATCTACCATTATGCATCTGAGACAGGGATTGCATTAAACTTTACAACAACCTTATAACAGAAAATATTCTTGGAATTGAACTGTGAATCCGAATTTCGAAAGCATTTTCGGATATTCTGTTCCAAACTACCGCTGCACGCTTATCAATATTCAGTGATTTTATGAAAATTAAAATTATTCCGACCGTACCCATATGGGCGGTCTCGAATCTGCCAACGGTTAAACTTTTAATAATGACATATAAAACAAAAGTTGTCATACTATGACTGCTGCATACAGCCATAGAAAACGTTCAGTGCTCAATCAATTAGGAATGGAGTAAATCGTCACTTAAACTTACCAAATTCTGAAAACGAGAGTTTTTTTTGGACAGCACCTATCTTTATGCAAAATGAACGTGCATAGGGATAAACTTTACAACCAAACGTACAACAGCAAATATGCTCGGTAGGCAATTGTAAATACGAACATGTAAATCATTTTTCGCTATTCCTTTCGAAAATGGAACAAACTAGAGCTCCAAATTAGCCAATTTTATGAAGAATTTTAGGGCACTCAAATTCAAGGCCCGAAAACTGGGTGAAGGTTAAAACTTTGAATAAAAAATATAACAGCAAAATTGTTCTTGAATGAAGGCCCAATCCTCTCATGGAAAAGGTTTTGAGACAATATGGCTCCTGTGCTGAGAAAGTGCATGTAAACGTTGGCGAAAATAACAATTATTCTGACAGTACCCTTATGGGAATTCTCAAATCTGCCAAGGGTTAAACTTTTAATAATAACATATTGAACAAAATTTGTCATGCTTTGACTGCTGTAAGCAGCTATAGAAAACATGCAGAGCTCAAGCAATTAAAAATGGAGTAAATCGCCACCTAAATTTACCAAATTGGAAATTTTTTGGACGGTACCTACTTTTATGCATCCAGAATGGGATAGGGTTAAACTTTACAACCAAACTAACAACAGCAAATATGCTGGATAGTAAATACGTACATGAAAAGTGTTTGAAATTAACCCATTCCAAAATGATAGAAAAGGCAACCAAAAATGGCTAATTTTGGCATTTTCAAACGGTACTTTTATTCTCGCCCTTATTGTGCTAGAGGGTTAAATCTGAGATTAAGAAGTAAACAGTAACTTTCTTCCACAATCATTGTTGCATCTAGCCATACCAAAATAATTATTACATTTAGCTTGTAATTAGAAAAAATTGCTCTTGAAGTTAGCGAAAATAACAAATATTCCGACAGTTCCCCTATGGTAAGTCTTAAATTTGCCAAGGGTTAAATTTTTAATAATAACATATAGAATAAAATTTGTCATACTTTGACTGCTGCAAGCAGCTATAGAAAACATTCAGAGCTCAAGCAATTACAAATGGAGTAAATCGTCACCTAAACTTACCAAATTCTGAAAAAATTGGAGTGTTTTGGGACGGTACCTACTTTTATGCAATCAGAATGGGATAGGGTTAAACTTTACAACCAAACTTACAACAGCAAATATGCTCGGTAGTAAATTGTGAATACGTACACGAAAGTGTTTGAAATTAACCCTTTTCCAAAATGATGGAAAAAGCAACCGAAGTTGTCTAATTTTGGCATTTTCAAATGGTACTCTTATTCTCACCCTCATTGTGTTTGAGGGTTATATCTGAGATTAAAAAGTAAACAGTAACTTTCTTCCACAGTCATTGTTGCAGCTAGCCATACCAAAATAATTATTACATTTAGCTTGTAATTAGAAAAATTTGCTCTTGAAGTTAGCGAAAATAACAAATATTCCGACAGTTCCCTTATGGTAAGTCTTAAATCTGCCAAGGGTTAAACTTTTAATAATAACATATAGAATAAAATTTGTCATACTTTGACTGCTGCAAGCAGCTATAGAAAACATTCAGAGCTCAAGCAATTAAAAATGGAGTAAATCGTCACCTAAACTTACCAAATTCTGAAAAAATGGAAATTGTTTGGACGGTACCTACTTTTATGCAACCAGAATGGGCTAGGGTTAAACTTTACAACCAAACTTACAATAGCAAATATGCTCGGGAGTCAATTGTGAATACGTACACGAAAAGTGTTTGAAATTAACCCTTTTCCAAAATGATGAAAAAGCAACCAAAGTTGGCTAATTTTGGCATTTTCAAACAGTACTCTTATTCTCACCCTCATTGTGTTTGAGGGTTATATCTGAGATTAAAAAGTAAACAGTAACTTTCTTCCACAATCATTGTTGCATCTATCCAAACCAAAATAATTGTTACAACAACCTTGTTATTAGAGAAATTTGCCCTTGAAGTTGGTCAATTTTGAAGAAAAATTCTATATTCATGTCATTTTTGACCAGTGGGGGTTAAAGTTGAAAGATCTGAGTTGTGATTGTGGTGTATGATGTTATGCTCTAAATGTGTGGAAAATTTGAGCTAAATAACTGTAAACAATTTTGAGACATTCGAAAAATGGTGAAATAAAAAGAAAAAAAAATAGAAAAGAAAAATTTTGAAAAAGAAGAATAACAATAGTCTTTCCCAAACTGGGTTTGGGAAAGCCTAAAAAAAAAAAGAAAAAGAAAAATGAAAAGAAAAAAAAATAGAGAAGAAAAATTTTGAAAAAGAAGAATAACAATAGTCTTTCCCAAACTGGGTTTGGGAAAGCCTAAGAATGAAAATTAATAGGCGATTTTTGAGAATAGCGCTGGCCGGTTTTGGCCGTTACGTTGGGTAAAGAGTTAAGGCTAACTGTGTTTTTGTTAGATATAATAAAATTTACACTACCTTAATTATGTTTACCCCCACATAGTTACTTCCAAGGCGTAAATTGTCTGAGCCGTCTCAATGATGCCACAATAAAAATGATCAGTATTCAGTGAAATCCCGCAAAAAGTCTATTAAATATAAAGACAGAACGCGATGTGTGTTTGAATCGGTGGGTGTTTTACATAACGAGTTGGTACGTCGTAGTCGTATCTCGTGAGTGCCGTAGGCTCGAGCGAAATATAACTACGCCATTCCAACGAGTACCCACCGATTCAAACACACATCGCGTTCTGTGTTTATTACACACCCCATGCATTAAAATTCATTTAAATAAGAAAATTTTAATTCCGATGTTTAAACCTAAAGGTGAAGAGTCCGTTATTTTTGTTTGAAGCGGTACTGATCAAAAGGATCGATAAAAAATCAAAACAACCTTTTCGGAACCAGTGTTTGTTGAAATTCGTATCGCTGTTTCTCTTCGGCTGGTGCCCATTCACGCCTAACCATTTGGTGGCTATCACTGATAAAAAAAATATAAGTACAGACTTGTGCAGATTTGCAAAACAGCTGGGAGAAACGTTTTAAAAGAAGTTCGAAGCATGTCTAGATGTACAAAGATTTACCGAAATAAAGTTGACCAATTTAGATATAACGGATCCACAAAACGAAACGGCCACGGACTGGGTTAATGTTCTGGTTGGAAATGATTGGGTTTTTTAAAAATATTATTTTATTTATGGTTAGCTAATTATTTGTGAACCGACTTTATTTTGCTTTGGACGTTTTCATTTTCACACTATGCGACAAACAGTCGATAATTGTATAACGAAATTTGGAAACTTTTGAAGCGTAACAAATGACTCGATGGGAACCAGTCTAAATTACATTCATTATCTTTTCTATTGGGCGTGTTTGCTGAAATCCGTATCGCCGTTTCTCTTCGGCTGGTGCCCATTCACGCCTAGCCATTTGGTGGCTATTACTGATAATAAAAATATAAGTACAAATTTGCGCAGATGTGCAAAACAACTGGGAGAAACATTTTAAAAAGAAGTTCGAAGCATGTTAGGATGTCCGAAGATTTACCGAAATAAAGTTGACCAATTTAGAAATATGGGTATCCGCAGACGAGACGGCCACGGGACTGCTTTAATGTTGTGGTTGGAAATGATTGTTTTTTTTAATATTATCTCATTTTTTGGTTAAATTTTCTTCTGAGTGACCGAGACAAATGTTTATTTTTTCGCGAACGCTGTGAAAAAAATAACCATTTGTCTGGGTCGCGAGTGAGATTATTTTCGGTATCCACTCAAAAACACCGAAGAGAGAGAGAGAGAGCGCATGCGCAAGCCACCGGACGTCTTTTTCAAAAGAGAAAAATATTTTCAACCAAATCTATAAATTGCAACGCTAAAATCAGATATTTTCATCAATACAAAGTGAATTATTCTCCGCTACTACAGAGTGCACAATTCGTATCCGCATTTCCATGCGAAATGTCTCCATGACGTCTTGCTAAATACCTTTTATTTTGGTCATCTCTTCCAGTCACCAAATCAAGATGGCGGCGACATGTAAACAAAACAGCTTGATGCTTCCCATCGCAATTATCTCATTGCTTACTATCATAAACACAGCAGTCAATCACCAGAATCGTACTTTCTTGAACTCACATATTACTGTATGTGGGATAAGTGCAAACTTCACAAGACCTAGTATATTAAGGTGTCGGATTGCTTTTTCCGGATCACGTGAGAATGCAAACACATCACACCGTACGAAAAACACGAACCGAAAACAGAAAGCTCTATTTATACTGTTTATCCTATTAGCGAATGACATTCAACAAAATCCAGGTCCAGGCAACTGATCTATCTTCCCGTGTGGTGTATGTGAGACACCGGTTACTTGGAGGCAAGTAGGAGTGTGCTGTAGCAACTGTAGCATCTGGTACTACAAAACATGTGGTGACATTAGGTCGAAAAACTTATCATATCTTGAGAAAAGCCATGTCATATGGCATTGTTGTAAATGCAACAGTATTAACATTGACAGTTTCACATTTAACAGCTTTGAACTACATACAACAAATATGTTTGAGCCACTATTTGAACAGACACATCGTTTGATTCATTCACATCCAGTGCACCAATCAGCCCGTTGCGCACTAGCAGCCCGAAAAAACGCACCAGTCGATCAAGTATACCAACAAGAGACAGACCTAGTATAGACCACACCGACAAATCGGCCGTCAACAATACTAGCCATGAATCTAAACAAGATATACTCCCATGCCACAGCAACCTTAGGCTATTGATCGTAAACTGTTGTAGCATGAATACTAACAAACCTGAATTTAAAGCAGCAACCGAGTTTGTGAAACCAGACCTGATTTGTGGGACTGAATCGTGGCTTAGAGGAGTCAAACCAGGTAGAGACCCAGAAAACAAATGTATAAAATCTTGTGAAGTATTCCCAGAAAGTTACATATTCCATAGGAATGACAGAGACTCCCTCGGAGGAGGTGTGTTCACCGGCATTAGAGCCAGCCTTGTCTCTTACGAGCAAACTGAATTCACTACTGATTGTGAGATTATGTGGACAAAAGTTAAACTGAAAAATATGAAAGACCTAATCCTTTGTTCACTTTACATGCCTCGCCGCAATATGAAAGATACGAGAAACCTCAGAGAATCCATCAACAAACTATCTAACTGTAACAAATGCAAACAGATGATTCTTGCTGGAGATTTTAATTGCCCAGACATTGACTGGGACACGTTAACAGTAAGACCAGGTGCAGAAGACCGCGAAGTACAGCAGGCACTCATCGACATCTCTGTGGACTTCGGTATAACACAAACACATAAAAAGCCAACTCGTTTTAACAACATACTTGACTTAGTTTTCACCAACAACTCATCATTGTGTGAATCACCCATAAGTGTACCTGGCATAACTGATCATGCAATGGTTGTCACTGGCTTCGACATAATTCCACAATGCATACTACAACAAATACGTAAGAAGTACATATTTGGCAAAGCTGACTGGAATTCAATCAACAATGATATGTGCAATTTGTCATCAACTCTGGAATCTTTGAAGAAAGGAAACGCTTCAACGAATGAGTTGTGGACCACACTAACCACTACCTTATCTCCTACCATAGACAAACATGTACCGTCAAAAGTGTGTACATCACGAAACTCGCTACCCTGGCGGAACAAAAGTCTTCGTCATATGATAAAGCGTAAAACCAGATTATATAAACATGCTAAGAAGTCAAACCAGTGGAATGATTTGAAGACATTTCAAAAGAAGTGCAAAAAGAGTTAAAAAAAGGCGGAAATTGACTATATAAACAATACTGTCATTTAAGGTCTGCATGATAACAACACAAAACTATTTTGGCGCTTCATTAAATCTAGACGCCAAGACAACCTCGGTATTCCAGCACTAAAGCGTGGTGGGAACCTTATAAACGTCAACAAAGATAAAGCGGACATTTTACTCAACCAATTTAAATCAGTCTTCAGTATAAATAAAGACTCAACTATACCAACATGTACGAGACATCAAAGCATTCATTACCACCACTTATTGTAACAACGGAAGGATTCGAAAAGCTATTGATGAATATCAAACCGTTCAAGGCTATAGGACCAGACAACCTACCTAATATACTCCTTAAGAACTGTTCAAAACAACTTGCTCCTGGTTTGAAAATTATTTTCCAGACATCCATAGACTCAGGAACACTTCCAAATGACTGGTTGAACGCCAATATCATACCCGTGTTCAAAAAGGGAACGTCCACCTACCTGAGAACTACAGACCAGTATCACTAACCTGTGTCACCTGTAAATTGTTAGAACACATAACCTGTAAACACCTGCTAAAGCATCTAGAAAAGAATAAGATATTGACACCGCTTCTGCATGGATTCCGATCTGGGTTCTCATGCGAAACACAGCTTCTAGCAACGATGAATGACTTGCTCAAATCCTTTGATCAAGAATATCAAACAGACGTAGTGATCTTGGATTTCTCCAAAGCTTTAGACAGTGTGCCACACCGAAAACTATTATCTAAGCTGCAGAGTTACGGTATCGAAGAACCACTACTAAGATGGCTAGACATGTTTCTCACACAACGTCACATGAGAGTCCTGGTGGACGGTGAACATTCTGATTCCGTTGGGGTAGACTCAGGAGTACCTCACGGAACCGTCTTAGGCCCCCTCCTCTTCCTGTGTCACATAAACGATCTACCGGACGCCGTAAAACCATAAGTCAGATTGTTTGCCGACGACTGTTTGCTATACAGGAAAATATAATCTCAGCAAGATCACCAAACACTACAGAATGACTTAACATCATTAGAGAAATGGGCCATTACTTGGGGCATAAGAATCAACGCTAAAAAGTGTTATCTGATGAGTATAAACAACAAATCCCCTCATTTTTATAATCTCGATAACCACATTCTCCAACAAGTACAGAGGAATCCATACCTCGGCGCCATTATATCTGAAGACCTCAAATGGAATGTACATATAACAAAAGTTGTTAAGAAAGCCAATTCCACCTTAGGCTTTCTTCGCAGGAATCTCCGTTACTGACCGAAAGATTGCAGGAAGCAAGCCTACATAGCCCTAGTCAGATCACTACTAGAATACGCATCAATCGTATGGGATCCCTACTATGTAAAGTATATCAACTCATTAGAACAAGTCCAACGTCAGGCCGTGCGGTTTATAAGTGGTGACCACACTAGTAGAGAGGAAGGCAGCATCACCAGATTGATGAAAGAACTCGAATTGCCGAGCCTACAGAGCAGAAGACGCCCAAGTCGACTAACTTTCTACTATAAGGTAACCGGGGGTGGTTCCAGCTATCCCACAAGACACAGTCCTCACGCCAGAGAGACCAAAGCGTAACGCCAAAGCTAAACAGTACAGTAATTACAAATGTGTGAACATCATTGAGAAATTTGAACTTAACAACTCTAGATGGTTTAAGCCTTTACCTAACATGAAAAGCAGACGACAATTGCAAAAAAAAATAAATCTTGAATTACTATTTTTTTCATTTTTTGTCTCAAAAACATAGGTTATGACCCCTCATTGGAACGAGCTCGTTGAGCTCGTTCCAACGAGGGGTCATAACCTATGTTTTTGAGACAAAAAATGAAAAAAATAATGAAAATTAATTGGCGATTTTTGAGAATGGCGCTGGCCGGTTTTGGCCGTTACGTTGGGTGAAGGGTTAAACTTTCAACTGGCAAAACAGATCAATATAAACATTCATTCTTCATCAGGACCACTATCGACTGGAACAGACTATCAGACTGTCGTGTGCGCTAAGAGAGTCTAGAGCTTCAAGACAGCTCTCCATTCGCTGGACAAGACTTCAAGCCAGCGCCTCTCTTCCGTTGCCATTGATGCCGTACCTGGCCCTGCAACGTACACATCCAGATCCAGAGAACACTATATTTTCTTTTTATAATACGCTTTTTATAAGAATCTGATCATTCCTATCGAAAATTCCACTCGTTTCTACCTTGAATTGATGCATGGAAGTACTAAACAGCTGATGCGCATTGATACTCGGAAGTGATTTGATCGATACTCGGAACAGGTAGCGCCTTGCGATCTGATTCAGCTGACGGGCTTCATGCATCAGTTCAAGGTGAATACGTGTTGAATTATTGAAGGAAATGGTCGGCATCCACTAAAAAATACTAGACTTTCTTTTCATTATACGTTTTTAGAACAAATTGATCAATTCCAGTGTTAATTTGACTGGTATCCACCTTGAAGTGATGCTTTGAAAGCCGCCACTTTGATTGATGCCATGAAGGTGAAAATTTCTATATCTTCACAGTGGGGGATACGATTTATATCCTTCTGCAATTTTTTCGATAATCCACTGTTTAACGTATAATAAAGACATACTATCTAATGATCAGAGTTAATCAATATAATGAACTCATATTCAACAAGTTTTCTACCGAGAGCCAACCCTAATTTTAGTGTCTGTGGAACTAAATAGAAAGTCACGGGGAATCTGTTGATAATTATTATCTATAAATGAAGAAAATTTCAAATGAGACCAACCGTGGAAAAATTAGTTTCAAAGGCTTTGAAATAGAGGGTGTATTCTCACCCACGTTGAATAACGAGCCGAGCAGCTGGTAGTATCACATGTACTATTGTGCAGGTATGGTTGGTGAGGGGAGAATTTATTTATTTTCTGGTCATATTCTCCGTTATCTCCACTTCAGAAGTATACCCAGTTTCCCATTTTCCTGCTAATTTCTGCGATCATTTTGCACAAGCTGCGTATACATCTGTTTGTGTTTTTTTTTTTTTTTTTTTTTTTGGTGGGGGGGGGGGGGGGGGATATACAGAAGGTGCCTTGTGTTTTCGAGTTGGTACCCAAATTATCCCATGAGTGACTAAGAAAATGTAAGTTTTAACGAGCATCTAAAAGCTGCGAGTGAAAACGTAGATTTTCTTCCAGGGCAGTGGACTCAAGTCAAACACAGCAGGTATTATTTTTATTATATTCGCTGCGATCTTTTATTAATTCCAATTAAAACTCAAAGCTGCCGAAAATATTGGTATTGAGTATTGACCTAAACTTATTGCATGATGTGCACCACTTCCCCGAGAGATATTCTCTTTTTGCGGTGGTTATAATTGTTATCAAAACTAGAGTGATGTCACGCATGCAGCCCAACTGTCCAAGCAATGGCAATGCTTAGACACAAAATAGTCTGAGCTATTTTTTTTGTTAACCATTTACCTAATGAATCTGCCATATTTACACTTGTGATAAAAAGGAGTGTGGGGGGGGGGGGGGGGGGGAAGGGTGCGTTGGGCTATAAGAATTTTTTTTTTCATGTAATAACTCCCAATCCTTCAAAATGCATTTCGGGAATGATTGCCTAAACGACACAGGGGGTGGGGGTGTTGGGTTTATAATAGTCAATTTTTTCCCCAATCCTTCAAAATGCATCTTTTGAAAAATTACCCAACTGACCGTAAGGGGGGCGGGGGGGGGGGGGGGGTTGAACTCATATTCAAACTTGGGCTGTATTACTAGCTGGGAAATACACATATCGACTTTGGTTGAAATCAAAGAATCCAAAAAAGAGTTAAATTCTTCCTAAAACCGATAAAAGAAATCATTGATGTAAATGCAATCATTAAGCTGTATTGACTATGTGAGAATTAAAGTAAGAAAGTATGTGGCAAAGCCAAATTTCCAATACAAAGAAACTAAGTCTGCAAACATGTTTAAAAGGGGTTGAAATCCTGTCAATATTAATGAAAATCACTGTAGAAAGCTTCAGTAGACAGTATAGACATTGTCCCAAATGAGAACAGTAACATTCCACAAAACTGTTGGAAGAATAAAAGATGTAACTCTATAAATAAAAAACTTTAACCAAAAACTTTAACCTGGAAGTTCTAAGTTAAATTGACTGCAAAAAAGTATTAAATATGTCCCAAAATAACATAAAACACAATGAGAATGATACCATCCATAGTCATTAATATTAATTAAAAAGAAAAGAAACTGTAACCTTCATTAAAATACTTTAACCACAAACTTTAACCGAAACTCTAAATGTTAATAACAGAGAGACGGACGGATGGACGAACGAAAGTCATGACTATATCCCTGACTGCAAACAGTCGGGCTAAAAATGCATTTTTGTACCAAAGAAAAAATATTGCTTAAATGGCCCTGGGTGAGAAGGGGGTGGGTGTTAGGGGAGTCCATTTGTTCCACATGTGGTCAGTCTAAACCCTTCAGAATGCATTTTGAGCAAAGAGAAAAAAAAATGGCTAACTGGCACCGGGGGGGGGGGGGGGGGGGGGGGCGGTGGCGGGTGAATGTCTGGTTTTTAATCACAAACTTTAAGCAAAACTGTAAAAAATGCATTTTTGACGAAAGAAAAAAAAGGGCCTAATTGGCCGGGGGGAGGGGGGGGGGGGGGGTACGTAAGTTTAAAAAAAGTTTCGCATGTAGTGACTGTAAATAGTTCAAAATGCATGTTGGAGAAAAGAGAAAAAAAATGCCTAATTGGCGGAGGATGGGCAAGGCAACAATTTTCATTGTTAATTGTGGTCATCAAACTTGCCCTATAGACATATACTGAAAAGAATTTAAATTGTTTGTTTAAGTTATGCCATAAAGAAAGTACGGACAGACGGATGGACGGACGGACTGATGGATGGATTGACAGGCAGACAGACTGAGCGAGCTCTGTGCTATATCCCTCCCTCGTGGGAGGGGATAAAAAGCAACAAAGTATGTGGTAGAAGCATAATTTGAAATTTAGAGAAACTAAGTTCGAAAAGCGTTGTGAAAAGGGTTAACTTAATGCCAATATTATTTGAAACCACTGTGTACAGCTTCAGTAGACCTTGCCCCAAATGGAAAAAAGAAATGACGTTGTAACAGAGTGTTTGGAGAATGAATGTTAGAACCTTGAAAAGCAGAACTTTAATCAGAAACTTTAAGCTGGGAATACTAAGTAAAATTGATTGGCAAAAAAGGGTTAAATTTTTCTTAAAACCGATAAAAGAAATCACTGATGTAAATGGAATCATTAAGTTGTAAAGACAATGCAAGAATTAGAGTAAGAAAGTATGTGGCAAAGTCTAATTTCAAATATAAAGAAAGTAAGTCTGAAAACATGTTTAAAAGGGGTTAAAATCATGCCGATATTAATGAAAATCACTGTAGAAATGTTCAGTGGATAGTAGACATTGTCCCAAATAAGACACAATGACATTGCACTAAACTGTTTGAAGAATTAAAGGTGTAATTTTAAAACACCCCCCCCCCCCCCAAAAAAAAAAACAACCCAAAAACTTTAACCTGGAAGTTGTAAGTTAATTTGCCATACAAAAAAGGGTTAAATATTTCACAAAGTAACATGAAACAACAACAACAACAACAAAAAAAACATAATGAGAATGATACAATCAATACTAATATTAATTTAAAAGAAAAAAACCCAAAAGTTTCAAGGTTGACTAAAAAACTTTAACCACAAACTTTAACCAAAACTCCAAATGTTAACAGACGGACAGACGAAATTCATGACTAAACAGGAAAGAAAAAACCCCCAAAAAAACACACTTGAACCTTCTTCAAAAAACTTTAACCACAAACATTAACCAAAACTCTAAATGTTAACAGACGGACAGACGGACGAAAGTCATGACTATAGCCCTCACTGTGAACAGTCGGGCTAAAAGTGATGCTAAAAATGATTTTTTTATATCATATTTGGTATCTTCTGAGATTATATACATACAGAATAAACGTATAGTGTTTTCAAGTAAAAAAAAATATACTACGAGTAGGATTAAGAATGAAACCTCTGTTGTTTCAATTATGCCCACCGGAGCTCTCTTTGTTTATCGGAAACATGTTTGTGTTGAAACAGGTCATAATACAACATAACAAACGTCATGTTTCTAACATAATCCTTTACATGAAAAGCAGACGACACTTGGAAACAAAATTACTGAATAACTATTTGTTTTTAGTTTTTGCGTCAAAAGCATGGTAATTTTTGTGAAAAGCGCTGACCGGTTTTGGCCGTTACGTTGGGTAAAGGATTGGGAATAATTCATCCATAATGACAGGATATAATTAAGAGAAACAATGATATAAACTTATGGAATACTTTCTTTAAGTAATGTCACCTTGTCTTTTAATTTATATTAAAAATACATATGGAAGAGATTTTTATTACATATACTAAAAAGAGACAGATCGATCCGCTTTGAGGTTCATAAGACAACTATAACACTATAACAAAAACAATACATTTTATCGCCAACCAAATTTTCAGAGAAAGCCCGTGTTACTATTTCGTCTCTTGGGGTCCTATGTGTTCCATGTGCCTACTGGCACATGAACATATAAGAACACAGGGGACGATTTTTAGCTATCGCTAGCGATTCATAGTTTAATTGCGGTGCACAATTTGTAGAAAATTCCAGTCACCTTTCGATTCTTTATAAAAATAGTCCCTGGACGATTTGGGTTCCGCACGTTTTCCACATGGTTTAATGTTGCTGTAGATGGGGATTTCATAGAACGGGCGTGTAATAAAAGTAATTTATACCATGATTACCTATTCTACTATATATGAAAAACCTGTGACATAAATTTTAGCTTTACACACCAAACGTGATGAATACGCCAGCAATGCGATTTCAATAGTAAAAATTTACACCTACACCTACATCCACGTTGACTTTTGGTGACGTCGATCTGAATGCAAACTTGTCTAAATTTATCACACGTCGCCTCGCGAAGAGTGAAATGGAAGTGGCAATTATTTATTACGTTTTTAAATGGGTTTACCTCATAAGATGCCAAAAATAAACAAACATGCATTGTCTCATTAATAAACCATGCATAACTCGAAATAGTATGTTATTAAAACGAAAAAGGCTCACTTTCTTTTTTTCATTTCGTTTCGGCGATAAAACTGACAGCGGAAGTACCGCCCACCGATTCTCCTGTAAACAAAAATAGATTCGCTCGTATGTGCGTCTGGTGCTCAGTAAAATCGAAAAAAATAATCTGACGATCATGGCATAAATAAAATATACCCAAAGTAGCTTGATGTACCAAATGTTCACCACTCGTGGTGAACATTTGGTACACCAAGCTACTGTGGGTATATCATATATATCTTAGGAAAATGTGTGTATGTTGTTTATTAGATGTCTTTGTTATCTAAATGGAGATATATAGTGGAAGTATGGTGCTAAAGGTCTGTGATTTCTGAACTTAATCTGGCGAAATACATAGCAGAAAACTAATTACATAACAGAAGTCCACACGAACCTGTTTCACACACAGCGTATGATGCGTATCACGTGTTTAAGGCGATTATTTTCATCGCCCAAGTCCCACAACGGCCAAGTTGTTATCTCTATGTGAACTAAAACCTGTGTATGTTTTACGAAGCCTTGCTTGTGAAAAGGCGGTTTAGACGATGGCCACCTATTTAGGGGATATTTTTCTCCACCTACATTTACGGGGCCAATGCCGAAATGGTGGGAAAACTATTCTGAGTAACTCATAAATGTAGAAATGCCGGGAGGGGGACAGGGGCGGGGAGAGAGAGAGAGAGAGAGAGAGAGAGAGAGAGAGAGAGAGAGGGGGTCGTAGTATATTTAAAAATTCAAATTCAAATTGAAACTAAACTTTAGAATGACTATTATTATTGAGTTTTCTCAATAACGAAAACGTTATTGAGAAAACCCAATAATAATAGTCATTTCCTTATAATTTGAATATTTAAATTCTAACGTTTCGTTTCAATTTGGAATTTTTATTGTAAATAACACCATAGATTATAGCTAGATAACAAAATATTATTCAAAAATTCAAACCTCAGCATTAAATGAAAGATGAAAATGGAAAAGGAAAGCTGAAAATGAAAATAAAAAAAACCCGAAAATTTTAAATTAAGAAGAAAAATGTAAATAAAAAACTGTAAAATTCAAATATTTAAATTATGGGGAAAGAATTCCAGTTGGTCAAGATCCAATGAAAACAAGATGAATCACCATGTATTACGTTACTAATAACATCCAATTCAGCCGCCTGCACATTTGTGTGACGTCGCCCAACATGGAGCTGATTCTGTGCACAAGATTCAAAACACAATCTGTGCATGCGTACAATGCAGAATCTTGACTTGGATCCTACGCACAAAATTCATAATAACCATTTTCGCATGTGTGTGGCGTCGAAAAGTATGGAGCAGCGTTGCTAACAACATTCAAGATGGCGAAGAAAAACTAGCGGAAACAAGGTGGCGACACCCATACACGTAGTGTCATGTTACATGAATACCTATGCGCATGCCTGTGACGTCATGTGACATAATTATCCACGAGCATGCGTGTGATGTCATGTTATGTGATGCGAGAAAGGGGTCCCGGTAAATATTCCTGAGATGAACGATAATGATCTACTGCTAATAAGGAACCTAATTTGGTATTTTTCAAGGGAATAACCTAAATATTTAAATGAGACATACACAAGCCATAGAATAACCTTAACCCTTTGCCTAACGTAACGCTCAAAACCGGCCAGCGCTATTCTCAAAAATCGCCAATTAATTTTCATTATTTTTTTCATTTTTTGTTTCAAAAACATAGGTTATGACCCCTCGTTGGAACGAGCTCGTCGAGCTCGTTCCAACGAGGGGTCATAACCTATGTTTTTGAGACAAAAAATGAAAAAAATTAGTTATTCAAGAATTATTTTTGCAAGTGTCGTCTGTTTTTCAGGTTAGGTAAAGGGTTAATAGTTTTCCTAGTTTCTTCAAGAACCTTTGTCAGAGATTGGTCACAACACTAAGAGAAAAAGCAAATATTTTCTCGCATTTACCTTACAACCTTTTCCTTACTTGCTGTGTGTCGTTCCGTAATTATCCCCCATCTAAACAAAGTTTCGCGGGGATATAAAAATGGGTACCGTCAGTGAATAGTTGAGGCCGTTTGTACGCACATTTTGAGAACGCGATAACTTAAACAAATACAACCTGATATTTGTGAAACTTTTTATACTCAAACATTGTAAGAAGATTCTGGTCACGTTCGATGTTCGGCTTTTATATGTATATATGTTATATCCCCTTTTGTTTAAAATTAGGTGTGTGATAACATGAACAAATGTCATCAGATATTCACGAAATTTGGTATCGGCATATATTGTGAGAAGATCTAGGTCAAGGTCGAAACTCTCTAAATTTGGTCTTTTTTTTGTAAGAGTGTTGTCCATTTTTGTTGGAAACTTGATTATTTAATAATGATTTTGAGAACGCGATAACTTGAACAAACGCAATCGGATTCTCACGAAACTTGCAATAGGTACAGATTATAAGAAAAATGCGGTCAAGTTATATACTCACCAAATCTGCTTGGCTTTTGTATGTGTGTTGTCTGATAAAGACGATGTGGACGCGATAATTTGAACAATTGTAATCAGATTCTCTCAAAACCCAACGTAGACATACATTATAAGGAGGTTTTGGTCAAGTTCGATATTAACCAAATTTCCTTAGATTTGTAGGCACTATGCCCCTTTTTTTGTTGGCAATTCCGTTTTTGTCCGATATTGACTTTGTGAATGCGATAGTTTGAATAAATGTGATCAAAATTTTAAGAAACTTGCTCTTGGCATACATTGTGAGAATATATCTGTTTTAGTACTTTCCAAAGTGTGATTTACTGTGATTTCCGGGTTTGATTATAAACTATAATTTCACAAGTGAATTATGCAATCAACAGTTGTGTCATGTATCTGTACGCGCAAACTAAGACGCTTTGTGTAATGGGGATTTCATTGTTTTTTTGTTTTTTTTAACCCTTTACCTAACATGAAAAGCAGACGACACTTGTAAAAAAGAAATTCTTGAATAACTATTATTTTCATTTTTTGTCTCAAAAACATAGGTTATGACCCCTCATTGGAACGAGCTCGACGAGCTCGTTCCAATGAGAGGTCATAACCTATGTTTTAGGGACAAAAAATGAAAAAATAATGAAAATTAATTGGCGATTTTTTCGAATAGCGCAGACCGGTTTGGACCGTTACGTTGGGTAAAGGGTTCAAAAATATAATTATCGTTAATACTGAAAAGTAATAAACAGAGTAATCACTTGACTGGACTGGTTACATGAAATAATTCATTCGAGGCGAGGGACATTATTGTAAAACACCCCTGCGCATTCGCGTTTGTACAACGTCCCTCACCTCTCATGAATTATTTCGAGTAACCAGTCCAGTCAAGCGATTACTCTCTATTTCATACATATGTTTATCCAATCTCTTTTTTGTGGGGTAAGACATTTTGCCATCTCGTGGCATATACATGCTAAGTGCTTTGTTTGTTTTCATAAATCTACAACTACACATTGCATATTCCACGTTCCTACCTCTAATTTATATGCGCGTGTACATGTACATTTTCTGATATAAATAATAAAGTAGGATGTGATAAGTGGCCCATTAAATGTAACTCGAGAAACAGGTAGTACATAATTTGATATTTTGCACAATATTGTTATACAACACACACCTCAATATAAACCCATTCCCATCCAAACACCATACAGACTGTAAATTAATTCAATTCAATTCAACACAATTCAACTCTAGACAGGGGAGAGGGTAAGTACTCATGGGAACTGAGAAGAAAGAAGTAAGGAGTATCTTCAAACAATTAGTTTCCGCGAACTTAACAGAGAGAAGAGACGGGTGAGATGGGCAGTGGGTAAGCATGGAGAACTAGAAGCTTCTCCTGTGAAAACCACAACGTCGCTAGTCGAAGTGCCGTTATTGTTTGTTCAAGCCCAAGGCACAACATAAGAGGCAGAGAGTGGACGGAGGGCCGACGAGAGTAGTCTAGTTGATTCTAGGCGGAATTCGTGGGTAACGGTTGGTTGCTGAAATGGATAAAGGTGGTAAGCTTCGCTAAATCCGAGCATCCTGGAGGATAATTCTTTTTTCCTCGCTAGAAACAGTTACGCATGTCTTCTTGTTTTCTGTTTGTGGCGAAAACCACAACGGTATTTCCTTCGCGAGGTTGTCTGGTTACAGTTCCCGTGAGTAAACCATTCCGGTGCCATTAAAGATCAAAATCGTTAAAATTGACGCACCTCACTCATTCAGTGTGTTGCGCAGTACGATAACTTTTGTGATGAGGTATATGTCAGGACCAAGACAATATTTTAGAATCGATAAAAGCCAATTATCAATGTAGAGCTAATGTACTGCTGTGTGAAATGCATTAGAAATGTTTCAATTTATTATACTGTTTTTTAATTCAGACCTGTAAATGGAAAAGAAACATTGAGCGATGTTTATTATGTTTAACTGTTATAGTGTTGTTCCCATACGCACATCTTTTGTTTAATATTAAATGTAAGATGTTATGCTCCTTGTAGGAACACCTTTTGTTGGAAAGCTACCATGAACCGTTAGTAAAAGGATCCATAGCGCATCGCATTTTATATCCGCATTTTGAATTAACCCAGTCTGTGTATTTAAATTATGTCAGTAATTTCTAAAATGTAAATTGTATTTAATTTTTCTACAGATTGGTGGATTCAGTAGCCAGTAATACCTAATAATTAGGGTCTATAATTATTGTTAACCAAGGAGTATGATAATGTTTACAAGCAAATTGTGATGACTGGATTTTGGCCTGAAGTGTGAATTGGATGTGAATTTCCACAAGCCCATCTTTGAAAATTGAGGTTACGACCTGTATCTACTCATGACCCCCAACTCAATACAAATCACACGCACCATTCCTAACTCGGACGAGTTCGATGATTATAATGGGATTCACGGTTTTAAAATGGTGGTTTATTTGCAGGCTATAAAGACATATAAAGTCATTTATTACTTTCCAAAGTCTGATTTACTGGGATTTCCGGGTTTGATTATAAACTATAACTTCACAAATCAATTATGCAATCAACAATTCCGTCATGTATCCGTGCGCGCAAACGAAAACGCTTTGCTGTAGGTGTAATGGGGACTTCATTGGTTTTTTTTTGGTTTTTTGTTAACCCTCTACCTAACATGAAAAACAGACGATACTTGCAAAAACAAATTCTCAAATAACTATTATTTTCATTTTTTGTTTCAAAAACATAGGTTATGACCCCTCATTGGAACGAGCTCTACGAGCTCGTTCCAATGAGGGGTCATAACCTATGTTTTAGAGACAAAAATGAAAAAAAAATAATGAAAATTAATTGCCGAGTTTTCAGAATAGCGGGTTAAATGGGTTAAATAATATAATTACCGTTAATAATGAAAAGTAATAAACAGAGTAATCGTTTGACTGGACTGGACTGGTTACGATAAATAATTCATTCGAGGCGAGGGACTATATTGTAAAACACTCGTGTGCATTCGCGCACTCGTATTTGTACAACATCCGTCACCACTGATGAATTATTTCACGTAACCAGTCCAGTCAAGCTATGAGTCTCTAACTCTCTATATAAACTGCTTACCAGTTCTGCGAATAGGCGAATGGAGTACAATGCCATACCTTTGTACTTTTAAAAGATGTTAACATTACACTTTGACACGGAGTTTCCAATCAGCTTTCTCCACAAAAGAAAACGCCATTCAAATGTTACCTTTTTAAATATTTATTTCCAAATTATAACTTTTCTGGGGAACTAGCTCATTCCACTAACGGGTTATGCTGTGTTTTGGAAGCAGGTAAGGATATCGTTCAATCACGACGAAGAGCCTAATGTGAGTATAATTCCCAAGTCGTGTAAATGTTTAAAATAATTTTCAAAAGATTGAAACAACTGCATATTTAAAAAAAAAATATTCTGTCTTAGATCATGTGTCCTTGTCGGACCTGCTTGTCAAATTTCTTTCATTGAAGACAGAACCTATGGTTTTAAAGACGCGAACTGGTAAATTGTAAACACTTAGCTGGCCCTTTTTTACGTGCCGCCAGATGACCTGTTCGTAGTAGGACATGTACCCGAACAGGGCCGATTGGATGGACTCCTCAGAGGATCAGGGAAAAGACATCATAATCACGTTACTCAGCTACGTCATGTTTGATTGTCATGGTAACACGCATGAGCAGCAAACTTGTGATGTCATCTCGATAGTGATACGCGATATTACCGCGCCTGCAAGGCGTATGCTATTAAGGTTACACGTGTTTTCGTAGTCCACCTTGGCTTCTATGGTGGCACGCGGTTGATATGAGACTGGAATGTTTCTAATAGAGAGGGAGTATGGGCTGAGGGTATGTTTGATTGGATAGGAGCAAATCTAATTACAAAAATAGACACGACAATCAACCAAAATCACCAAGATCCACCACTCACAACTATCGAAAGGGACTTAATTTTGTTAAAAATCCGCCAGAATCGTCGTTTCTGTCCAATAATAGTCGCATGTCTTTGTAAGAGTAAATCTAATTACCGCAAACAATCCGACAACTATTTATTGGGCTCAGATTTCCCTCACAATTCTCTATTACACATCGTAAGTATCTTAGCAGTCTACCACTGGTTCCTACCTCTGGCATCGCCCAAGTCTAATAATCATCAGTCAGATATCTTATTTTTCCGTAATTTGTACCTACCAATACAGAATTATCTTCCCTGTGTATAGCGAAATCCTATATGATATCTAAGGGCAAGAGTCAATCGATCAGGGACAAGTACTGCTCGAACGACTCAAATCTTATCCATCAAATAAGTAATTTATCGGACGAGCGACTCCTCTTATGCTCATCTGGGTATTTTAGAGAATACTTATTGAAAGATATCCATCTAAAGATAGTTATGGCTCCTAGCATCTGTTCAGCTCGTTGCATCTAGACCACACCCATGACCTTCATAGCTCCAAGGCCAACACTGATGATTTGTCCATTGTTACCACTGTCTGCCCTGTGATTAGCTTTTCTGCTATACCACTACTATTGGCCACTACTATGTGTCCTGTCCTAGAGTTTTCCACACTTATTACTGTCTTTTATGGCTTTTAGTACCCAAAATTACTATACGATAATAACTATCATACTTGGCTTTCACTACAACTAGAAGTCGAATATAGTCTGCTTGCTCTAACTACTCAAATCTTTTCGAGCAAATAAGCTGCCGAGTAATTGCTAGAAGGAGAGATTCAACATGCCACTCTACAACTCATCTCAGAAAAAGGGAGTCCATAACTACAGGCGTTTTTTTTTTTTAAAAATGGGTTTCTCATAGTGGGATTTCGGAAGAAGTATACTTTTTGAAGGATACCTTCTGGAGGATAATTTTCGTAGAAACTTGTGATTCCAACTCCTGGATAGTTCGGTTGGATGGGTAGTTGAAACAGACAACAATATATAACATTCAATTCATTTTTTTATTTTATCACAATTACTGTATTCAGTTTAACCCTTTACCCAACGAATCGCCACCACCCGCCGGCGTAATATGCAAATTCAGCAGCTGAAAAAATATTATATTTCGAAAAATTTCAACAAAACCATATCATGTGACCCCTCTTTGGAACGAGCTCGTCCCAAGGAGAGGTCACATGATATGGTTTTGTTAAAAAATTTTGAAAAAATTTAAAAAAATGGTATTTAAAATAATAAATTTTGAAATCGTCTGCGTTGGGTAAAGAGTTTTACCCAACGTAACGGCCAAAACCGGCTAGCGCTATTCTAAAAAATCGCCAATTAATTTTCATTATTTTTTTCATTTTTTGTCTCAAAAACATAGGTTATGACCCCTCGTTGGAACGAGCTCGTCGAGCTCGTTCCAACGAGGAGTCATAACCTATGTTTTTGAGACAAAAAATGAAAAAAATTAGTTATTCAAGAATTATTTTTGCAAGTGTCGTCTGCTTTTCAGGTTAGGTAAAGGGTTAATAAGTTACTTAGTTCAGTTCATAGTCAGTTGCCAAAGACATCTTCATCTCTGAGTGGAGTGTAGTTCTTCCGTCCTCTTCTTCCTGGAGAGGTTGACAGCCATCTGATTAAATATTTCTTCTTGTTCTCTAATAAACCTTCTTCCTGTTGCTTAACTCTGGTTGGGTTCTTCATATTGTGTGTTCGCTTGTTAAAAATTGGCAGCTTGGCTTTGTTGGTTGTTTTGATTTCTGGAGCTCAGTGGGCAGGTACGTCCATCACTTCGTGTTTGCTGTGGGTTACAGGGTGGTCCCGCACTGAATCTTCGGAATGGAATTTCCAGTTCGTTCTTGTTCTCAGTGGTAACTTCATTCTTCTGAACATCCATGTTCACTTGTTTGAGTGGAAAATGCATTGCTTTTAATTTCATTCTTCTTTAGCTCGTTCCTGCTGGGAGCTGCCTTTGGCTTCTCTTTCGTTCTCTTTTCTATAGTCTGAGTGGTAACTTTGTTCTTCTTTTTTGACTCTTCGTTCTTCAGCTCCTCTTTGGTTAACAATCTGCCCCCACCATAAGGCATCTCCATATATTTTAGTTTCTTTGCCACGACACCCGTGAGCTGGTTTAGGTTTTTCTTTTGACTGCGTCTACCATACGATTCACTTGGGTCATTTCATGGGAGGTCAGCTTCAGTCCGGCATCATTCTTAAACATCTGCATGTGTAAGTCACCTTTGAATTTTAGCACTCTCGTGGACGCAGACATCTTCACTCTTCGACGGTCGGAATACTAATTAATACTAATTAATTTATTTTCATACGAACGATCCTTTTATACTTTTTTCTGTCTGTAACGGCGAGTCCATTTTTTCTCCCTGGCTTCTAATTTCCTTCGTCATCATCACCACCTAGCTTCCACTCCGAATGAATATTTTGCCAGGAGGTCGTCAGAGACATTTTATCTTTTCCAAGGCGTATTTCAGGGTCTCTACAAAGTCATATTCCTCTTCTGCGCGTAGACGTTTAGCAGTCTCTTGAATCTTTTGTGGATTGGGTTTCTGCAAATATTCGTAATGTGCAAAAGGGTATTGATGTATTTTATTACACATCCATTCAACTTTAAACTCTTGTATTTAACGGAATGGCCGCTATGACATAAATGATTCTGTATTCAATGGGTGATGTACAAACCGGAACTTTTATTTCATACTAAATCCTTTCCCATCGAGTCATTTGGTACGCTTCTAAATGTTTCCAAATTTCGTGATACAATTATCGACAGTCTGTGGCATAGTGTGAAAATAAAAACGTCCAAAGCAAAATCGGTTCACAAAAAAAATCAGTTAACCAAAAATGGATAATATTTTTTAAAAACCCAATCATTCTCAACCAGAACAATAACCCAGTCCGTGGCCGTCTCGTTTCGTGGATCCGTTAAATCTTCGTACATCTTGACATGCTTCAAACTTCTTTTTAAAAACGTTTCTTCCAGCTGGTTTGCAAATCTGCACAAGTCTGTACTTATATTTTAACTATCAGTAATAGCCACCAAATGGTTAGGCGTGAATGGACACCAGCCGGAGAGAAACAGCGATGCGAATTTCAACAAACACTGGTACCGAAAAGGCTGTATTGACTTTTTATCAATCCATCTGATCAGTACAGCTTCAATCAAAACAAAAAGACTCTTAACCTTTGGGTCTAAACATCGGAATTAAAAAATTGTCTATTTAAATGAATTTTAATGCCTGGGTTTGTAATAGACAGAACGAGATGTGTGTTTGAATGGCAATGTGTGTTGGAATGGCGTAATCCTATTTCCCTCGAGCCTACAGCTCTCGCGAAATATGACTACGCCATTCCAACTCGTTATGTAAAACACCCACCGATTCAAACACACATCGCGTTCTGTCTATTCACGCCGATGGTTTCTCTGATACAACTTTCAAGTGATGTGACAATTTCTTCATCTGCATCTTCTTTATCCATTCCATCCCATGCATGAGGTGTACAAATTCTTCTTGGTAATCATTATGGGCACTTCTAATGATACTTCTAATTGAATCAAGCACTACTTCCTCTTCTTCAGATGCTTCTTGACTAATCGGATTCCGAATGTTCCATTGGTGAATAGTTTCTTGATAAACAATGACGACGGATTGCACTGCGTTCGATCTCTCTTTGAAGGTCAGATCACAAATGACAAATTTTATAGGCCGAGGAAATCTGACAATACATAATGACGGGTTTTAGCAATTTCCCCAAAAATCCTTCTTTATGTATCGTCCGGGAGCTGATAGGGGACCCTGCATCCGCAGGGACCCAACTAAACCCCAATCACTTTAAAGCTTATATACCACTCCAAATTTCAAGGAATCTTAATATGAAAAAAGTGGTCGATCAAGCACAAGATGGACGCCATTTTCTTGCTATCCCGCTATCCCGGCTTTAAGTGGGAAAGAACTTGAAGACTGCTGTTATTGTTATTGATTCATCTACGACGTACATTCTGGGGAAGTAAAGTTATGATGTCATAATCAAATATGCTGGACAAAATTGAAGTTGAAAATAGACCATCACATATCGTTCACATTTATTTCAAGACTATAAAACTTTCTACCAATTTGTGACACGAGTATTGGGAAGAGATCAATTAGCTATCACTTAGAGCAAAGTGGAGTGTAATAAACCCATAAACGTGCCGTATAACTGGCATTTGAAACAAACGCGGTAAAAATCCAAAGTAGGGAAAACGGGGTCATTTCCACGATAGCGCACCATGTCAGGTCTGGATAAAATGGATTATGATTAGAAAAATTGCATCAAATATTCGTTCAGTGAACTCATGGGTAATAAATGACACTCGCCTGTCGAGAAATTCGCTTACGTAAAAATAAAATATGGTCGCCGAAATTTGACTGGAAATAGAAATTATCATTTATTACACTGTATTTCTAGTTCAGGAACTGCTAGAGTATCCCTTCATTCCTTAGGATTCAACAAACCCTACTCATTTAGAAGCTCATATACACCCCTTCTGATTTTAAAGGATGATAACATGAATAGAAAGTCTGCACAAGCCTGAAAACAAAATGGCGTCCAATTTGACGACAGTTTCAGAGATTCTATCCGAGGTGATTTTAACTTGCATTTTAAAAGAGTAAAAAGACCTTGTTTTTGAACATACATAAATCGCGTGTGAATAGAAATAAGAGAAAGGATATGTGAACAATATGGCGGAAAAATGGCAGACAAAAATTAGAAATAGTAATTAAGTATTCGAGGATGTTGCCGACATAAACACGTAATCAAATCTTCACAGGCTGCTTGTAGAACGGCATCTGCCCCTTCTTTGTTCGTATCACACAAACACTCCAAGGAATCGATTTCTCTTGATCAATGGCAGCAGGTCTTCAGTTTCTCTCTGTGAATGGCCTTCACGAATGAGCTCCGATCTTCTTGGACAGGGCTCTTTCTATTGTATGGTCGGGAAAACATCTTGGCACAGTATCTACAGAGCCAACGTTCAGGACACAAATGAACTGAAAAATCCGAGCTTGCACCTTTTCTATACCTTTTCTGTATACGGTGATTCTGATAAAATAAAAATGAACTGAATGTTATATATTGTTGCCTTTTTCAACTACCCATCCGTCCGAAAGATACGGGTGTAGGAATTCGAAAACAATTCTTCCAAAGTTATCCTCACAAAAGTATCCTTCTTTAGGAATCCCACTATCAGAGTCCCTTTTTGGAAAAAAGAGGCCCCAGGGGGCCTGAGGGAGCTCACCTGACATGGTAGTCTAAATATCAAACAAGGAACTTGACTTGAATAAGCTGCATTCGCTCCTCCTAAGAAAAGCATATACCATCTAGATGAAGCAGTCGAGCCCCCACAATACACAGGATTTTCCTTCTATTTTCAGTTCCTGCACTTTTACGTCCCAAAATTGTGATAAACGTATAAAAAACAGATTTTTTAAAATTTTTTGTTCGGAAATTCTCGAAGTCCCAAACAAAATATTTTCAGACTAAAATTTTTTTTCTTCTTCTTAAAATTTAACAAAACGAATAAAAAACAAAAAAAAATAATTTCCGGATTTTGGTCCAAAAATCCCACCCGGACCCTAAATTTTCAGTGTTAAAAAAAAATTTTGTCTTAAAATTGACCGAAACGCATAAAAAACACATTTCCGGATTTTGGTCCAAAATTTCTAAGTCCGGACCGGGACCCTAAATTTTCAGCCTAAATATGAACCCATTGACTTGGCTTGAACAAACTTGAATCTCATCCCCCCCCCCCTCCCTAAGGATGCTGCATACCAAATATCAAAAGATTCTTATTGGTAGATCTGAAGAAGATTTTTAAAGAATATTCCTCATACTGCACTAATTTAAACATTTGGGCTCGCATAGAGAGCCCAAATATGGGCCTAGGGAATTGATTTCAATAAAATGTGAAACAATCTTCCAACGATGTTATATGTGAAATTTGAAAGCTTTTGGAGCAGTGGTTTGGGAGAAAGGTAGTGTTAAATGTTTTTCCCATTACCCACAGTGTTAAAAAATGCTGACTCTGCACTTTTTCAAACTCCCAAAAAAGTACCTCATGATAAAACCGATAGCCATTTTTTGACCATTCCATTCTGTTGGTCCTAAGGAAGCTTCACACCAAATAAGAATTCTCAGTGCCGTGTAGGTTTGGAGGTGTGGGCGTTTTAATTTTTTTTCTATTTTTAGCTCCTGCGGTTCCCATGGGGCGACGGGGAAAAAAATTGGCATAAATTAAGTACTTATGACCCAATAAGCCCTCATATCAAATTTGGTTCAAATCTTCCTCTCGGTTTGGAAAATAGAAGTTCTGGAAGGCGAAAATTCTTGCTCTCCCATAGCGAAGGCAAATATAGCTCCTCGAACTTCTCTTGAGCAAATCTGAGTCTACAACACAAAAGGAAGCTGCACACCAAATATCGAGTCTCTGCTACTGCTGGTTCATGAGGAGAAGATTTTTAAAGATTGTGGTGCCCTTTGGGAGCGTGGCACCACCCAGGAAGAGGAGCAACTTCATTTGAACAAATCCGAAAGGCATCAGGCAATAAACATTTACCCAACGTTTGAATAAAATAGAAACCAAGATGGCAGCCTACGTCAATCAAAATGGATGACAGAAATACTTGTCACTGCGCTCTAAGACCACGTGTCACTATGGAAATGACGATAGAAGATGGCTGCTCATGACAACCAAATATACAACGTCACTTCCGGGGTCCACCGCGGGGTCCATCCAATTGGCCCTTTTCGGGTACATGTCCTACTGCTTCTGTTGGAGGCATTACAGTCTATATTATGATAAGAAGTAAAGTGTAGACACAATGAACAAAAACATTGAAATATTATTTTATTAATGGCCAATAGCGAAAATAATTTTCGTTTAACCTAGACGTACCCTTTATCACTCCCTATTGTTTGATTGTGACCACCCGATCTCCCAAAAACGTTTCTCAATTTCTTTTTAATTTATGACCCTTAGGAGACTTAACTGAAAATATTTTTTGAATGCTTATCTTTCAGATTTCTACAGAATAGGTGAAGATGCTAATTTGGAGTGTTTGTTTCATCATAACTGTTCTGTTTTGGGGGGATTGTGTGGAAAGCAGTGGTACTGAGACTCATTATGGCAATTGTATTCACACTTTTAACAACAAAATCAGTAATACGGGGCTCATCACAAGTGCCAGATCCCGATCGAAACTACACTGCGCAAAAACCTGTTTGGCAACACAGAATTGTACCTCATTCTTTTACATGAAGAAAGAGAATATATGCCAGCTTCACAATGGTGTGTTGAAAGATGCCATTACTGGAGTCCGTGATCACCAAGGATCTAAATATTATCGTATGAATGAACGTGAGTATTTGTTGTCTATGTCAAATATAAGCCAGTGTTCAGGGCTGTCTTCATTTTCAGTTCCTCGTCTGTCCGTCACATATTTGCTCGCGCTACCCCAAAACCCTACAACAAGACTTTTTAGAAGGTTCTATTGCTGTTTATGAGAACAACTATTAATAGAACATAACATTATTTTTTGCGTGGCGCTGGACAATCTCGTGAAATTTCCTATGAAAGAGATAAATTTGAGATCATGAAACCAAAAGTACCTAAAACATCCCGAATTTTGCATCTTGGCAACCATAAAAAAAACATTGTTTTTTTTTTATTTGGCATGCCCTGTCAGGAACAGTTTTTTTTTAAAGTAAAAGCGGGAAAAATGATAAAAATATAGTTAAACTCGTTTTGGTAATTACATTAACTAATCCAAACTAAAACGGTCACATGTTTTGCGTCATCCAGAGGTTTTTTTTTCCTGGACACCGTTTCTGCGATGCACATATACCAACTGAATATAACCCTAGAGTGTACTCAAGGAACAATATATTCTGAACCTACACGGGTGTTCAGAATTATTGTTCAATACTAAATTTCCTTAATTATGAACATAACAATAGGGACTTCAATTCCCAATGAATGACTTAAATACATTGAAACTACAAATGAGTTGAACTCGGATTCTCTTACTTAAGGGCACGTGAACAAGAAATAATAAGGACTCCAACGCCATATAGCTCACCAACATTCCTCTTTGATAATAACTTTGGCAAACACAAGAACTGTATCAAACAGGCTTATAATAAGCGACAGAGTTGACCTAAACACAACCTCTTGAAAGTAAAACTGAATGAAAGTGTCAATGACACTGTAGCTTAACTTGTGTGTTGTGTTTAATGAAAAGGATAATGTTCAATGTTTATGAAAGAATTATGAAATAAGACAAGAATTGTGATAATTGGGAATATGTTCATTTCTGTTCCCTGTATGCTATGTTTATGATAAAAATGAAAGTGTCAATGACACTGTAGCTCAACTTGTCAAGACAAAGACATGTACATGTATAGTATGTGACACAGCAATGACAAACATCTAGGTAATGACCTGATAACAAAGGTACATATAAAGTATTGTAACGGTCTGTACATAAATACTGAGCGTTGCCTGTAACAAATGTATAGGTAAAGTATTGTAAAGGTGGGTGACAGTCAGATGCTACACTAGAAAAAAATCTTTTGAGTCCCAGAGTGGGTCTGACTGAACCCCAAAATATTTGTTCTCATAGCACAGTGATAACAAAGGCACCCCAAAACACACTCATTCCTGTCCCAAGGTGAAAACAAAGGTACCCAAGAAGTTTCGTGAAGATCAGTTCACAAATATGAGCTGTGTAGAAGTTGTGACAAAAAACTGATTGGACCTGATTTCGGTACAAAATGGCCACTGGCAGCCATCTTGAATTTTGGACCACGCCCAGAAACACTCGTTCTCGTCCCAAGGTGATAACAAAGGTACCCAAGAAGTTTTGTGAAGATCGGTTCATAAATACAGCCTCTAGCCCGAGCCGTATTGACATGTGCACTTACAGAGTATAAGTAGCACTGAATAAATCAAAGTTCATCTAATTTGCATAATTTCTGCACGAGAAAAAAACCCGTACTATATGTGATGTATTCCATGTTACTAAACATTCATACAAAAATTTATTCAAATCAGAACTTTCATACAGAAGTTCTGTACAAAAGACTGATTGCACTAATTTTGGTACAAAATGGCTGCTGGTGGCCATCTTGAAATTCGGACCACACCCCAAAACACTCGTTCTCATCCCACGGTAATAACAAAGGTACCCATGAAGTTTCGTAAAGATCGGTTCATAAATACGGCATCTAGCCTGAGCCATACAGAAGTTGTGTACAAAAAACTGATTAGACCTAATTTCGATACAAAATGGCCACTGGCAGCCATCTTGAATTTTGGACCGCACCCAGAAACACTCGTTCTCGTCCCAAGATGATAACAGAGGTACCCAAGATGTTTCGTGAAGATCGGTTCATAAATACAGACTCTAGCCCGAGCCGTATTGACATGTGTACTTACTGTGTGTAAGCAGCACTGAAAAAATCAAAGTTCATCTAATTTGCATAATTTCTGCATGAGAAAAAAACCCCGTATTATATGTGATGTATCCCATGGTACTAAACATTCACACAAAAAATTATTTAAATCAGCGCTTTCATATGGAAGTTCTGTGCAAAAATCTGATTGCACCAAATATGGTACAAAATGGCTGCCATCGGCCATCTTGAATTTCGGACCGGACCCCAAAACACTCGTTCTCGTCCATGGTGATAACAAAGGTACCCAAGAAGTTTCGTAAAGATCGGTTCATAAATATGGCCTCTAGCCCGAGCCGTATTGGCATTTGCACTTACAGTGCTGAAAGTAACACCAAAAAACATCAAAGTTAGTCTAATTTGCATAATTTACGCACGAGAAAAAAACCTGTATTATATGTGATGTATCCCATGGTACTAAACATTCATACAAAAAATTATTCAAATCAGAGCTTTCATATGGAAGTTCAGTACAAAAAACAGATTTCTGCATCGTCGGTACAAAATGGCAGCTGGCAGCCATCTTGAATTTCGGACCGCACCCCAAAACACTCGTTCTCGTCCCACAGTCATAACAAAGGTACCCAAGAAGTTTCGTAAAGATCGGTTCATAAATACGGCCTCTAGCCAGAGCCATAGCAGCTTGGCACTTACAGCTCTGAAAGTAACACTAAATAAATCAAAGTCAGTCTAATTTGCACAATTTACGCACGAGAAAAAACCCGTATTATATGTGATGTATCCCATGGTACTAAACAGTTATACAAAACTTTATTCAAATCAGAACTTTCATACAGAAGTTCTGTACAAAAAACTGATTTTTGCATCATCGGTACAAAATGGACGCTGGCAGCCATCTTGAATTTCGGACCACACCTAAAAACACTCGTTCCCGTCCCAGGGTCATAACAAAGGTACACAAGAAGTTTCGTAAAGATCGGTTCATAAATACGACCTCTAGCCCGAGCCATAGCCAATTGTTGACGTACGGACAGACGGACGGACGACAGACGGACGACGGGCCATGACAATAGCTCAAATTTGACTTCGTCAAAGTTGAGCTAATAATATGAGGTGTACACTGTACTAAAGAGCTGAGGGGTGGGTTAATATGACCTCACAGTTAATGTATGTGGCCCTCACAGTTAACGTATATCAACAAAAGTTACCAAGTTACAGTGAAATTATTCCAAAACGATCCATCCTATCAAGTTACATTAAAATCCCCTTCGTAAATATGGCCTGTAGACTTTGCTAAAGGTTTTCGGCCTTCGGGCCCCAGTAGCCGTCAGTTTCCCAATTGCGTCCAAAGGGGACGTTCTCATCTAGACATTATATGAAGTCAACCTATCAAGTTACAATGAAATCCCTTAATAAATATGACCTGTGGACTGTGCTAAAGGTTTTTGGGCTTTGGCAGTCATCATGGTTGAATGATCGCAACCAAAAGGGGACATTCTCATCTGGGCATCATCTGGAGTGATCCTATAAAGTTACAATGGACTGTGCGCAAGGTTTTTGGGCTTCGGGCCCCTGAAGCCGTCACAGTTGACCAATCACGACCAAAAGGGGATGTCATCATCTAAGCATTATATGGAGTCACACTTACGAGTTACAATGAAGTCCTTCCATAAATATGACCAATAGACTATGCTAAAGGTTTTGGGTTCGGGCAGCCATCAAGGCTGAATGATCGCGACCAAAAGGGGACGTTCTCATCTAGACATTATTTAGAGTCATCCTACCAAGGTACAATGAAATCCCTTCATAAATATCACCTGTAGACTGTGCTAAAGATTTTCGGGCTTTGGGCCCCTGTAGCAAACACAGTTGCCTAATGGTGTCCAAAAAGGGCTGTTCTCATCTAGACATTACATGAAGTCAACCTACCAAGTTACAATGAAATCCCTTCATAAATATGATCTGAAGACTGTGCTAAAGGTTTTCGGGCTTTAGGCTTGGGCAGCCATCATGGTTGAATGATCGCAACCAAAAGGGGACATTCTCATCTGGACATCATCTGGAGTGATCCTATGAAGTTACAATGAAATCCCTTCATAAATATTACCTGTAGACTGTGCTCAAGATTTTCGGGCTTCAGGCAACTGTAGCCACCACAGTTGACCAACCACGACCAAAAGGGGATGTCATCATCTAGGCATTATATAGAGTCAACCTAACAAGTTACAATGGAATCCTTCCATAAATACGACCTACAGACATGCTAAAGGTTTTTGGGCTCGGCACCCATCAAGGCTGAATGATCACGACCAAAATGGGACGTTCTCGTCTAGACATTATTTGGAGTCATCCTACCAAGTTACAATGAAATCCCTTCATAACTATGACCTGTAGACTGTGCTAAAGGTTTTCGGGGTTTGGGCCCCTGAAGCCGTCAAAGTTGCCCAATCGTGTCCAAAAGGGGACGTTCTCATCTAGACATTATATGAAGTCAACCTACCAAGTTACAATGAAATCCCTTCATAGATATGACCTGTAGACTGTGCTAAAGGTTTTTGGGCTTCGGGCTCGGGTAGCCATCATGGTTGAATGATCGCAACCAAAGGGGACAGTCTCATCTGGGCATCATCTGGAGTGATCCTGCGAAGTTACAATGAAATCCCTTCATAAATATGACGTGTAGACTGTGCTCAAGGTTTTCGGGCTTCGGGCACCTGTAGCCATCACAGTTGACCAATCACGACCAAAAGGGGATGTCATCATCTAGGCATTATATGGAGTCAACCTAACATGTTACAATGAAATCCTTCTATAAATATAACCATTTGCCTATGCTAAAGGTTTTTGGGCTCGGGCACCCATCAAGGCTGAATGATCATGACCAAAATGGGACGTTCTCATCTAGACATTATTTGGAGTCATCCTACCAAGTTACAATGAAATCCCTTCATAAATATGACCTGTAGACTGTGCTAAAGGTTTTCGGGCTTCGGGCCCCTGTAGTCGTCACAGTTGCCCAATCACGTCCAAAAGGGGACTTTCTCATCTAGACATTGTATGAAGTCAACCCACCAAGTTACAAAGAAATTCCTCAATAAATATGACCTGTAGACTGTGCTAAAGGTTTTCGGGTTTTGGGCTCGGGCAGTCGTCACGGTTGGCAGATCATGCCTAAATGGGGAAATTCTCATCTAGACATCATAAGGAGTCATCCTACCAAGTTACAATGAAATCCCTCCACATTAAACATGACCTGCAGACTGTGCTAAAAGTTTTTGTGTTTCGGGCTTGGGCGGCCATCACGGTTGATAGATCATGCCCAAAAGGGGACGTTCTCATCTAGGCATTATACAGAGGCATACTACCAAGTTACAATGAAATCCCTTCATAAATGCGAACTATAGACTGTGCTAATGGTTTTCGGGTTTTGGGCTCGGGCAGCCACACCGGTTGCCCGATCGCGACCAACAGGGGACGTTCTCATCTAGACATGACCCCAAACCTGCATATGAAATTTCATGACGATCAGACAAGAACTGCGGGGTGTAGCCCGTGCTAAAGGAAAATGTGAACAGACGTCACAGACTCACAGACTTCCGCACGCGTGATGGCAATAGCTTATCTTGACTATGTCAAGTTAAGCTAAAAATAAATATTTTTAACAGCAGAATGGTTAATGGCCACATTATTAAGTGAGAAGTATTACTTTGAACCAACCAGTCTTCATTGGCAGATGCTTCAGTGTACTATGTTTGATTTAAACTTTCAAAATGCTGTGATTTATCAGATACCTGATAGTACACTACATAGAGAAATGGAATAACCCTCGGTTTTAAAAAAATATGTGGTGATGGAAACTGCATTTTCTGTGCACTATCATTTATACTTACTGGTGAAGAAAATCAACATAACACAATTAGATTATTAATTGTTGATCATATGAGGAACCTCGGAAATGATGTTTTACAAATGGTGTTGCCAGACCTTAACAGAGCACACTGAAAATGTCTAGGTGTGAACTGAACAGAGACTTAACGTTAAAAATGTGGAAATAAATTTGAAAAATATTAACTGGATGAGGGTTAAATCATTGTAGAAAGATAACGATGAACATGTATGATTTATATAAAGGCAATGGGAAGAGAAGGAACACAAAAACTGACATAAACACTAACTTAAACATGAAATTCTGAGCTAAACAGAAAACTAAACGTAAGTAAATAAATAAAAAAGTTAAAGAGAGCGGTTTAAAACACATAGGGTGAGGGTTAAATAGTGGCAGAATGATAATAAGCACCATATAGAAGCAATATAAAGGCCATGGGATGAAAAGAGCGTCGACAGTTGCCCTGAACAGAAACGTTAACACACTGAAAATGTCTTAGTGTGAGCTAAACAGAAAACTCAACGTTCAAAAGTTGAAGAGAAATTTGAATTGAAATTCAGTGGACAAGGGTGAAACCATGGTACAATGATAATGAAGAACATATATGGGGAATATAAGCACCGTGGGAAGAGAAGGAACACAGCAGGTGACCTAAACACTAAGTTAAACATGAAGTTCTGACCTAAACAGGAAAGTAAAGTTAACTAAAAAATGTTAAGAAAAGGATTTAAAATGCACTGGGAGAGAATGAAATAATGGTAGAATGATAATAAGCATCATATGAAAGCAATATAAAGGCCATGGGATGAAAAGGGTGTCGGCAGCTGACCAAAACAAAAACTTTAACACACTGAAAATGTCTAAGTATGAGGTAAACAGGAAACTTAACATTAAAAATGGGATGAAACTTTTGAAGAAATTCACTGGACAAGGGTTAAATGATGCTAGAATGATAATGAGGAACATGTATAATAGAATATAAGCTTCGTGGGAAGAGAAGGAAATCAGCAGCTGACCTAAACACAAACTTAAACAAGAAATTCTGGGGTAAACAGAAAAGTAAACATAACTAAAAATGGTAAGAAAAAGGTTTAAAACACGTTGGACGAGGATTAAATAGTGGTAGAATGATAATGAGCACAATATAGAAGCAATATAAAGGCCACGGCATGAAAAGGGTGTCGAAAGCTGACCAAAACAGAAACTGTAACACACTGAAAATGTGTAAGTGTGAGGTAAAAAGAAGAGTTAATGTTCGAAATTTGATGAAAAATTTGAAGAAATTCCCTAGAGAAGGGTTAAATCATGGAACAGTGATACTAAGGAACATGTATGATGAATATAAGTGCGATGGGATGAGAAGGAGCACAGCAGCTGACCTAAACACTAAGTTAAACATGAAATTCTGAGCTGAACAGAAAAGTAAACGTAACTAAATAATGTTAAGAGAAACATTTAAAACACACTGGGTGAGGGTTAAATAGTGGTAGAATGATTAATAAGTACTATATGGAAGCATTATAAAGGTCGTGGAATGAAAAGGGTGTCAGCAGTCGATGTAAACAAAAAAATTAACCCACTGAAAATGTCTAAGTGTGAGCTAAACAGAAAACTAAAAGTTCAAAATTGGAAGAAAATTTTCAAGACATTCACTGGACAAGGGTTAAACCATGGTAGAATGATAATGAAGAAGGTGTATGATGAATATAAGCACCATGGGAAGATAAGGAACACAACAGGTGAGCTAAACACTAAGTTAAACATGAAATTCTGAGCTAAACAGAAAACTAAACACAACTAGAACATGTTAAGAAAAAGGTTTAAAACACACTTGGTGAGGATGAAATAATGGTAGAATGATAATAAGCACCACATAGAAGACATATGAAGGCCATGGGATGAAAATGGTGTCGGCAATTGACCTAAACAGAAACTTTAACACACTGAAAGTGCAAAAGCGTGAGTGTTAAAAATTCGATGAAAAATTTGAAGAACTTCAGTGGACCAGGGTTAAATGATTCTGGAATGATAATGAGAAACATGTATGAGGAATATAAGCACCATGAGAAGAGAAGGAACACAAAGTTAAACCTAAAATCTGAGCTGAACAGAAAAGTAAACGTAGCTAAAAAAGGTAAGAAAAGGGTTTAGAATGCACTGGACAAGGGTTAAATAATGATAGAATGATAATAAGCACCATATAGAAGCAATATAATGACCATGGGATGAAAAGGGTGTCGACAGCTGAACTAAAAAAAACTTTAACACCCTGAAAATATGCAAGTGTGAGCTGAACAGAAAAACTTAACGTTCAAAATGTGATGAAAAATTTGAAGAAGTTCACTGAAGAAGGGTTAACTCATGGAACAATGATAATGAGGAATATGTGTGAGGGATATAAGTACAGTAGAAAAAGAAAGAACGCAGCAAATGACCTAAACACTACGTTGAACATTAAATTCTGAGCTGAACAGAAAACTAAACGCAACTAAAAATGTCAAGATAAATGTTTAAAATGCAGTGTACGAGGGGTTAAGTCATGGTAGAACGATACTTATCACCATATAGCAGTATTATAAAGGCCATGGCATGGAAATACGGCGAGTAATTGACCTAAACAGAAACTTTAACATTATTGGACACATACGCTGACGCCGACCGATCGAACCATGCCATAAGCTTACACAACTAAAGTTGGTGAGCTAAAAACGAAGTTTGTTGTGGACGTGCTGTTATGTGATCTATATCTTACAACCAATCTAAATACCTGCAAGAAACAAATCTGCTCTTTTGTCCTCCTGAAAGGGGGTATAAAGAAAACAGTCCTGACACGTCACGGCAACATAACATGACCTCATGTCACGTCACATTTTTTTTTAAAAAAAGCACATGGCCTTTGGATCAACTGTCTGATACGAGGTCACACCAGGCATGTCAACCGGTACCTGTACCTCATGCTCTAACCGGCACCGGTACTGAAGCTTTTGTCCCGCCGGTACCGGGAAAATTATTTTATTGGGAAATTCCTCACTGAACGAGGGTAAATGGGCTAATATTTCGTCCCCTGAGTTCCAATGTGTTCTATGTGCCCACTTGCACATAGAACACATTGGGACTCAGGGGACGAATTGTGTATGGCACACTTACACGACATACTTTCAGCAATAAAATTCTAATCGAACTTGACGAGAGGGCTGCGTCATAACACACGCTAATTTAATTTTTTAGTGAACTGTTGAACAAGAAGAAAATATATACGTGGCAACCTATTTTCTGAATTACGGGGACTGATTTAAGTACTGTATTGCTGATAACAGAATATGGAATATGAAAAACAGCTGAGGACTGTCAAATCGAAATGTTGTGTGAACATAGTTGCAAAGTATTTTAGTACCCGGTGTTATTACCGCTTGTTTTGCTTGCGTAATATGGAACAGTGTATAAAAAAACAAAATGAGAAGAAAACCAAAACAAAAAGAAAGGAGAATTACATTAATTCGTTTTAGTGTTAATAGGATTCCATTTTTTTGGTTTGTTATTTCCAAGTCAATTCAACTTTTTTGGCCAAGATAGGCCAGTAGATGAAATATATAGACGCGCATGCGCGTCAAACACGCTGAAAGAACACGCTTGAAGTTGTAGGACACGCGAGACATTTTATTGCTAGGATGTTTACTGATATTAGAAAACTAAAAATGATTTCAATAGAATGAATCAATAGACCACTAACAATATATTGCATTTTCTTCTCTTCAAGGGCCATATTGTCCTTCTGAAAGGGGATATACGTACAACTCTTCTTTGAATATATGTTGTAAGATTCACTGCAAGGCAGTGGACAGCTATACGGTAGCCGTCAACACGTGTGCTACAGAAGGTGGACATCTTGTTGTGATCCGAAACAGACAAGTCAACAATTACGTAGTTCAGCTGATACAATCGTGTCCAGGTAAGCATTAAAATTCAGAAAACAAACCAAATATTCCAATAAGATTAAAATCCTCGACATATGATTGGACAAGACCCCGCATAGTCTTTTCTATGTTTGCGGCTCCGGTACCTCATGTTGCCGTTTGACGTCATCATGCGAAATATTTGAAATGATTTTGCCCGTTTTGCGATTATTTCATCGACGCAATAACTTTTAAACCGCTTCATTTTTCTAGATTTTTCACACGGGCAGAGGACGATGTTTCAAATGAAGTGTTGTATAAATCGTCCCCTGAGATCCAATGTGTTCTATGTGCACATAGAACACATTGGAACTCAGGGGACGAAATTACAAATCAGTTTACATTTGAACTGTGATGGAGTGACCGCGACCTTTTTCTGATTCAGTGATCATTTGTCCAGGGATATCGGGGGGGGGGGGGGGGGGGTATTCGTAAAGTTTTATTTAGTAAACTTGTTATCGTTACAAGTTGCCTTGTTCACTTCACTATGCAATTCAGATAGACAAGAAGCGTGTGATAGGGAGTCGGGGAAGGGGGTGGGTGGGGGGTGGTGAAGATAATAGCCAAAAGGAAGCTGGTTATTGCGAGGAGTAGTATTGTTCGGGGTGTGGATGTAACAGTTTGTACCCCCGACAGTCTAAATCAAACTGTCTTTAGGGGGCTGAGGTTGGGGACTTGCGGCATAGAGTGGAAGGTATTGTGGCAGGATCTACACCAGGGCCAGTGGTGGTGGTGTATGTGGGAACAAACAATATTAGGGAAAGGAGGTCAGATCAACTGATGGAGACGTACAGGGATTTGGTCACCAAACTGCATTGTAAGAATGCGAGCGTAGTAGTGTCAGGGCTCCTCCTAATGCTGAATGGAATGGATGAACGAAACTCTAGGATTTGGGTTGATTCACAAGGAATTAGAAAAATACTGCAATGTTAAAAACTGGGGGTCTTTCAGTAGGATATGCAGGAATTTTATAGTAGGGACGGTCTTCATCTAAGCCTAAGGGGCACAGAGGTTCTGGAGAGGAACTTGTTACACTTAGTTGAACCGTTTTTTGGAATAAGACAAGGTGAGTGGGAAAATATTACAAAATCAATTTCAAAAAGAGAAAATTGCATTGCGGAGGAAGCAATCTTGTTGTTTGTATAGTCCGCTCCTCAGCTAAATTCACGATGAAACAAAAACACTTTTATTTGTCATTTACCATATAGTTTGGAACTTGCAGTACATACTCTATCCGATAATGTGTGTTATTAAGTTACGACGTTTAATGGTGTCACGGCGTTGTATGTGCGACTCAAGAACGTCGTAACATTATACCAAGTTTTACTTCCAAATATGATCATTATCCATTGGTTACAGGCTGTGAGAGAGACCATAGCTACCACAACGGAAGGACCTTCACAGAAGCTCAATTCAAATTTATGAAAATATACATATTTCATTTTTTTCTTCCAAGACACAACTTCTCCAACCATTAAAGTGAGTCGACGTGGTCTGTGTCTTGTGGACAAACGATAAATAAAACTTTCTGGTTATTTACCGAAAATATTCCAAGTGCTGTGCACTATTTGTATTAATCGATCAGGTGTTAGATGATCTGGTGAAATTATTTTTGTTGAACTCAATTTGTACATACCAATTCTCTTTAGGGAGAATTTAAAATCAAAGCTTGAAAATGTGTCAACTGGGGATAAAGTTTCGGAGTTGACTGACTCAATAGCGAGACGTTTAACAGATCGTCGCCTGAGTTCCAATGTGTTCTATGTGCCAGTAGGCTGCCAGTAGGCACATAGAACACATTGGAACTCAGGAGACGAAATGCTTGGAGGGAAAGCATAAGAAGGATTAGCGTGTCGACAAATGAATTAGGACACAGTTTTAACAATAAGCTCAAAAATGCAATAAAAGAGAGAAAGAAAAATATGTTGGTTTTTAAAAAAGCAGAAAACTCAAGGGAGTGAACGATACAGTCAACAAAAGTTCAGAAGTATATGAAGAGGCAAGAAAGAGGTCCGCAGTGAGTGGAATGAAAACCAGATAACCCCTATTCCTAACTAGAGGGGGTATCAGTACCCTGTGGCTCACCAACAGGTGGCCAATATAAAGGAGTGGCTGGAGTAAAAAATAAGTTCAAAACCTGCACACAAAAGTCCAAAATTAAAGAAAATAAGCAGCTAAAGGGTTAAATAATATAATAATAACCCCTAAAAAGCATGCTAACATAAAATAGGAACCATGGCAATATGCTACAAGGTAAGTCTCCACTTTGAAAAAAGAAAGACTAACCTCAAAACCTGCACATAAAAGTGAAAAAAAAAGTATCACATTTGTTTCAATGGGTTAAAATTGAGAAAAATACCCTGATAATGTCACAGTAACCACCATGGCAATATGCCAGTATGGTGAAACCCTACATGAAAAATATCCACTTGGAAGAAAAGAAAGAAAAACCTCAAAACCTGCACATAAAAGTAAAAAAAGTATCACATTTGTTTCAAAGGGTTAAAATTTAGAAAAATACCCTGAAAACGTTACAATAACTACCATGGCTATATGCCAGTGAGGTAAAACTCCACTTAAAATAAATATCAAAACCTGCACAAAAAGTACAAAACCTGCACACAAAAGTCCAAAATTAAAGTAAATAAGCAGTTAAAGGGTTAAATAATATAAAAAATAGCCCCAAGAAGCATCCTAAAATAAAATAGGAACTATGGCAATATGCTACAAGGTAAGTCACTACTTGAAAGAAAAGACAAACCTCAAAACCTGCACATAAAAGTAAAAAAAAAGTATCACATTTGTTTAAAGGGTTAAAATTGAGAAAAATACCCTGTCACAGTAACCACCATGGCAATATGCCAGTAAGGTGAAACCCTACATGAAAAATATCCACTTGGAAGATAAGAAAGAACTAGAGGGGGTATCAGTACCCCGTGGCTCACCAACAGGTGGCCAATGTAAAGGGGTGTATGGAGTAAAAAATAAAGTTCAAAACCTGCACACAAAAGTCCAAAATTAAAGAAAATAAGCAGCTAAAGGGTTAAATAATATAATAATAACCCCCTAAGAAGCATGCTAACATAAAATAGGAACTATGGCAATATGCTACAAGGTAAGTCGCCACTTTGAAGAAAAGAAAGACAAACCTCAAAACCTGCACATAAAAGTAAAAAAAAAAACTATCACATTTGTTTCAATGGGTTAAAATTGAGAAAAATACCCTGATAATGTCACAGTAACAATATAATATGCCAGTAAGGTGAAACCCTACCTGAAAAATATCCACTTGGAAGAAGAGAAAGAAAAGCCTCAAAGCCTACATATGAAAGTCAAATAAGTCCAAAATTTGATTCAAAGGGTTATAATTAAGACAAAATACCCTGGAAAAGAGTTAAGTGTTATCGTGAACCCCCATAGCAATATGCAAAGAAGAAAATTTTTTTTTAAAAAGCACAAAAATCCAAACCTGTAAACAAAAGAAGTCCAAAATAGAAGTAATTAAGCAGGAAAAGGGTTAAAGAATACAAAGTAGCCCTAAGATGCATGTTTACATACAATAGAAAGCATGGACATATGCTACAAGGTAAATCTACACTTGGAAGAAAGGGAAAAAAACCCCCATGAAAACCTGCACGCTAACGTCAAAATAAGTCTAAAAATCTATTCAAAGGGTTAAAAATTTTTAAAAATGCACTGGAAAGATATCAATGTTATAATAACCACCAATGCAATATGCAGTGAGGTCAACCTCACTTGAAATTGTTTTTTTTATCACAACCTGTACATAAAAGTAAGAAGTTGTAAGCCTTAGTCCAAAAGCTGTACATAAAAGTCCAAAATTGAAGTAATTCAGCAGGAAAAGGGTTAAATAATACAAACATAGCCCTAAGATGCATGTTTACATATAATAGAAAGCATGGCCATATGCTACAAGGTGAATCTCCACTTGGAAGAAAGGAAAAGAAAAAGCATCAAAACCTGCACGCAAACATCAAAATAAGTCTAAAATTTGATTCAAAGGGTTAAAATTAAGACAAAATACCCTGGAAAAGAGTTAAATGTTATAGTGAACCACCATAGCAATATGCAGAAACTAAACAAAATTTTAAAAAGCCAAAAGATCAAAACCTGTACACAAAAGTTCAAAATATTTGAGAGCGGACGCCGACATGAGGCCTATGCCATAGGCTCACACAACTAACGTTGGTGAGCCAAAAAAACCCATCAAAACCTGCACGCAAACATCAAAATAAGTCTAAAATATGATTCAACGGGTTAAAATTAAGACAAAATACCCTGGAAAAGAGTTAAATGTTATAGTGAACCACCATAGCAATATGCAGAAACTAAACAAAATTTTAACTAGAAAGTGTTTTAGCACACTAAAACATATGTCTCCCCTTCCTTTTGAGGTCAGAGGTCAAGGTCACATGCAGTTCATCAAGGTAGCGGACATGCGGTTTCATGGTGACACATCCACATGTCAAAAAAAAAAAAATTCTGGTCTGGACAATTACTCCCTATTTAAAGTACATAAATTTGACCTTGAGGTCAAGGTCACATGAAGGTCATGATGACATGTGGTCTCATTGTGATAAATCTACATGCCAATCATCTAAGTCCTAGGTAAAAAAACAAAAAAGTTCTGATCTCGACAATTATTCCCTATTTGAAGTACATAAATTTGACCTTGAGGTCAGAGGTCAAGGTCATATGCAGTTCATCAAGGTAGCAGACATGCGGTTTCATGGTGACACATCCACATGTCCAAAAAAAATAATCTGGTCTGGACAATTACTCCCTATTTAAAGTAAATAAATTTGACCTTGAGGTCAAGGTCAAATGAAGGTCATGATTACATGTGACATGCGGTCTAATTGCAATACATCCACATGTCAAATATCTAAGTCCTAGGTCAAAAAACAAAAAAGTTCTGGTCTGGATAATTATTCCCTATTTGAAGTACATAAATTTGACCTTGAGGTCAAGGTCACATGAAGGTCACGACATGCGGTCTCATGGTGACACATCCACATGTAAAATAACCAAGTCCTAGGTCAAAAAACAAAAAAATTCTGGTCTGGACAATTACTCCCTATTTGAAGTACATAAATTTGACCTTGAGGTCAAGGTCACATGAAGGTCACGACATGCGGTCTCACGGTGACACATCCACATGTCAAATAACCAAGTCCTAGGTCAAAAAACAAAACAATCTGGTCTGGACAATTACTCCCTATTTGAAGTACATAAATTTGACCTTGAGGTCAAGGTCACATGAAGGTCACAATGGTATGCAACACACCAGCTCATAGTGATACATCCACGTGCCAAATATCTAAGGCCTGGCTCAAAAGACAAACAAGTTTAGGTCCGGACAAAGTTTCCTTGAAAAAAGCACAAATCTGACCTTCAGATCAAAGGTCAAGGTCACAATGGTACGCTACACACTGGCTCATGGTGATACAACCACATGCCAAATATCTAAAGCCTGACTTGAAATACAAAAAAGTTCTTGTCCAGACAGTTTACCTTAAAAAAGCACATAAATCTGACCTTCAGGTCAAAATCACATGAAGGTCACTATGGTACACTGCACACTGGTTCATGGTGATACATCCACATGCCAAGTATCTAAGGTGTAGGTCAAAAGATAAAAAAGTTATGGCCCAGACAAAGTTTGTGTGATGTTTCCCTTACAAAAACACATAAATCTGACCTTCAGGTCAAAGGTCAAGGTCACATGAAGGTCACTATGGTACACTGCACACCAGCTCATGGTGATACATCCACATGCCAAGTATCTAAGGTGTAGGTCAAAAGACAAAAAAGTTATGGCCCGGACAAAGTTTGTATGAGAAGAAGAAGAAGAAGAAGTAGAAGAAGAAGAAGATGCACTAAAACAATATGTCTCCCTTCTGGGAAGGGGAGACATAAAAAGCCAAAAAATCAAAACCTGTACACAAAAGTTCAAAATATTTAAGAGCGGACGCTGACGCAGACATGAGGGCTGTGCCATAGGCTCACACAACTAACGTTGGTGAGCCAAAAATGGAGACAGGGATGTTTTATATAATTATAGAGGAATATTTGTTAGTAGCAATATTGGGAAGTTATATATTCTGCAAGGTTTTGTGTGGAAAGCTTGCGGAAGTAGTATAAGGAAGAGGAATTCTGGGAGAGATCCAAAATGGATTCAGAAACGGTAGATGGGTCTCTGACCAATTATTTACTCTTTCGCAACTGAATGAATCAACAAAAGCCAATAAGAAAGAATGCTAATGGCCTTCCTAGATGTGAAGAAAGCTTACGACTGAGTATGGATGGGATGGGGTGGAGGGTGGCAGAAACTTAAAGGCCTCGGTTTGGTGCACTTTTGTCGGAATTATGAAAGAACTGTATTTATGTGCAGAATGTACTCAACCTGGGAAACATCACAACCATAAAAAGGTCCCAATGAAGATTGGCCTCAAGCAGGGGAGTATTCTGTCTTTCGTTCTGTTTGCATAGTCCATAAAATATTTTAGAGAATAATTAATGGTAAGCACAGAGTTGGAGAGACAAAAAAATCAGGGTTGTGTTTTGCAGATGATATGGTTTTATCAGTCGAAAGTGAAAGAGGACTAGAAAAACTGTTAACCATTGTAGGAAAGTACGGGGATAAATGGAGACCAGAGTTGAACGAAAACAAGAGTAAAGTAATTTATTTAATGCTCAGGCATCAATTCACGCTGAAAAATTAAGTCATATTCCCCTGTCGGTCGGCAAAACGAAATATCAAAATGATATTTAGAAATCGATATTTCATCGTAGGTTCGGATGACGAATCACATGTACTTTAAACGAGTCAGCACATCAGTAATGAATTCCAGAGTCCCAAATACAAACGAATTCGAATAATTGCTTTTGACAGTGACTAAATCAATTCATTAAATCAGCGGTTTCAAAGTCTGACTTTCTCATTCACCTTCCAGCGAAAAGCCGAAATCACTTTCAAATTTCTTCAGTTCAATTTCACACGTCTTCAGTGCATTGAGTTCAAAAAAAATAAAATGACGTGTCTTGTTATTGAAAATAAGAAAGTGGTGTTTTTTGTTATTGTTCTATTTCTTCGAAACACATTGCGATTATTTCAATTCGCCAGCCTTGGTAAATCGTAAAGTTAGGGGAGAAATAAGACGGGACTACTTTTTGTGCGGATATTCACACATTCCAATGGTTGGAGTTTGGTTGTTGTAATTTTTGTATGGACGCCGGTTCGGCACATAAATTTTGCGCCTTAATGGCAAATAAAGGCCACAAATTGGAGAGTTTGTAGTCGTAGAGCATTAAATAAAAAGAAAATTCACGAAAATTTGATGAATACCGAAAATATCTCGTTCGTGGCTACAAGAAATATGAGGATCTTCACTCGCGACTGCGTCGCTCGTGAAGATCCTCATATTTCTTTGTAGCCACTCACGAGATATTTTCGGTATTCATCAAATTTTCATGAATATCCTCTATATATGTTGGCCGTAGGGTAGCTAAGTCTCAAAGTTGGAGGTGGATACATTTTCTGTTGGTGAAGAGGAAAGTAGGGATATAATATTATGGGAAAACAGGACAATATTAATACTAAGGGTGTAGCTTATGTGTTACAGGTGTAAGCATATACAGTAGAACCTGTCTTGAGAGACCGCCCTTTGGGCCACACAAAAGTGGTCTCTCAAGACAGGTGGTCTCTCATAACAGGTTTCAGGTTTTCTCAAGTCAATGAATAACCAACCACAAAATTCAGAAATGGAGAAGAATGGATTTTTGTAATTACTTTGTAGTTCTTTTTTATGAAGTTTTTGTAACAAATTGAAATGGACTGTTACAAAAATTATAAAAATAAATTAGTGTTGAAAATCTTCAATGAAGATTTTCAACACTAATTTATTTTTATAATTTTTATAACAGTCCATTTCAATTTGTTACAAAAAGATTTTCAACACAAATTTATTTTTATTCCTATCTGTCACATTTCAGATATGTATGAAATTGTTTATTCAGCAATAATCCTAATCTTTTCACAGGGGGCTTATAAAACATCTCAATCTATAATGAGTTAGCAATTGAAACCGAATTAAGAGCTTTTAATACTTTTAATTATGTTAGTATAACCACAATGGATTTTCCAATTAACAGAACGGGTAAAAAGTTTTTGTCATGGTTTCAGTCTTCAAAGGGGCGGTCTCTCAAGACAGGTCTATTATGGCATAAAAATACAAGTTGGTACCAGGTCACAGTGGTCTCTCAAGACAGGTGGTCTCTCAAGACAGGTGGTCTCCCATAGCAGGTTTATTATAGAGTAAAACCAATCGGTGCCTGGCAGATGTGGTCTCTCAAGACAGGTGGTCTCTCAAGACAGTGGTCTCTCAAGACAGGTTTTACTGTACAGAAACCAGGCCAACAAACTTAACACAAAAAGGAAAAAAATACTCAATCAGTTTAATCAGTTAATAAAACATCTTGGAAGGAATAGCTTTAACAATAGGAGAAATCTATTTAGGAGAGGGAGGGTGAGGTTACCAAGTATGATTATGGAAAAGAAGTATCTCTGTGAACAAAATGGTAACCTGGAGCTTATGCAAAATGATGCGGGGCGGTAGATAACGGGTAATGAAGCGATGAGAGGGGAACTTGGTTGAATGCTGAATCCCCTAATTAAACTTTAATCTCTGCGTTTCGGTTGATCATAAACTCTGAGCGACAAACCTCAGACCATGTCAAGTATATACTACGAACTGTAATGATACATACCGATTATCATGATAATGGGCATGTCCTGTGATTTGTATCAGATTCGAGGTGGTGTCCAGGATTTATTGACGCCACCTAGAATCTGATGCAAATCATGGGACATGCACATTATTATGATAAATCATTTATCTAACAATTATGTCACATAAATAGAAAAAAAACTTAAATTACTAAGGCACTTTTGGGACACAATGTCGGGCAACAAAAAATTAACCCCCCCCATATTTTATGGAACTTTATTGTTGTGCACACTAACCAGCAATGGCTAACGCTCTCACTGCAATTTTCAAAGTTGTGTTGTCATATTATGCACTCTCAGTGTCACTTCCCAGTAGCGAGTTATGATTAGGCTTGTGCTCAACATTTTATATCGCATCAATTGAAGGAAAACAAGTTATTTCTTATAATGTAATCCAGCCTTAACAGAAAAATATAATAACTATGTGTATTTGAACAGAAAACATGTAATTTCTGCAAAAATACAACAGAGAAAAGTGTTTCACAAAAGGTCATGTCAATCATTTTTCAGTTCAACATTTCATTGGCCCTTCTCAATCAATGCTTTGCCCAACGTAATCAAGTTATTTTTGTTGATTTGGATTATCGTCATTCATCATAAGCTTTCAACTGTTCATCAGAAATGTGCACAAATCTTGGGTTTTGCTGGTTAAACAAAGACTGAAAGTCATCATTTGTCACTCCTCTTAAATTAATAAATTCTGCAGGATCACTGATATTGAAATTTGATGTGCGTTTCGGAACGGGCTCGCAGTCGTTGCATTTATGATTTATTGATTTATTTATTGGGGTTTAAGGTCACATACTTATGCACAATGGCTAATCCTGACCGTGAAAGTTTTACGGGTGGAGGAAGCCGGAATACCCAGAGAGAACCACGAGCAATGACGAGCAACTGCCAGCTCTCCAACATCGTAACTCTGCACTGCAGGGTTTAGATTGGTTGAAGACGGGTGCACCATCGACGTGCAGTACGTCTTAGTACACAGCGTCATCGTGCCCCCATGTAGGTAATTGGGGTTGAGTGCCTTGCCGGTACATTTATGAAAGGCTATGGGCTTTGACAAGTAGTTTACCACTTTGTCGTCATATCTCTTGCCACAAGTCTCCATATTTTTACCAGACTTCGGACTTTGAAAGAATCATAAATATGTGTGCGTGGTTTTTTCAATATTTTTTTCTGAAACGACATGACACTGGCTGAAGAGAATGTCGTTAATCTCTAATAAATTTAACTTTATTTCACCAATTATGACCATTGATTCATAAACGTAAACTTGATCATTGCATCCGCTGTGGTTATCAATAAATTTCAACTAAACTTGGTATAGTTATCAATGAATTTCAAACAAACTTGGTGTACGTTTAGAGTATGATGGGTGCTGAAACGCCACAAAGTGATCACGTTACGATTGGATTGTCTTCTCATTCTATTTCATTCTGTGATATGAGAAGATATTTCAACTGTCGTTCTTAGTTTATTCCGTGTCTTGGGAATTGGATGTATCTGTCATGCATCACTGAATGGTTGGGCGTTTTTTTCTTTTTTCTGTCTTTGCAAATCCAGAGAATGTGGACTCAATTAACGTCAGACAGGGGAAATCGTGCTTTCGTATGTAGTCTTTATGCACGTATAGTCATGGTTTATGAAAAATAGTGCTCAAAGCCCAATCATGAAAGCGCCAATAGTGAATGTGTAAATTAGCATGAAAACTAGAGAGTTTCCTTTGCTTGTTCTGTGAAGATGACAGTAATTTTCACCAAATAAATATAAGAACAGAGAGTAATTGCTTGACTGGACTGGTTACATGAAATAATTCATGAGAGGTGAGGGACGTTGCACAGACACGAGTGCGCAAATGCGCATGAGTGTTTTACAATATAGTCCCTCGCCTCGAATGAATGATTTCACGTAACCAGTCCAGTCAAGCGATTACTCTGTTTATTACCTTTCATTATTAACGATAATTATATTATTTAACCCTTTACCTAACATAACGGCCAAGACCGACCAGCGCAATTCTGAAAAATCGCCAATTAATTTTCATTATTTTTTCATTTTCTGTCTCTAAAACATAGGTTATGACCCTTATTTGGAATGAGCTCGATGGGCTCGTTCCAATGAGGAGTCATAACCTATGTTTTTGAGACAAAAAATGAAAATAATAGTTATTCAAGAATTTTTTTTTGCAAGTGTCGTCTGCTTTTCATGTTAGGTAAAGGGTTAAAAAAACAATGAAGTCCCCATTACAGCCATGGCAAAGTGTCTTCGTTTGCGCGCACGGATACATGACCCAATTGTTGATTGCTTAATTCACTTGTGAAATTATCGTTTATGATCAAACCCCGAAATCCCAGTAAATCACACTTTGGAATGTTATAAAAAATGGTAGTGGCTGGAAAAAAACAACATTGGGAATTTATCTTTCCAGGCTACACATCAGTGCCTGCCTTTTTCATAGACGGATCTGACGCTGCTAATGAAAATCAGTGGACATTTTACAATGGCGAAAACATTTACTGGACGAATTGGGAAAGTGACCAGCCCGATGATATGTATCGAGCAGAGGAACAAGATTACATGGAAATAAACACGTCAAACCTTCGTTGGCATGATGTGCACGATGGAGTTGATGGTGCATTTATTTGTCAGATAGATCTTTAAATCTGTTAAAGCCTCAATATTGCAATTATATGTATTATTTATTTATTTATTTATTTATTATTTTGAAGGCCACATACTTATGTACAATGACTAATCGTGACCGTGGCAGTTATACGGGTGGAGGAAGCCAGAGTAACCACCAAGTGTCGGCGAGAAACAGTCACCTTCTCAACATTCTAACTCTGTTCAAGCTCCGTTCAAGCATGGTTACAGTGGTTGAAGACGTGCACCATCGAAGTGCAGTACACCTTAGTACATGGCGTCATCATGCCCCCATGTAAGCAAACAGGTTAAAGTGCCTTGCCCAAGGACACAACCCGGGTCGTCCCAGGCGGGGATCGAACTACAATTGTATGTTACTCATTATTTAAATGTTCATCTCTGCGTTCTGTGATGAAGAGGGGTGATGCCAGTGAGCCAAGGGGGATAGCCCCACCCCCTCTGTCTGGAAACTGCCCCTTTAATGTGGGCTAGGTGGGGAATACCATAATCCTTTTTGGAGAGTACATGCTTCTGGTAATAAGCAATATATGGCCCTATCAACTCCTATTTAATAGAGTGGAATGCTCCCTGTTAATTACTTCAGAGAAATATATAATGAGGGATAAAAAGAGGGAGATGATGTTATCTAGGTTTGTTTGTGGTGACCTTCGAATTGCCTATTTTGATCGAATCGAATATCAAATCAAAATACTGAAAACGAATTGAATTTCGAATAGAATTTCGAATCGAATCACAGTTAATGGATACCTCATCAAAGAAAGTTTTTTTCTACAATAATAACCCTGATTATTAAAAGACACACAGTTATGAAGAGTGCATTTTTCTCCTCACTACTTCCCACATTATAAACTGACATATAAACCAATATATACTAGCTATTGATTGAAACTATTCGAATTGTTGACTTTGTAGCTTCGAAACTGCCGCAATAAACAATTTTAAATAAACCTGACTGATAGGACTGATATCTCACTTTTATCCCATGTTTTCTTGGAAAAAAAAAAACTTTCAAATCGGATCAACTCCATGCATTCATGAAGCCATTTGTTTTAAATAAAAATGCGGAATGACTAAACCAAAACTATAATTCAACGCTGAATGGAGTCGATCCACATGTAAATTAAAGCCTGCTCTACTTCTGTTTATATAATAACCAGGGGTATTCTAATAACCGTTGCTTTTGACAATGTATCCAGTAAATGTGATCAAACAGAACAATACGCAATATAAAATAATGTGATCATGTTGTGGAACAAATCATTTATTGAAGTTGAACAGCTTAATAATTTTTCAAAGTTCGAAACATGAATCTTTATAAATGGTCACTGGTCATAATGCACAACGAGTTGAAATTAACAGTTGTAGCGGTAATAGTATTTGTAGCAATGTAGCTACAACTGTTATACAGTTGTAGCTACATCGCTTCAAACACTGTTTCAGTTACGTTACTATTCAGAACAATACTCAATATAAAATAATGCGATCAGTTACAATCTCTAAACATTCACGGGTATGGCGAAGTATATTAGAAAGTATTTGAATTTCTGATTTTGAATCGAATCGAATATTGACTTTCGAATCAAATTTTGAATTTTCGCAGGAGCCTATTTGTTTGCTTGTGATTTTGGAGTGCTGTGTCAGGAATCTGTTTTTTTCTCTTCACAACAAACGTTGTATGTTGAAACATTATCAACAAACAGCAGAATAGGTTCCAAATGAAAAATTGACCCATCTCCTCAAAATGAGCCAGGGATACCATTTTTAATTTTTATTTTTTAGTTATTTATTTTTGTTTGGGGTTTTTTTTGGGGGGGGGGGGGGCGTAGGGGCGTTTGTTTGATATAAAGTGCATTTTGCTTTTCGTGAACATCATGTGAAAAATAATATTAACATATTTTCAAGCGGTTTTCATCTGTTCCACTGCTGATTTCTATCAACCATACATCACTGAATGGAGTTGGACACCTTAAATGATGTTGTTGAAAGTATTAACAGTAATCTGCCAGACCTTTTTACCTTAAATGAAATAAAACTATTTGTGCTCCTCTATGCCGACGATCAGGTTCTTTTCGCAAAATCTCCTAACTCACTCCAATCAATGCTCACAGATTACACGTGCTGTGGACGAGATTCGACGTGAACACAGACCTGATGTGTATATTACACGTGTTGCGTAAATATTTCTGAAATGGTCTATAGGATGTCCATTAAGTACTAAACTCATTTCATTCAAGTCTGTTGCACATGAGGAATATAAACCAAAACTGATTAGTCACAAAACAGTTTTTGTTTTTAAATAGAACTACCGGGTCTCTCATTAAGTAAACTGAAGGCGAGGGATCATTTAACTACCAGGTCCCTCATTAAGTAAACTGAAGGCGAGGGATCATTTTACCTGGTTTCGAGGTCATTTACTACCAAATTTACCGTAATAATAGAGTTGGCAAATTGGATACATTACAAAAAATTCAACTTGTGTCTCACTTCATGAGTAGGGAAGCGAGTAAAAAATGCTATCGTTTTGATACTGACCGGTCATTTGCAGGTCGGTATTATTGCGCAACAAGCTCTCAGGCCACCGGTCTAATAACTATTGATATGCTGAACAATAAGTATTTAATTCGCTTGAAAACATCCGCACAATAGATGACAATACACAGTGTAATCGTAAAACTACGGATGAAAGGAGTCTTCGTTCCCAACGATGACGTCATTAAAAATGCTTGTTTGTGGTATTTTGTAGATTCAATCTTCTGGAATATATCAGTTGGTCGGAAAAGCGAACCAGTTGAAAACTTCGAGGCTAGTGCATCTAAATATAGGCAATAAACTATTTGAAGGCTAGAGTGGCCGTAGCCATAATTGCGTAAACATGCAGAACCACCTAAATGTTTTATTCTGTAACTATTGCCAAACCCATACCGCGATTTCCCAGAAACATTATAAATTTAGGTCATGAAATCTTATTTCAATGCTGGCTGTCAAGTTAAGTAAACGCTTTATCGCTCGCCATTTTTAGATTTTAGGTAAACAGTTAGCATGAGCGGTGAGCGAGGGAGCGATCGCTCGCCTCTCCTTTGGAATGTCAAACTAATGCTAAAAACTACAAGCTTTTCTGATTGAAGAGAAAATCCATTCATGTAAACTTCGCGGACATCGAGAATATCGAACGGCGGATGCTGTTTCGAGTCGATAAAGTCTGTTACAAGAAAACGAGTCAATGACCAGCCAGGGACGTGGCAACAGAGGAAGGGGAGGGTCCTGCTGTGCGAATCAACTTCCAGTTTTTAAATTTATTTATCATGATTTAATGACACTTTTGACAGCCAGGGTCTACTCGTGTTGGGCAGTTTTACAGGTGGAGGAAGCCGGAGTACCTGGAGAGAATCACCGAGCAACGACGAGCAACTACCAGACTTCTCAACATACTAAATCCACACAAGCAGGGTTAGCATTGGTGGAAGACAAGTGCACCACCGACATTCTGTATGCCATAGTACACAGCGCCACTGTGCCCTTGCATGAGAAATCGTGATTAAGTGTCTTGCCCAAGGAGACAACGCAGTTACCTCTGGCGGGGCTCGAATCGTGGACTTTTCGGTTTGAAGTCCAATATTTCTTTCATAATCACTGAGGCGCCACGCTCCCTCAGTTTTTTAAATTTATTTAGAATTTGAGAGTAGAGGAAACCCTGTGAGTGCAAATAGTACATATTCAGTAGTAAAAAACAAACGCCATGTTTATATACTTACTAGAGTTTAGCCCTTGTGGCCTCGTTCCAAATTCGGTACATTTCTTATCTTACATGTACATGCAGGACACATGTTCAAATATTACAGGATTTTGGTGGGCTTGCGGATGAAAGTTATAGTGCACTGGGAATGATTTCTAGTGAAGCCTTGGCTGCCAGTAGAGGCAGCCAAGACTTCACTAGGAACCATTGCTAAGTCAGTGTTATCTTGTAACAATGGAGCAATAAATAAGATTCTCTAACCCTTTAAGGACATGATCAGAATCTATGAGGAGAATTATCATTTGCGAGAATCAAATTTGATTATCGTTATTACACTCGCGAAAATCACTTGCGAGATTGATTTTGACTGTAGCGTGAATTTTAAGCTCTGCAATTGTACATCAAAATAAAGGTTGTTGTTTAAAGATCACGAAAAATATATACGTTTAACACACAAAGCTGATAAGCACAAATGGTTCCTGAAAGTCTGCTACCGTATTCGAATCAGAGCTGATAATAAAATAATATCTCATGAGAGAATTCAAAACATTCCAAGATGCTGCGACAGGGCTGCATGCAAGAAAATACCAACACTGTTTACATTTTTCTCGAGGAAGTGCACCATGTCTGTAAAACGCGTGTGTTGTCACATGATGACTGAAAAATGACTTTGAAATTCCAATAAATTCAAAGAGGACCATTGTAAAACCTTGTAAGTAATACGTCAACTTTGTTGTTTTCTGATGAAGATACTCTGTAGTGTGAACAACATCGGACATTTAATGTCCTTTTATAAGGCATTGCATATTGGTGGGGGGATTTTTTTTGCCTCTGCTGACCTTAACCCAAATGTGAACAAATGACATGACATTCCTATCAGAAAAAAATCTGATATTGTTGGCATTTTCCTCCAAGTAGTCCCGTGACTTCATCGTAGATTCAGTACTTTTTCCTTGCTTTGTTCTTAGATATCTGAATCATATTTGGCCAAGAGTTGTTCTCGTGAAATTTTTTATGATCAGTCCGGTAACAATAAGGTGGCAGACTTCCAGGAACCATTCATGCCTGTCATCAATTGTTCTAGTTAGAAGCTGGTTAGAAGTGTACATTTTTCGTGTTCTATACACCACAACCTACATGGCTATGACCAAACAGAGCTGTTCACAAAAATCGCCATTCAATTTATTTTCCATTGTTGCCCTGAAAAACAGCTTAAAAGCTCTTATTGGAACAAGTTTGTTGAACACGTTCCAATGTGGGGCATAAGCTATGTTTTTGATGAAAAACCTGAAAATGTTTAGTAATTCAAGAAACTTTATTACAAGTGTGGTCAGCTATTCGTATATGGTAAAGACCTAAACAAAGGAAGACTTTAGCTGCAATTCTTATGGTATAATACACTCATTATACTGGTTACAAATATATAGGCCATGGATCTGTTGATTTATGCAACCAGACTCGTCATATCTTAATAATATACACATTAACAAAATATGGAAAACACTTTACTGGCCCTACGAAAGTTTAAAATCTGTTTTTCAGGCCTTCCAGCGTGGTGATTTTGGCTGTTGGTCATTTTGACTGTCATATGCTCTCTTTTATGACCAATGCAAACTTTAAAAAGTTAAAAAAATTTATAGTAATTTATATATTTTTTATACTTACCAATGACCCAGACATAGCTGGTGCTAACTCTTAAAATATAGGGCCAAACACAAATTTTGCCCCCAATCCCAAAAATTTGCATCTAAAACCAAAGAAAACATGTCCTGAATGGCCCTCCACACTTCACCTCTACTGCGCATGCGCAGTGTCAAGGACATTCCGAAATTGGCGCCATTAATCATTCTTATAACCAGTGCCTGGTAAGCGCTATGTACTCAGCGGGGAGGTATGAGTTCCCAACTCCTGGGAGGGCCATCCCTGTCTGGGTCATTGGTATTTGGTAAGTATAAAAAATATATAAATTACTATAAATTTTTTTAACATTTTTATACTGTACCAATGACCCAGACATAGCTGAATAGTAAAAAGGCTGGAGGGCCTAGGACATAGAGCAAGTTGGAATACGCTCAATTATATAAAATAGAGTCATCCCCTCTAGGGAAAAAGAAGTATTAGGCCTTACATGTATCTTTCTTATTTATGATAAATTAGAAAGATACAACACCTTCCAAAATTGAGCATCATACATCCATGTACTCTATTAATATCTAGTATAATCCTTATACTAATAATTTTTAAAGTAAGCCAATAAATAAAGAAAGTCTAGAGAATAGAGACTCTTTATACTCCTTAAAAGTGTCTGAGGAATGTATAATAACGTCCGTATGACACGTGCTATATTCAAAAGCTATACTTTAAAAACTAAGACCTGAATGAATTTTTAAAACATAAACTTCTCACTAAAAAGCCATCCCAGTAACAGCTCAGAATTACTAACTCCGGAGGAGGTATCCCCTTGTTTTCATAGTAAAACAGATGACCCAAGGGAACACCCTCCCCCCCCCTTTTTTCTTGCCCTGGGTCAAATAGCCCAGAGCGAAGAGGGCAGCAGAACGGAGTCACTGCCGAAACAGAAAGCCTACCTAGCTATAGTAGCAACTGTTAAGTGAATGACATTCTGAGCAGTAGATAATAGACCTAACAATAGAGGCCTCCAGAAATGGACTCGATATTTCTGAGATAAAAATTCATGAATGTGGATGGCTGAGCGCAATGAGCAGCCTTCAAAAATCTATAATAGCGACACTATTAATGTAAGCCCAAGATGTAGAAAAAACTCTTACTTCATGAGCCGAAATCTCAAGCACAACTGCTGAGTCAATGATATACCATAAGCAGTACCGATAGTTAATTGAATCCATTAGCAATAGAATGGAGCGTAACATCCTTCTATTAGGCATCAAAGACAGAAGAAGCTTACGTCCGTAGTAATAAACAGATATCTGTTTATAAATACGTAAACTCTAACCGGACAGAGTAAAGGCCTATGCCCGTACGAAGACGGAAGGACCTTAATAACAATAGGTTCCGGATATTTATTAGGAGCCTGACTCTTAACCAAAAATCCAACCTAAATAATAAAGGAAGTAGTGATTCCGAAACTACGAAAGTGAGAATCATCCACCGATAGTGCATGAAGCTCACTGACTCTTCAGTAAAAGAGAAGCCAACAGAATTACTATCTAAAAGATCAGAATTTGAAAACTACTGTTTCCAGAGGCTCAAATGATTACTTAGCTAAAAAAGAACCAAAGTTAAATTCCATATAGAAATTTAATCTAATGATTCTAAGTCTATTTATCGAAAAGGTACTAACTGACTTAGATAAAGAGACATAAGACTCAATTGTAAACTATCATAGAGTGCATAGGTATGAGATAACATAGACCTATAACCTTAATAGTAACAGGCTGCAGTAGATCTTGTCAAACAAGTATACTAGAAAGTTGCAATGACTAGTATGGAGGGATCAACAATATCAACATAGTGATCCCTACACCAACGACGGAAGAGCCTCCACTTTGGCCACATAGTATAGCGAAGAAGAGGTTCTCCTACAGTAAAAAATCACGTCCAAAGCTCGTCCAGTACAATGCTTACAATGCAATAAGGACCACACAACGGAATACGTGAAGGTTGAGACCTTGCGGGTTGTGATGAAGATGACACGATTTTCCCCAGCGAAAGAAGATCCTCTCATAGAGGAAGTTTTCGCGTTAAGTCCCACAGTAGACATCTGAGTAAATTTACCCACGGTCTCTGTGAAGACAGGGATGCTATCAACAGAAATGTATTGTGGTTGTTTATCTTAGCAATACTTGCTGAAACAACAGCGCAGGAGGATACGCATATCCTATCATTCCGTCCTATTAGATCAATAGAGCGTTAACAACATAAGCTCAGAGATCCGGACATGCAAACACATACGTCTGCAATTGATTAGCAAGTTGTGTCGTAAAAAATTATCATTGGGCGCTCCCATTGATAGCAAATCTGATTGAATACTTGTTTGTTGAGAGTCCATTCTGACAGCAACAAGCGACCCATACGTGAAAGGGAGTCCGCTAATACAATCAGACGACCCGGAATATGACGGACCGAAGCAGAACTTGGTGTACTATAACAAACGGAAGGATTCTTTCCGTTAAATTGAATAACGGAATCGAATGAGTGCCTCCCTGGTTCCGGAGATACGCAATCACTGTCGTATTATCGGACAGGATTTGGACATGCGTTTCTGAATAATGTTCATCCAATGACATAAAGCAAGCCTAAATAACATTATTCCGTGGAAGATAAGTGCTTGCCTAGAGACTGCAGAACCCAAAGACCCTGGCACTTCGAATCCGTTGGGATCAATATTGTACCCCAACCCGTTTGATTGGCAACCGTCATAATTATAAACCTCGGATCCGGCAACTGCAGTGCCACTCTCTGAGTCAACCACCGAATGTTTGCCCCAGTCTGAATCTCTTGCTACACTTGATAGACAAGAGAACGTGTATATCGAGCAATTCATGGATTGCTGAAAAGTTGCCGTCGAAGAGAAGTTTCTCCGAGACCGAAGCAACTCTGAGAGAGTTCTTCACCTTACTATCCACGTGCGTGGATGTAGCTAGGGCTGCGTCACGTCTAACCAACTCCAGGTTGCCACTGAAGGGCGGAGTTATACATGGAAAAACTACTGCCCTTGAAAGAAATCACATTGAGGATCATATCCCGGAATTCTTTCTCTTGAAGACGTAATGATAACGCCTCAGTATGGTGGACTACATATGATAAAGCGTCTAAGTTAAGTCTATTAGACATCATTGTCGTTTCCAACATAGTGGTTGGAAAAGACATAGACGGCGAAAAAGATAAATTCCAGTCTTTAACCCCGCCGTCTAGATGCATATGAACTCTCGGTATGCCCTGTTCTGCCAAAATAAATTATTCCTAGGAATGATAAAAGGCAGAATAGAGCATTGCGGACAAGAAACTAAACTATCATGCTTGGTAGCAGGCTTATATATATAGCGTCGATAAATAATACAAATGTTCTAATGACATTATTGGACTGTGTCGGTAAGTCAGGGACAATGTCCCTGAACCGATCCAAAATTCCGTGTCCAATGACGCTATAAGTCTCTCATCCAACATCGCAGCAATGTAGTCCGAAGGAACAACCTCTGGAAGATAATGCCGGAAGAAATGTATGGCAGCTTCTGTTGTTCCGAAAGGGAAAGCTCGAAATCGTCCGAATCCCTTTCGCCATCCTGTCGGACCCTATAAAGCGTTCGGTCGTCCGAACCTGATGCAACAGCGGAGCGCACCGACCCAGCGCCGTCGGATAATTCCTGATCCGACCGAGAATCTGTCAATTGCTGGGATGCTGCGATAAACTGTGCTAACTTGGATAGCACGTCCGTCACTGAGGCCTGTGGAGAAGCGGTCTTACGATGCATTGCCGCTGGAAGCTCCATGATCGTTACCCTGTGCATACTTCTATTATGCGAGTGAACAGAGTGTATAGGCCTCGTGTCCCTTGGCTACCGGATGGCGTGACCTGTTCGCCGTGGAATCACTGAATGACGAAACTGGTCGGATACTCGAGGTCATGTAGCCAATGTGCGGTCGTGTGCGCTGCTGTGAGGATGAGGAAGCATTATCGACAGTCTCTCGGACTGTCAATATAACGGAGCGTCCCGAGCGACGGACATATGCTCCAAATGCGAAATATCTGAACCACAACATGCGGTCCCCTATGTTGTTGTACGAGAGAGGGACCTCTCTCGCTCACAGCCCGGACGGACTTGGACGAGCCAGGAACCGGACTAACAGGCTTCCTCCGATCTGTCCTCAATCCGTCGTCACTGGGTGAGTACTAAAGTTATTATAGTGCTCGCATCACCCAAATCTCCTTCCTAGACCGCAACGGACGAACCCGGCTGCCGAACCATTCGATGAATGGACGCTACACCGGGTGAGCTAGCGAATGTCACTCCGTCGATCCTACAAGGGACCTCTTAGGCGATAGACATATTCCATGAGCACTTATTGCCGTCCACCGACGCTATCAGTTTCTTATCCGGCATCGCAGCATTCTGGTCCGACGAAAGAACCTGTAGAAGATAAAGTCAGATGACATACACAACAGCATATGTTGTTCCGAAAGGGAAAGCTCAAAATCCTCCGAATCCCTTTCGGCATCCCGTCGGACCGGATGAAATTTTCGGACGTCCGTACCTGCTTGTGCGGAGTGTCCCGACCCAGCATCGTCGGATAATACATGATGCGACAGATTCAGTCGTTGCTGGGATGCTGCGATAAGCTGTGCTATTTGGGATAGCACGTCCGTCACCGAGGCCTGTGCAGTAGCGGTCTTACGATGCATTGCCGCCGGAAGCTCCGTGTACGTTGACTCCCGCACACTTTCTTATGCGAACGTCCGGAGTCTGCAGGCCTCGTGTCCCTGGCTACCGGATGGTGTGACCTGGTCGCCGATGATTCTCTGATTGGCGAAGCTGACTGGATATCCGAGGTCACGTAGCCAAGAGCGGTCGTGTGCGCTACCATGAGAATGAGGAAGCCTTATTGACAGTCTCTCCGGACTGACTATATGTCGGAGCATCCCGAGCGGCGGACGTATGCTCCGAATGCGAAACATTTTGTACCACAACATCTGGGGCCAGATGTTGTTGTACGAGAGAGGGGCCTCTCTCGCTCGCCGTCCGGATGGACCTGGACGAGCTAGGAACCGGACTAAAAGGCTTCCTCCGTTCTCCCTCTAATCCGCCGTCACTGGGTGTGCATTTGGTTGATTTATAGTGCTCGCATCACCCCAAAACTCCTTCTAGACTGCAACAGACGAACCCGGCTGCCGAACCATTCGATGAATGGACGCTACACCGAGCGAGCTAGCGGACGTCAAAGGCCGTCGAACCTACTAGGGTCCTCTTAGGCAATTGGCATATTTACATGAGCACTTTTCCGCTAGCTCTTCATTAATTGTGACGACGGAGGCACACTTTTGGAAGACATCACGGATACATCACCCTAATCTTGATCGTCTGACATAGAAATTGATAAAGTAGAGTGACCCTGCGGGGAAAGGACCGGAATGTCCAATTCCCCACTAACATACCGTGACACACGCTTCCCATGTTGTCATCGAAATTATCACATACAGAACAGGAGTTAGTGCGAGTACACTGACTACATATACAATGGTTATAAAAGTCAGAGGAAGATTTCCTCTTATTACAATTGACCAAAATCCTTTCAATGTGAAAAGAAAACAAAGTCCTAGTACTTGCACCAACCCCTGACAATCAAAATACATAATAATATGATCCATTAACATAGAAAAAATAATTGAAATCAAAAAATTTTGAAAAAATATTTTTTCAGAACAGCCCAAGTTTCTGAAAAGTAACATTGAGCCCTAATGGATCCCAAGCCTAAGTGTGGACAAAAATTTTAAAAATATTTTAAACAATTTATGCAACACTTACGAACAATAATAATGTATCTAGTTATGATTAAATTAACATCAAGATATTATTTTCAAGAAATCCCCCCTCACACAGAGGGCTGTTGTAAATGTAAACAATAAGTGTAAAAACACTAGAATAAGACTCCAGGCACCCTGGCCCGAAATCAGTTACCAATAATACACTATCTGATGCAAAACAGAGACTTCCAGGGAAGAAACTGTAGAACATCAGATGGTAGTTGCAGAACACTACGCCTAACCACCCGTAGATGAAGACATAAACATGGGGAAAAGAACAGAATTCATTCTGTTATTCAGCTAAAACTCCCAAGAAATTTTAGTAATAAAATTACAGAAAATATGCCAAAAGCATGGGAGAATAGCAAGAGGGGACTTAAAGGAAAGGGAGAGAGGAAAACACTGAACAAACAGTGTAACTTGATAACAAGAATGACAACAAAATGGCTGTTGCCTCGAAAATAGGTAACTTAACATAATTTCATTAAAAAATTTTAAGTTACAGCCCTGATAATTTTCTGTCACACATTTTTCCTCTCCTCCTTCTATATCCTCCTTAGAATCACCATTTCTCTAATATTTATGTGTCTGGCATCATTTAAACTGAGATTTACAAGCACAAAGATCAGTCAGATGTTAACTGATGAAGGGCCAAACTAAGAATGATTAATGGCGCCAATTTCGGAACGTCCTTGACACTGCGCATGCGCAGTAGAGGTGAAGTGTGGAGGCCCATTCAGGACATGTTTTCTTTGGTTTTAGATGCAAATTTTGGGGATTGGGGGGCAAAATTTGTGTTTGGCCCTATATTTTAAGAGTTAGCACCAGCTATGTCTGGGTCATTGGTACAGTATAAAAATATAAATGGTTTGTGTGATATTTTACCCAAGTTAATAAAATTTATAAATTTGTCCCTTGAGTGCAAGAAGGCTGAAGCATTGCAAAGCCTTCTTGCACTCAAGGGACGAAATACACCACCACCCATGGTATTTTGTAGATTATGAGGCCTAAAACATGAAATAAACCAAGAACATGAACTTTTGATGGCAAAGAAGTAATTACAAAAATAAAAAACCACACGCCCACATGCAATTTCACAAAAAGTGGCATTAGAAACAGAAAGTCTACATTAAGGGGTCTGAGCAGGTTTTTATAATCGATTCACTATTTCTTGATACATTTTTGTGAAAGTGTTCTTTTGGGGTTTCAACCAAAATAAGAACAGCCACAAATGAAGGTATTTGGTAAACGATTGCTGCATATTCCTAGAGTTCACGACTCGAAAGTGTCTTTCTCAGTGGAAGTTTAGTCTGTCAAGGAGGCATGACGAGTACGCCAACATGTTTCTTTACCGTTTTCTTTTTCCTGACTCCCGGTTGTATCTCTTAGATTCTCCCAGACTCAGCTTCGATACTTGACTAGTAACTATCCACGTTAGCGGAATAAATATCAAAATCTTCAATGCTATTGTGGATAGTACCTTCTACCAGGCTTGGCAATTTCAGGAGAGCGATTTTTTAGCTCTCCTTACTGCCCTTCTGAAAGAATTAAGGAGAGCGAAAAATTGCCCTCCTAAATATTTTGGTCTGGGATGATTGAGATTACATGTATTATGCTCACATTAAATTTTTGTTGTAAAGCAAAAATGTAATTTAACTTTGAAGTCACATAACATCGCGTAATTTCATTTTGAAAGTGGTTTAGTGGTAAAAGGTAATGGCTGCAACCATACCCAAATGCAGTTGCAATCATTTGAAGCAAAATGGGTCACAGCAATATTTTTTTTCTCTGTCAGTTTCAAGTTCAACAACTGACATCACAGTCAGAGGGGTAATTATTCAAGGAATATTGACACTATAATATACTACCATTACTACTATCCTGTCACTTGAAGCACTTGAACCAGGATGTGACTGTAGATTCAAGCAGACCTGTTGTCCAAGCAAGTCATACGCCTACCACTACCACCTTCAACCCCCCTTGGGGGGTTGAAGGTGGTAGTGGTAGGAGTATGACTTTCTTGGACAACAGGTCTGGGTACACACACAGGTCTTGTCAAGTGTGTGTTCAGTTGTTGAGTGAGACATCTAGATGTCTACGAGATTTCGCTTTACCTTAGTAAAGTTAATAAAATTACTGATGTAGTCTGTTGGTTTCAGTTTCAATGAGTTCGTTCAACTGGATACTTAAAATGCTGTGTAAAGCTAATTGCTCTCCTAAGCTGATTGAGGAGAGCGATTTTTTGCCCTCCTGCATTTTTCAGAATGCCAGGCCTGTTCTACTTTCTTAAATTCCACTTCTAATTATGACACAGAAGTTGACGGAACAACTCGTGCAACACAGATGTTAGGCGGCAGAGATACGCTATTACGCTGTAACTTTCAGTCCATTTATTGTTTAGGTGGCGAAGGAGCATCTCAATTCAGCGATTTATTCTCCATTTGTCATCACTATCGGATGTCGCATCCTCATCTTCTTTTAACATGAACTCCACCTCCATATCTAAAACTTAGAACAAATAATTCATTTATTAAACAATGAATGTTTTACAAATTTCCGTTTCCACCACCCTTTACATGTTTACCATCCTTTAAATCAAATTTCCTATTCCAAGCATTTTGCTCCAGGATCAGTTTTGACGCTGTGGCCAATAACACTTATAGAAATCCATTTGGCACCCAAAATACAGCATATGACATACAAATGTGGCACCAAAAATATACCATTGGTAGGTCCTGAAGGCTTTGTGGTTTATTATTTCAGGGGCAGGCCAGACAGAATTCACACTTCTCAAGTAATCTATAGGTAACGGGTGTTATCCAGGTTCTTGGCTATGGGTCAACAGAATTAAGAGTGTACCCATGTAATCTGAATCTTATAAAAACATTTCTTTGTTAGTCTTTACAAAGTATATCTTCTGTTTCTCAGGCCATTTTTTGTGAGAGGGCGTATTTTTTATTTTATTTCTTTATTTTGTAATTATTTCTTTGCCATCAAAAGTTCATATTCTTGGTTTGTTTTATGATTTAGGTCTCATAATCTACAAACCTGCATGGTGGTGGTGTATTTCGTCCCTTGAGTGCACGAAGGCTTTGCGATGCTAAAGCATCGCAAAGTCTTCTTGCACTCAAAGGACAAATTTATCAATTTTAATAACTTGGATAAAATATCAGAAACACATTTAATTTTTATTTTTTCAAGTTTGCATTGGTGTCAAAAAGACAGCAGGCGGCAGCCAAAATGACCATGCAGGAGGGCTTGAGAAACAGAATTTCAACTTTTTATACTTTTTTGGCCTTACAAATTTTTTTGTATCCTGCTTATTTTTATAAGCCGCCTGGAAGATAATAAATTATTTGCTACTAGTGTAACGAATTTGGTGACAGTAGTTGAAATAAAATACAACAAAATTTCTTAATTACTGTAATGTACTGTATTCGCCGGTTATAACCAGAAGTTTATTTGAGCTTTTGTTGGCTTCAGGTCATTTCCATGTTCATAATGAATCGATGTAACTTATTGGTTCAAGCAGGGACCAGCCGTGAGGGCGACTAGGGCGATTAAGTCGCCCTTCTAAGCCCAAAGTCGCCTAGAAAAATAGTCGGGGCGATTACAAGTCGCCCTCTAAAAATTGGCCAAAATGAGAAAAGGCTGAAGTGAACTGAGTGATGCGAGGTTTACATGAAAACGAGTATTTTCAAAAATCGAATGTGCTCGAGTGTGATAAATGGGCATTTTAATTCGTCAAATAAACGTCCATTTATTTGAAATCTCACGACAAGCAATTGTCCATTGTCGCTTTTGGCGGATTTTTTTATTTCTATTTTGTTGCGTTCCAGTCGGAGCTTCAAGTGTCGAAACGAAAATAGGTGACTTACGCGACTCAACAAAACAACCCAGTTTGAAAGTAGGTTACGTTGCTTAGGATGCCGAAAATGTATACACAACGGACGTATTTTATAACACATTATTTTCATTTCGATTTGCTGACGACTGTTAACTGTTGGGCTGTCTATTCCCGGAAAAACACGAATGGAATTGAAACACATGAAAAAAGCTTTAGTGATGTCAAGATAAGCTTTGTACAGGACACAAGTGTGCATGTGGATGATCTTGAAAAAGGGTCCTCCTAAACGATCTTGAAAAAGGGTCCTCCTAAACATCGGAATGACATGAAATGACGCGGAATGACACTGGAATGCCATAAAAATGATGCGGAATGACATTTCTTTTACAAAATACTCGACCCCAGAATGTATTTTGTTTATTAACTAACAAAGTACCTCCCAAGCAACCTTCTTACATCTGGTCCTGTTCACACTTTCAGACTTAGGAAATTATTAGCTTAGTAGACTTTGTTGAAAGGCAACCACAGGAGGGTGATGGGGGATTGGCACGAAGAAGAGGTGAGGGGTCATGAAGGAGAAGGTAGCAGTGGGGGATTTTCAGTCAATAATTACATTGTGATTTTTTAACCTGGCACAGATGCATCATAGACAACTGGACCTGGATTATTTGTACGTTAATGGAGGACCATAAATTGAAAATATGAAGGGGCGGCGGAGGTGGTACATGAATATTCTTAATTTTCCCCACTTGCCTATGAAGTCTCCCTACATGACTCTGCAGTCTCCCTATTTTTTCTGGAGGGAGACTTGAAGTCTCCCTAAAATTCCCCCCTAGGCTGGTCCCTGGGTTCAAGCCATAGTGCATTGTGCTGTTGTTTCATTCATCAAGATGATAGCGAGGGATCACTCAGATTCCAGTGTTAAAATTTGTCCCTGCAAAATTATCCAGAATAATAGTGATCTCGCCCATAATTCGTCGTCCACTTTACGTTTAGCAAAAGCTTTGATGAAGCTGACCAACCTTAAACTTATACACCAGGTTAATTATGGGGACACTTGAACCTGCAAAAAATAAACTGATATGGGTGCAGTAATTTAATGACCCGTTCAACTCGGCCCTGGTGAAAATCAACGTGTGTGACACTGGCTCTCTCTGGGTCCGAGTTCTATGGGAACCATCTACAGTAATTAAACCCGTTTGGGAATGAAATTGAACCCCTTTTTGAGTCGAAGGTGTAGTATGGCCGTGATTATTGACATATATTTCATAATCATGTACATTTCATATCATTCTTTTTGACTTTTTAATAAACCACGTATAAATATGTTGTTCATATTTTCTTATGTATTCACCCAGACCACGACACATGACTTGATATTTTTTCTACCTCCAGAGTTGAGTTATATTTTATTCATGCACCCATGTTTTGAAACTTGACTCAAGTACTCACGAACCTGAAGACCATCAATGAAATTCTTACCAGGGATCTAGCCTCTGGGGAGTCTTTCACCCCATCCCCTGTTACACTAGTCTGTTGGGAGTGAATTAACAATAAGGCAATTATAACCTTGGAATTTTGTAAACGTAGATAATTTTATTCATTTATTTATTTATTTAATTTTATTCATTTATTTATTTATTTATTTATTTCATTTTTTATTTTTTTTATCAATATCTTTATTATTTGTGTTTTTTGTGCAACTGAAATACTTAAAAGAGCCAGGTATTTATTTATTTATTGTATTTAAGGTCACATACTTATGCACAATGGCTAATCATGACCGTGACAGTTTTACAGGTGGAGGAATCCGGAGTACCCGGATAGAACTACCGAGCATAAAAGAGCCAGGTAATATTAAATTAAAATATTGTACTTTAAGTGCAATAAGGTGCCATCTGCAATGCTGTAGCATTGCAGATGCCTTGTTGCAATGAAAGGATGATACATGGTCAATTTGCTTGCATTTACAATCAGATTGCATTTGGCAACAAAATGTTTCTTTTGGCTGTAAAAAATTATTTGGCACCGAACAAAAATTCAACTTGGCTCCAAAGATTTTCAGACCAGCATGAACACTGCACAAGATACAGTGTAACCCTGTTAATTGAATGACCACTTTCCCAATGAAAATTATTCAATTAACAGGAGTATTCAATTAACAGGGATTGTGTCACTTTCCTGTATTTTAGAGATAAACTTAGCATTTAATCTATTATATCTTGTTTGACAGAGCTCTATGAGCTCTGTCAAACAAGATATGATAGATTAAATGCCTGTATCGGTTGTAGAGGCCAAATAGGTCTATAAGCAAAGAAAAACTGGGGAGAGACAGGGTAATTTCTTGACAGGTTACAAGATTTTTTATTCAATTAACAGGAGTTTACTGTATAACCTATATTCAAGTAACAGGTCAAATTTGTACTGGAGGTATGGTAAATGGTTTTGTGTTGGGAAATAATATTCAATTAACAGGGATATACAATTAAGAGATATCCAGTTAAGTGGGCTCCACTGTATTATTAGTAAAACCTGTGAGATCTCGTTTGACAAAGCTGGCGAGATCTTCATATTGATAGTAAAACCTGTGAGATCTCGTTTGACAAAGCTGGTGAGATCTTTATATTAATAGTAAAACCTGTGAGATCTCGTTTGACAAAGCTGGTGAGATCTTCATATTCAAGGCGTTTATGTCTACTAGAGTTTGATTTCACTGTCAGCTTCAATGGATTTGTTATGGCCGCTGAATACTGGATGCTTGAAGTCAAGATTAACCAGAAGTTTAAACCAATGCTGACCACTCAGAAGGACACTGCTAAATCGTTGCTTACATGGCCTTATTACACCATTACAGCAGGGCAGTATTGAAATTACAGAAGCGGTGAAGGAATCAGTATTTTTGGAGATAACAGTACAATATTCGGTTCTGACAGATTACTGGAACCAATTCCCAACGATATTTTCTTTATGGTATCACTGAAGTATATATTTCAATTAGAGTTACCCGTCTTAAAAAGTTGCACTTGGAGATGATACAATCACCAAAAATAAGCAGCCATGGGAAATTTCTTGTTTCAATAAACGTTTGAAACATTCTATTGACATCTTGCATTATTGTTGAATATTCCAGATAACTAAACAGGGCGATTGATAGCTTTTGGACTAAAAAATACAATTGACTATTGGTGTGTTTTTTGGGGAATTCCCTGAAAAATATGAGCAGGTGGCCGGTTATTCCCTTCCTGTCAGTTTTCCTCTGTTATTTGTTGCATGACTCCTCGTTTTCAGGTCAGGGAAAGAGCCTGATGGGTTATACTTGACAAAGATATTTGAATGCCAAAATTAAAGTAATGCAGTCACATTTTTTTCGCCTGAACGTTATAATGGTTGACTATGGGGAGATATTTAGTTCTGTGATACCTTATACTACCCAGATGCACGCCACCGTTCTATAGCAGCACTTATAATGCCCATTTTCAACTACCAACTCAATGTGATGATAAGACATGACGAATGTAATGAGTAATGAATGTTATATTTGTAAAAAAATGTTACAAATTACACGGGCTCTCGCCACCGATTAGTTGATGTAATAAAAAAGCTGAGAGAAAATACCCCCAGAGTATTTTTCAGTACATCAAATGACCAGTGGCGAGTATCAATGGAAATAAGTAATCCACGCGCCCTTCATGTTATTTTATATTATTGATCTGCTGGCTAACATCGTGAGTATTCGGTATATCAGTATACATATACATAGTATATATATATAACAAGTATATCCCTCATTGCGACAATTCGTCGTGGCATTAGACCATTGCTGCATGGTGTATATAGTATACAGCTCAGCTCTAAAAAACATTATCAAGATATCCCGGTAGAATTGAAAGCCGACTTATGATTTCAGAGGCACAGGTGGCTAACACAGCTTTAACTGGTAGAGTGCTGAAAGCCCATATTTGGGCTTTATTATGAAGTGCAGGTATTGCAACTTAGATACTTTAAATTTTGTGACTGTGCTTCGTATTATTTTTGAAGTGATATTATTTATTTATTTATTTATTAAGGTTTAATGACACTTTAATAGCCAAGGTCATATTGTGTCGGTTACAGTTTTACGGGTGGAGGAAGCCGGAGTACCCGGAGAGAACCACCCAGCAATGACGAGCAGCTGCCAGCTCCCCAGCATCGTAACTCCGCACTGCAGCATATACAGGGTTAGATTGGTTGAAGATATGCACATCATCGACGTGCAGTACGCCTTAGTACACGGCGTCATCATGCCCCAATGTGGACAATCGGGGTTAAGTGCTTTGTTCAAGGATAGAACGCTGGAGTCTGAATCGATCTCTCAGACGGTTACCCATCCAAGGGCTAACCGGACTCGTTGCTTAGCTTCGGTGATCTGACGAGAACCAGTTAGTGATATTATTTAGTGTGTTAGGATATGCCTTGTTACAATTTATGTGCTTTGTACTATCTTTAAAGTGATTATTTAGTCTGTTAAGATTTGCGTTGTTACAATTTATGGAGAGTGCCCAAAGGCACTCTCCTATAAATTGTAACAAGACAGACATGTGAACAATTTTTGACGGCCAAAAATAATTTAGCACTCTACCAGTTAAACAAACGTTAAATGTGTACTTACTTTTATCTTTATAAGCAACAGGATGTGCACTCCCAGTTCCAGCCATAAAGGTTGATCCGTGAATCTTTAGAGTAACTAGTTGGAATGGTTTATCTAGAAGAGCAACTACATACTGCCCATCTGTACTGAAACGCATCTGTTTTAACTGGAAGGTAAATTAGTTGAGATTAATCAACAAACTTTTACCACAATAGACAGTGGCGGAACCCGGTGGGCGATTATCCCACTTTGGATCCCAGAAATAATAATAAAAAACCCAACTGCATCTATTCTTATATTATTTCAGAAAATAGGATATGTCAGGTTGTACTGCTAGAGGATTTGTTTCAGAGAATGTTGCACATTACATGCCAAAACATCTGATTCACTAGTTTAGTTGGCTTTTACTTAAAAGGACTGTATGGAACGCACACATAGCATCCAGTGTATAGCAGCGTTTGGAGTCCCGCGTTCACTCGTTTAGACTGTTAAGTTTCAATACTACAAAATGCAGTGTTTCCCTTTATAAAAATGGGATTACCATCCTGTGGGTGTGTGTGTGTGTGTGGGGAGGGGGGGGGGGCATAGTTTTCTATGGTATACATGATAGTTTTAATCAGTATCATCCACTTAACTCTTTACCCAACAAATTGCCCGCATCCACCCGCGTAATATGCAAATTCAGTAGCTGAAAAAATATTATTTTTCGAAAAATTCCAACAAAATCATATCATGTCACCCCTCTTTGGAACGAGCTCATCGAGCTCGTTCCAAAGAGGGGTCACATGATATGGTTTTGTTGAAATTTTTTTTTAAAATTTAAAAAATGATATTTAAAATAAAATAAATTTTGAAATCGTCTGCGTTGATTAAAGGGTTAACACGATATATTCAGCCTTTAACTCCCAGCGGATTACAACCACATCCTCCTCTACGGAAATACTCTGAATTTGCAACTGACGTGTTATGCATGTATTGTACAAGATATCCAACCTAATATGTCATTTGTCTGTATATCAAATATATTTTTTTCTGTATAGTCTGTAAGCACCAACTGCTCATTCCTCACCAATGTCAAAGACACATCTACCCCTCCTATCACTTGCTAGCAGGAAAGTGTAAGATGCGGCTGGCGACCAAAATATATGTATAGATTGCGATTTATTTATTTATTTAGTTGTTCAGTTTGTTAATTAAAAGTTAGTTATGTAGTTAGTTAGTATTTAGATAATTACTTTAGTTATTAGTTCTTTAGTTAGTTATTTAGTTACTTAGTATTTAGATAGTTTGTTATTAGTTGAAATTTATCTATTTATTCAGTCAGTTAGTTAGTGTGTAGATGTTTAGTTAGTTATTTAGTTATTTAGTTAATTATTTAATTAGTTATTTAGTTAGTAAGGTATTTGGTTATTTATTAAGTTGTTTAGTTATTTAGTTAGTTATTTAGTTTAGTAATTTAGTTATTTAATTAATTAGTTAGTTAGTTAGTTAAACGTCATAGTCACGTCAGGTTTTGTTGCAATGGTAGCTAGCGTGAGCAGCCATCTTGTGACACCATCCCATAGTGATACGTCTTGTCAGTGCGCATGCACAGTTCATGTTGTTAGGATGACAATCGTTTCCGTCGTCCATTTAGATATTCGTAATTAGGTTTACTCTTATTCAAACACACCATCATAACATACCCCATCCTATTGTAGGCCATTGGGGCACATAACAACCAAATGTTACCATAGAAACCAAAGCGGTGGCCTCAAGTATATAAAATGGACGACGGAAGCATATGTCATCCCAGCACGCGTGACATGTATGCACTGACGTCACCTATCACAATGTGGATGATGTCGCAAGATGGCCTCTTACGCGAGCTACCAAAACAACAAAACATCCAATGTGGCCAGATACATGTCTCTCCTACTACTTGAATGAATAAATAAATAAATAAATAAAAAAATAAATAAATAAATAAACAAGAGCTGGACTTTCGTCCAGTGCATACCCCACGTGGTGTACTGCCTAGTGTGGACATACCTATGACCAACAAATATCATTTATAAATATTCTTGTATGGACTGATGGACAGATGCACAGATGGACAGACGCAATCCAGTGTACACCCCCCTTCCGTTTTCTTCGAAAGTTTTCAACAATTTCTAAGTCAAAAGGTATGGTAAATTGTTTGGTGTTTGGAAGTTTTATGCAATGAGGCAGAAGCCTTTGTCATAGGAAAACTGCATGCCATATTTCACCAAAATCCGATAACCCATACGTGAGATACAGGCTGAACAGACAAATAATGTCTATTTCCTACAATTTCCAAGTCAAAAAAGGGGGATAACTCTAAAAAGGAGAATGTGAGAAATACCATTGAATCCTTTTTTTAAAGTCTATATGATAAGCAGTGTTCATGGCAAATTTCATTGCAATAGAACATTCGATACCCAAGATACAGGCTGAACAGACAAAATTTGGCTCGGACGGACACAATTTCTTAGTGAACAATTAATAAAAAAAAAAAAATAATAAAAAAAAAATAACTAGTGTGGGCATATCTATGACCAACAAATATTATAAAAAATAATAATTTACTTAAGTTATGAATACTTTCGGACGGACTCACACATGGACGCACAGACGGATGGATGGACGGATGGACGAATGGACGGACTGACAGATGGATGGACGGACGCATGTAATCCAGTATACCCCCATTTTCTTCGAAAGTGGGGTATAATAATCATTATTGCAAAGCTGATAAATATTCCAGAAGAGTTCATGATCAATACCAACGGTAGTTCGAGTACAATCTTTGTTCAAGTAAAGTAATGTGAAGATTGAAACTTTGGTTACCCAAATTGTTTTAAGCACACGATCAGCACAGAAATGATGAACAGAGCTGATTTTGATATAAAAGAAAGTTTAATGGGTTTCCCTGTTATTTGTAACACTGTTCATAATGTAACCGCCATGCCAGGCAAGCACTATTCCCCAAAATCGCAATTATCGCAAAAATGCAGGAAGGCAATACGGGGAGGGCGGATATGCAATTTTTTACACCCTTTTATATATTTTTAAATTACACCCTAACATTCACATTTAACCCTCTACCCAACGCGGACAATTTCAAAATTTATTATTTTAAATATCATTTTTTAAAACTTTTCAAAAACTTTCATCCAAACCATATCATGTGACCCCCTCATTGGAACGAGCTCGATGAGCTCGTTCCAAAGAGGGGGTCACATGATATGGTTTGGTTGAATTTTTTTGAAAAATATTTTTTCAGCTGCTGAATTTGCATATTATGTGGGCGGATGTTTCCGATTCGTTGGATAAAGGGTTTTAAAGACCAAATACTAATTACAAAGGAGCCCAGTATAGTCTTTTGCTGGAGTTTGAATGAGACATCTCAATCTTTTTGCTAGGATTTGTGCAGCTTAATGTTGAAAACTCATACATTTTTATAATCAAATCATCCATTTTTATAATCAATAGGTATAAAAGGTGATATAGTTTGGAAATATGAACTGAAATGTAAAACTAATCCATTTTAGGTCACACAAAGTAGATCTTCTGTTTCTCAGGCCATTAAGTGTAAAATTGCATGCGGGCGAGCGGTTTTTTATTTTATTTTTTATTTCAGTAATTACTTCTTTGCCATCAAAAGTTCATGTTCTTGGTTCAAGTTTTAGGCCTCATAATCTAAAGAATAGCATGGGTGGTGGTGTATTTCATCCCTTAAGTGCAAGAAGGCTTTGCAATGCTAAAGCATTGCAAAGCCTTCTTGCACTCAAGGGTCAAATTCATCAATATTTTTAACTTGGGTAAAATATCAGACATAAACCATTCAATTTTTATTTTTTTAAGTTTAAACTGGTTATAAAAAGAGAGCATGCGGCAGCCAAAAGGACCATGCAGGAGGGCCTGAGAAACAGATTTTTTATTTTTTTAGGCCTTATAAAGTAATCTGTATTGATTACGATATTTATTACAATAATACTAATCATTCTGGGGCAATTTGAACTTTATTTTCTCGAAAATACACGTTTTAGAGTTCTAAGGGGGTGGGTGTCCAAAATAGAGAGTAAAAATTTTGTTTTTGCATAAAAGAGAGTGTGGGTCCCGCAAATGGTCCAGAGCAAATTTTTGGCATATCTTCCTGCCTTTTTTCAATACCTCTTTCCCCCTTCCTATTTCAATATTCTTTTTAACTTTTTATCTCTAAAACATTACTTATGAGCCTAACATTGGATCCTGGGAGAGGGGTGGCTCAGTACGTAGAGATGCAGGCTGCAAGCCAAGGGGTCATCGGCTTGAATCCCACCTACGGCAACCGCGTTGTGTCCTTTGGCAACACACTTAATCCCAGTTGCCTACATGGGGACACGGTGGCATTGTGTACTAACGCGGAATGTACGTCGATGGTGCTCTGGTCTTCAACCAATGCTAACCCTGCTTTGTGGAGTTAGTATGTTGGTGAATCTGACAGTTACTCGCCATTGCTTGGTGGTTCTCTCCAGCTTCCTCCACCCGTGAAACAATCCAACACAAGAGTTTTTAAACCCCAATAAATTAAATAAATAAATAAATAAATAAATAAATAACATTGGATCTAATGAGGCGGTAAAAACATTATTAATACTTTAAGAAAATTTATTTGCCACTTTTATCTTCTTGTCTTGTTAAAAAATGATATATTTTAACAGGAATTGCACGTACCGGAGCATCAAATGTGAATGATCCAATTTCATCATTCGTCTCTTTGTCCCACAACCGGAATGCATTTTCATTAGCATCCGTCGAATAACTCAAAATCAATGGACTTCCCTCAACAAAATCTATGTCAATGAAGTTGCTATTGTGCCCATAGTGTCTGTGCAATAGTTTTCCTGAAAATTATTCACTATATTTAAAATGAAATATTAGTTACCAGGTTTTAGATATATATAGAGGATATGGAATGAGTGTTTTTCTCATATAATATTTCTGAAACAAGTCTAAGAATTTTCCGTTTGGGCGGACGAGTTTCATAAATATTATATGAGAAAAACACTCATTTCATATTCTATTTATCATATGACACACACATGCACACAAAAAACCACCAATAATTCTGCATCAAATGATTAAATTAAAGGAATTTCAACTTCAAAAAGCATTGTGACTGAGACGCATCGCTCATTGTACTGTGAATTCACCGCAGAAAAAATAAAGTTTTTTATTTTTGCCAGGATTTGTTTTCTTTAAGCACCGTCAATAAAAGCATACTCCAATAATGTCCAGAATAAAAACAAAATTACGATATTTGTGGTATTGGAACTTAATATGACTTTTTAATACAATATAAGCCATTCTAAATAGAGTCCTCCCAACTCACACAACGTCACACCAAGTGGTGTAAAAAGTAATTTTAATTGGGCCGCCGATAAGACAGTACAAAAGTCAATTCCATCGATTTCGACTTCATACTGATCTCCCGTTGTTGCCGATACTTTTCGAATTATGGTTGCTGTCCCTGCGTTGTCGATTTGAACTTTTGAATTGAGTGTAAAATCAGACATCGTGGCTTTGTTATTGTTTTGAAATAGTTCTATTTATAATCATGTGCGTACGAATATCGCCCAGTCTATTTTCTTCAGCCAAGCAAATTGTGTAGTTTCCAAATTGATCAGTGAAATCGCTCAATGGCTTTATTTATCAATGATCGATATGAAATCAAAATATTGAATGTTTTGAAGCGAAAAGAACGCATGTATCATATGATAAATTTATTTATTAGGCTTTAACGACACTTTAACAGCCAAGATCATATAGTGTCGGCGACAGTTTTACGGGTAGAGGAAGCCAGAGAACCACTGAGCAACAGCAAGCTGCTGCCAGCTTCCCAACATCGTAACTCCGCACTGCAGCACAGGCAGGATTAGATTGGTTGAAGAAGTGCGCACCATCGACGTGCAGTACGCCTTAGTACACAGCGTACACGGCGTCATCGTGCCCCCATGTGGACAATCGGGGTGAAGTGCCTTGCCCAAGGACACAACGTGGGAGTCCGAATCGATCGCTCAGACGGTCACCCATCCAAGGACTAACCAGGTTCGACGTTGCTTAACTTTGATGATCTGACGAGAACCGCGCCCCCTTTTAGATATGTATACTCTTATAAGGGGCGCCACAAATATTACCGACTGTATACATGATTTGCCCCGACAAGAAGGGCATACCTTAATGTTAGAATATTTTATCAATTGCGACCTGATGAATCAGGTCGCAATTGATAAAATATTCTAACCACATCAAGGTACGCCTTCCTCGAAGGTATGCCTTAATAAATGGTGTTCGAATATGAATCAGTCGGATTATAGTTCGAAACTGTAGAGTTCTTGGAAGTTTATTTATCGATAAACTAGCAGGGTTACCCGGCGTTGCTCGGGCCGAGGAAAGTATTAAAATTACCCCTAGTACACCACTTTGAAGACGTATATCGGTGAGAAAAATTTTGGTAATAAGTGTTGGTGCCCCTCTACACCCCCACCCCACCCCGTCACTTTTTTAAACTTGACCATTAGATTCCTGGTAAAAAAATTACCCCTAGTAGACCCCTTTGAAGACCTATATCAGTGAGAAAAATTTTGGTCATAACTTTTGGTGCCCCTCAACGCCCCCACCCCACCCGATACTTTTTTAAACCTCACCATTAGATTCCTGGTAAAAACGTACCCCTAGTAGACCCCTTTGAAGACATATATCGGTAAAAAAAATTTTGATTCTAACTTTTGGTGCCCCCCCCCTACACTCCCACCTCACCCACTTTTTTAAGCCTAATGATGACCTCCGCCATAAAAAAGTACTCCTAGTAGACCCATTTTGGACACTCGGGGTGGCCCCATATTCATTTCTATAGCGGACAGACAGATAGACATACATACAGACATCTATAAACTATCATTCTAAAATATAGTATAGATACACGCAGTAGTTGTGACGCGTTGACATACCAACTTCTTATTTTATTAGCGAGTACCATTCTATACACAAAGCACATAAAATGAGAGTTTTGGTCACTCAATATTTAAGAAACGAGTCTACTCGCAACTGTTTGACCTCATATTCTTTCAAAAAAAGGTTTGACAAGTGGGGGCATTTGCGTTCCATGGCACTATGGAGTTGGCAAGAGAGTAAACTAAATTCTATGCTGATGACTCCGATTGGGGTGTAGATGTAATTGTGGTTACGTATATGAAACCCCAGAAGACTACTTCCTGCAGTGTCCGCTTTACGCAGATAAGCGGAATATTCTGGTGCAGAGCCGGATTGATTTAAACGTATCATTTTCAGACCAACTCTTTGGGAACGCCCGATTTAGTGGAGATGAAAATGAAATTATTGTGAAAAGTGTGCATAATGTCATTCCTCACGGAGACGAAGCATTTTGACGAGCCATAGAATGTATGTGTATGCATATGTATGTTTTAATATGTACATATATGCAAGCATATGTATGTATATGTGTGTAGATGTTCATATATGTATATATATGCATATGTATGTGTACGTGCTGGCTAACTCTGTGAGTCTGCGGGAAGTGTTCGTCAAACTTGCTATTGTTCTACCAAGTAAGATAGAGAAATGTATACTAAACAATATTTAGCCGCCCATGTCCAGATTATATTAAATAACCCATACTTTTTAAGTATACATTATCCTTATCTCCATTTGCACCTACCTGCACCATTCTATTAATGTCTTGTTCATTGTTAGAGAGTGGGTCTATTTATTGGCATAGCATGTTTGCCAAACCCATTTCTGTTTCAAGAAATAAAATATTGTTTAAAAAAAAAAGAAACAAGTCTCAGAATTTTTTGTTTTGCCGAGCCTCTGGCTCTGGCAAACGGGAAATTCGTAGATGAGTTTCATAAATACAGTATGACCAAAACACGAATTTCATATTCTGTTTATCATATGACACCACAGTTACCAAAACACGTCTTTTAGATAGAAAAGAAGGGTTAAAGAATGAAATTTCACATTTGACTGTGACGTCGTACACCATAAGCACAAGAATGTCAAGATGTCTTGAAGTAGCATTAATTTAACCAGTCAGTAAGCATTCTTTTTGAAAATGATCAATCAAATCAACCGAAAGTGTTGTGATGCATTAATTAATATTTATTGAATATATGAAATGGTGATAAGCCGAGAAAACGGAAAAGTTATATGATAATTGGACATACCCGGCCCCATTTGCTATATCCGATTACATAGACCTCCATGTGTGTGGTTGTGTGTGTGTATGTATGTGTGTGACAATGGTCCAAGTTTCAAATTTGATCTCAACAGTAAGTTATTGATTACTAGAAAAGTGAATTGATATCAAGGGAATCAATCCAGAGAAAAATGTCTCAACTGAAACATATTATTGGGGTGTTACACCCCGCATTTTATTCCCACATCCAGGTATTATCTACGAATATAACACAGACACTTCAATGGTTTCTTCTTTTCAAGACGACGCTGGAAATGTTTTAGGGTTGGATCTTATCTGCAAACAAATGAACATCTGCAAACAAATGAACAGCTGTCATCTTTTATGTAGCAGGCCTGGCATTCTGAAAAATGCAGGAGGGCAAAAAATCGCTCTCCTCAATCAGCTTAGGAGAGCAATTAGCTTTACACAGCATTTTAAGTATCCAGTTGAACGAACTCATTGAAACTGAAACCAACAGACTGCATCAGTGATTTTATTAACTTTACTAAGGTAAAGCGAAATCTCTTAGACATCTAGATGTCTCACTCAACAACCGAACACACACTTGACAAGACCTGTGTGTGTACCCAGACCTGTTGTCCAAGAAAGTCATATGCCCACAACTATCACCTATAACCCCCCAAGGGGGTTGAAGGTGGTAGTGGTAGGCATATGACTTTCTTGGACAACAGGTCTGCTTGAATCTACAGTCACATCCTGGTGCAAGTGCTTCAAGTGACAGGATAGTAATAATGGTAGTATATTATAGTGTCAATATTCCTTGAATAATTACCCCTCAAACTGTGATGTCAGTTGTTGAACTTAAAACTGACAGAAAAAAAAATATTGCTGTGACCCATTTTGCTTCAAATGATTGCAACTGTGTTTGGGTATGGTTGCAGCCATTACCTTTTACCACTAAACCACTTTCAAAATGAAATTACGTGATGTTATGTGACTTCGAATTTAAATTATATTTTTGCTTTACAACAAAAATTTAATGTGAGCATAATACATGTAATCTCAATCATCCCAGACCAAAATATTTAGGAGGGCAATTTTTCGCTCTCCTTAATTCTTTCAGGAGGGCAGTAAGGAGAGCTAAAAAATGGCTCTCCTGAAATTGCCAAGCCTGATGTAGACAACCAACACTGTTCTTTGGGCGATATCAAATTGTGCTTTCAGTTGATTATCTCATTGTCAACTGACAGTACATACTATTGGGCAAGGTTTTTCCTCCTAAATTGAACACAAAGGCATCTATTCGCATTTTAGACAGCTCTGAGACAGCACAGCGGTGGGTCAAGGAAAGGGATACGTGCATTTGAAGGTCAAACTGACATGCATTCGCTGCCTTTGGTATAGGTTTTGAAAACAAGAGGCCCCAGGGGGCCTGAGGGTGCTCACCTGACATGGTATTCTAAATATCAAACCAGGGACTTTACTTGAATAAGCTGCATACGCCCCTCCTAAGAAAAAATACCAACTAGATGAAGCGATTGTGCCCACACAATACACAGGATTTTCCTTCTATTTTCAGTACCTGCACTTTTACGTCCCAAAATTGAGATAAACGCATAAAAAACAGATTTTTTTCCCAAACAAAATACTTTCAGCCTAAATTTTTTTCTTCTTCTAAAACGCATAAAAAACGATAAAACTAATTTCCGGATTTTGGTCCAAAATTTTCTAAGTCCCACCCGGCCCCCAAATTTTTGGTGTAAAAAAAAATAATTTTTTTGTCTTAAAATTGACAGAAACGCATAAAAAACACAAAACAAAACTTCCGGATTTTGGTCCAAAATTTTCTAAGCCCCACCCGCACCCCAAATTTTCAGGGGAAAAAAAAAAAAAAATTTGTCTTAAAATTGACAAAAATGCATAAAAAACCCCCCAAAAAATTTCCGGATTTTGGTCCAAAATTTTCTAAGCCCCACCCGCACCCCAAATTTTCAGGGGGAAAAAAAAAAAATTTTTTGTCTTAAAATTGAGAGAAATGCATAAAAAACAGAAAATTTTAAGTCCCACCCGGACCCCAAATTTTCAGGGGAAAAAAAATAAAATTTTTTGTCTTAAAACTGACAGAAATGCATAAAAACAAAAAAACAAAATTTCCGGATTTTGGTCCAAAATTTCTAAGTCCGCAATGGGACCCCAAATTTTCAGCCTAAATATGAACCCAGGGACTTGGCTTCAACAAACTTGAATCTCACCCCCCAAGGATGCTGCATACCAAATATCAAAAGATTCTTATTGGTAGATCTGAAGACGAAGATTTTTAAAAAATGCTCCTCATATTGCACTAATTTAAACATTTTAAAAATAATGAAAAGCAAGGACTTCTCAGTTTCTCGGGGTTTCTACATGGATCATCAACATTAAATTTGCCTGGTGATTGCCAAAGTTTCTGCTAGATAAGAGAGAAGGAGAATGAATCGATGACCGTGATTGCTGCAAATAACAGTGTTATTATTATTATTATTTATTGGTGTTTACGGTCAAATACTTATGCATAATGGCTAATTATGATGGTGGCAGTTTTACGGGTGGAGGAAGCCTGAGTACCCGGGGAGAACCGCCGAGCAATGATGAGCAGCTGCTAGCTCCCCAACATCGTAACTCCACACTGCAGCACAGGCAGGGTTAGATTGGTTGAAGACATGCGTACCATTGACATGCAGTATGCCTTATTACGCGGCGTCATGGAGCCACTATGTGGACAGTCAGGTGAAGTGCCTTGAAGTGAAGTGGACACAATGCGGAGTCCAAATCGATCGCTCAGATGGTCACCCATCCAAGGACTAACCGGGCTCGGCGTTGCTTAATTTCGGTGATCCGACGAGAACCGATTGCTGCAATGACACTGTGCCCCCGCAATAACAGTGGTGACAGAGCTAAAATCAAAGTGTGTGAGTGTATACCTGTGTGTGGCTGGAGGGAGTGCTACACTTGTGGTAACAAGGGCAGCGGTGAGTACAGCCCATCGGGGGTCCACCACACACTCCCATCGGGGAAACTGCCTCCTGTGTTTCGAGCTTGTTGAGGAATAACCTAGCCTCCTGTCAGGAAATCCTGGCGCCACCCTTATATAATTAGGTGGTTGACTATTTTTCAGTGTTTGTATTATAAACATAAGTTATGACGCCCTCGACGAAAGGAGCTTGTTACAGGTACGAGTAATAAGCTGTGTTTCTGAAGTCAAAAAAAGGAATTTTTTTCAACTATTTCAGATTTTGTTGCCAAATGTCAAATCACTATTGTGAGTTTGACTCCAATTCAATCATTCCAGTAGACTGGGATGGTCTCTATAATGGTATTCTTCAAAAGGCTGAACAAACTTTACCAAAATGCTTTAATATCACGTGACACTTATTAGCTTACCATCTTTTAGATCGTGTATCCTCACAATAAAATCTCTGTGTGTTGATATAACCCTACTCTTGTCCAGTACATTGAAATTATGTACGTCCAGATTCTTATCTCCATACACGTTGGGGTTTATGCAGTCTCGATCAATGTAAACATCTCGGTCGATTATGTGTAGCGGCTCTTTTTTACCTGAAAGAAGAAATGCTGGTTCGTTCATATTCAGCCAATCTTTTCAAATTTTCAGGTTGCCTCTACCCAACCTTGATGTCACACCTTCAAAATGTCTGCCTATAGTTTGTTTCAGAGTCATATCATTATCAATTAGATTTCCATAAATTTATATTTTAACTCTTGATTAAAACAGTCCATTATACTTTCCTGACACTTTATGTTCAATGTATTGTGACTTAAATTATTTAATTTCTTTTTTTATCCCTTTTAGAAATTTTATTCAAATTTAATTTCATTACACAAAAATTACAGTCAAAAGACTTAAGACTATTATTACATTGAGTCCACAGTTACGATGAAGTCAAAATTCCAAGCACCATATATTTCCCATGATGCAACTTGGAATCTAACCAATTCAGCCTTGTTTGACAGAGCTCAGTGAGCTCTGTCAAACAAGGCTGAATAGATTAGATTCCTAATTGCCTTATGGGAAAAAAATGAAAGTTGTAAATATCAACATCAATGTGTTTCTTGACACAGAAGCCTTTTTCTTTTTCTTTTTTTTTTGAGGGGGAGGGGGGTACAGAATGTCTGGAATGGCCAACTAAAGAAGTTTACTTGTAATTTTGCTATTATTAAATTTTGTGATGGCTAAAAGGTTTTTGAAAAATCGTGACATTGACGCCATAGCTGCGACGGGTGGTGCAATCTCACAAAATTCTAAGTTCATCAAGGGCCATAACTCCAAGAAAAATATTTGGAACAACACATGCATTGAACAGTAGCTAGACATCAATAAGATACACTTACATGCCAAATATAAAGTCATTCCATGAAGTATTTCAAAAGTTATTGAATTTTGAAACTCGTTGGTCACAGACAAACTCGTTGGTCACAGACAGACCAACCGATTGACCGACCGACCGACCGACATTGCCACTTATAGAGCTGCTAGTCGCAGCTAAAAATACATATATAAGTTAACATTTTTAATTATGTTCTGTATTTGTAATGTTGCGTGTGGTATAACACTTGAAACTGACTATACCACAATTTGAGGATTAAACATATTATTCTCTTCTACACCAAGGCGCACTCAGCCAACTTTCCAAAAACTTAGTTGATGATAGGAAAATTCAAAAGGTTGGCCAGTTGGGAAGTAACCAAAATGTTGTGGTGAATGTAAGTGATATTTTGTGTGAATTTCGTAATAGGTGTGAATTTTAACATAACATGTCCTTGAAGAAACTATAGTATTTCATCGTTTCTCAGACCGTCAATGAAATATATATATGTATAGGATATAGCTAGGGTGAATAATAAAGTCAAACAGGCAGTAAAAGAGATGTTTGATTCGTAGGGCCATAGGCTGGAGATGAGATGTTTATTTATTTATTGGTGTTTTAAGGTAACATACTTATGCACAATGGCTAATCATGACCGTGACAGTTTTACGGGAGGATGAAGCCGGAGTACCCAGAGAGAACCACAGAGCAACGACGAGCAGCTGCCAGCTCCCCAACATCGCAACTCCGCACTGCAGCACAGGCAGGGCTAGATTGGTTGAAAACATGCGCACCATCGACGTGCAGTATGCTTAAGTACACGGCGTCATCGTGCCCCCATGTGGACAATCAGGGTTAAGTGCCTTGCCCAAGGACACAACGCGGGAGTCTGAATCGATCATTCAGATGGTCAACCATCTGAGGACTAACCAGACTCGACGTTGCTTAACTTCGGTGATTTGACGAGAACCGGTTACCGCAATGCCACCGTGCCCCTGAAGATTAGATAAACAATAGTTATGAAAAGAATATTCTCGAAAGTATTCAATTTCCCAATGCTTCCCAATAACAGATCGTGCTGTAAAGACAATACTTAAGACTATACTTTAAAGACTAAAAATGAATATACTGATGATGTGAATATTTCCATGTCAACGCAAATTAAATATTTACAACATTTTTAGTTATTATCGATAAAAAACAAGTTCCGAGATTGGAAAAAATGGAATTTCACCTTGCATGTCATGCATTTGACTGTGACGCGTCGCAGCTGCACACAGTAATACATCCTAACCACATTAATTTGACACATATCTTTTCGGTGATAACCAATCAGAAAGCATTCTTTTGAAATTGACCGATCACATCGACTGAAGGTGTTTTGAAGCACTAATTAATATTTATTGAAAATATGAAATGGTAATAATCCGAGAAAACGGAGACGTTCATAAGATAAATAAACTTACCAAATACATCTATCTTTACAATGTAGTTTTCTGATGGATCTTCCCTGCATTCTGAAAACGGCGGCCTTCTCCTGACAATGGCAAGGATATGTCCGTCATCTGTTACCGAAACACATTCGCTCCCACTCAGCTCCCCATCATCTGGTATAGCGTACCGATCGACCCCAGCCTCCGAGGATTCAATATCCCGAATATGCCGATACGCATTCAAATCGAACACGGATAAGGGGCCATTGTTGGAATAAGCACTTGCAATGCTTTCCGTTTTATTTACCTGAAAGTAAATTTGCACTATTTTGATAAAGAGCATACCCAGAAGATGTATGTGTGGGGTGGATGTGGGTGTATGTGTGTGTGGAGAGGGACACACAGAGCAGGTGCTCGCCCGTCCCCACCAAACGAAAACTGATACCAAGAATATTATTCGTGAAAGTTATTTTTGGCCCATTATTTATTTCTTTATTTATTGATGTTTAAGGTCACATATTTATGCACAATGGCTAATCATGACCGTGACAGTTTTACGGGTGGAGGAAGCCGGAGTACCCGGAGAGAACCACCGAGCAACGACGAGCAGCTGCCAGCTCGCCAACATCGTAACTCTGCACTGCAGCACAGGCAGGGTTAGATTGGTTGAAGACATGCGCACCATCGACGTGCAGTACGCCTTAGTACACGGCGTCATCGTGCCCCCACGCGGACAATGGAGGTGAAGTGTCTTGCCCAAGGACACAACACGGTTGCCGCAGGTGGGATTCGAACCGAGGACCTCACGGCTTGCAGCCTGCACCTCTACCTACTGAGCCACCACGCTCCCATTTTTGGCCCATCAGAAGCACCTAAGGTTAACGCTGTGTCAGGTGATTGACCCGCTATTACTTAACCCCTTGAACCCTAGCGGCCGCTTTTCCGACTAGGAGCCTCATACGCTATAATGTCATTGAATAGAATGGCTGTTCAGTAAATGTATGGGGTAGATCAATCAATATTTTCAACGTGCAGCCCCGAGGCTGCATGTTGAAAATATTGATTGGACTACCCCAAATAATGAATATGGACTCTTCTAATTGCTGACATTGAACCGGTACGGAAGATACCACTAGAGTTCAAAGGTGCAATGGATTGGCATTCGCTTCAAATTTTCAAAAAATGTGATTTAAAACAAAATAACAAAGTGATTTTAACTTGTTTATATCACAGTAAACATACACTTCTTCACTTCCCGTGGTTTCCATGATGTGGGATAATAAGTAACAATAGGCTGTTTGAATACATGTTTGTTTACAGTGGAAGAGACAGGGAATTTAAAATACGGGTCAAGGTGAGATTAGTTGGTTCTCAAATTATAACAAACATCAATAAGAAAACCTAATTGTTTTATTAACGCCAAAAACATGGTAGTTGTAAACCAGATATGAATAATGTTCTATATTTAACTTTCAGTTTATCAGTTAGTCTATCCCGGAGGAGACCGCAATTTCTGTTAATGCTTAAAACCCTAATGCCTTGAGTGGTAACAGCTTATGCACTACAGTCGATGGGAAAAATGGGGCGTCTATTTTCTAAGTGTCGCAGAATCAAGTAATAATTTGATCCTATAATTACCGATACCCCTTCCCAATCTGTATTTACTTTGTTGCCTGCACGTCGGGTGGAAACTTAGTATCTGCGCTAAAATTTAAGCGCAATGAGATGGAAGGGTCAGACTATAGTAAATGGTTTTTGAACAGACTTAAATCTGATATCAAACAATATTAACATTATTTTCTACAGAAGCTGAATAAAGAAATCAAAGAAAAGTGGTACATGTACAAATGAAGAAAGTAGAACAAAAATACTGAGTTAGTCTATTCTCAGACTTAAACACTTGGTCCAATAACTGTCCGCAAAAGATATACAGTAGCTATTTAAGGCAATGAAAATACACAGAACGACACATGTGTGTGAATGGATTAATCGATACGGCACGAGTGCCAGCGCGGAAGGATAAAACGAGAAACCACAGGCCTCGAGTTTTATCCTTCCGCGATGTTGCAGGTGCCTTATCGATTAAGCCATTCATACGTATGTATCTTTCTGTGTTTATTACATGCCTTCACGTCTATATAAGCAATTATTAGAAGAACACTCAGCAATTCATTTGACAACTCATCCCAAGAATTCCAATGTGTTTTATGTGCCAGTAGTTACATAGACCAAATTTGCGAGGGGAACCCGTGTTACTATTTCGTCCCCTGAGATCCAATGTGTTCTATGTGCCTACTGGCACATAGAACACATTGGAACTCAGGGGACGATTTTAAGCTATCGCTAGCAATTCAAATTGTAATTGCGGTGCACGATTTGTAGACAATTACAGCAAAATTTCGCTCTATTTAAAAATAGTCCATCTACGACTTCTGTTCGGAAATGTGTGTGGAACGGATTTTTATTTTCCGAATGGTTTAGTGTTGCTGTATAGATGGGGATTTCATAAAAGAGGCATGTAATAAATAAACTTTCCAGCTGGAGTGTAAAAGAAGAGGTCCCGGCGTGTTCAGAAGAATCCAGAATCCAACGAACTCATAAAGCAAATACAAAACTTCAGTTGAAGCTTTCCACTAAGTAGGGACTTCACTGCGAATCTATATTAATGACTATGGAGTAAGTAGTAATGCTGAAACGCCTAATTAATTTTGATAATTATGTAATCGCGGTCTATAATAACCGGTTATCTCTGACAGTTCTCAAGCTCACAATGAGATCGAAAACATCTTATTTCACTACAGTTAAAACTAGAAGTCCTGTCACGAACTATGCGCTTATCTAGGCTTAATTGCGCATATGAATTGCGCGCAAATGCCATATCGAATGGCATCCAAAGCATGGCAGGTTCTCCTGGTTACTCATAGCAAACACAGGCAATGTTTCTGCCAATGGACCTCCGGGTCCTTTGGCTGAAACATTGCTTCTGCACAAACCACATGTACAGAAGTTGATAGCCTTACTTTACTCATAATGCGTAGATCAATGCACAGATCGACGAGCTATTTGTGCGCATTTCATGACAGGACTTCTAATTTTAACTGTAGAGGTGTCCGTTTTTACCACTACCAAACAACAAAAAAAAACCCGCGGAAACACCAGTTTGTCGACAAGACATGTGTGACATTGAATTATACTCTCCAATTTATTTTTAACCCTTTAAATCCCGTGGTATCTTCCATATCATTTCAATGGCAGCAGTTGGAAGAGTCCATATTCATTTTTTGGGGAAGGACCAATTAATATTTGACAATATTGGTTGATCTGCTCCACACTTTTACTTAGCGGCCATCCCACTTAATGAAATTATGACGTATCATATTCCTGGACTGGAAAAGGGTCGTTCGGTTTCAAAGGGTTAAAATCATATTTGTTATTACTGAGATAATACTCAAATGTGCCCCAAAAATGATTGGCAGTGCACACATAGACATAATGCAAACTGATCCATGTCATAAACAACACCAATGTAAGATTAAGTCGCTGACCAGGGAAAAAACCCAGATACCACTGTAAAACTTTTATTTTTTGATTCTTTGTACATTATAATTATATTATGGTCCTGCAGAAACGTCTCAGAAAAAGCTCTACACACATGATGTTCTGCCTTCGTAATAATGAAATGTCGAAAGTTCACGTTTGTGTTATTCTTTTTGTAATTTTTTTTCTCAGCTTCCAACAGACTCTGAAGTCAGAATAATGAGCTGAATATTATTTGTGATACCAATATACTAATAATGATAAGGAAGGGGTGCCCATCGTGAAACAATCGCTTGAACAGACGAAAACAGCTGCGACAATACTATGTCCATCATGGGACAAAATTATCCACTCCCATTGGTACTAATCAATCACCCATTTCTTTGAAAATTAAAAAACATTTTTTCCGATAAACCGTCATAACACCGGAAAATATTAGTTGAAATAATTCCAGAGTGCATGTACAAACAAACTTTGTCGGTGATTCGACAACGTTTGTTCGAACACGTGATACGGAATAGTTTATGGTATGCCAGACACCATACCAGACTCCAGAACTCTCGAATACAAAGCCGTTAAAAAGATGAGTGTGCACGAAGCGAAAACGAATTTGGCTAGAGGTTTCATATGTTAACCGCTCTACTGCATAATTCGGCTGTATTTCTTGAATGCATTTTTTTTTCATGAAAAGCAGATTGTTATCGATAATGTGTTTAACTGGCTGACAGCTTTCCCAAGACAAGTAGTCAGTTATAAAGCGGCTATCCGACTAGCCGTTTCAGCACTAATATATCGACCTTAGCAATGCAGATGTTGTTGTTTCACTAAAGGTATTCTTTATATATGTTCCAATAAGAGACAAATGTTCGCCCTCTGATTGCATGAGAGCTGGAATCGTTTCTTTTATGTTTACAGCTCCAGTAGCAAATGTTACTGTCTGACGTCATGACGCAAAATATTGAAAATGATGTGGCCCGTTTCATAATTTCTTCATCAACGGAGTGACTAGCAAGCCACTTCATTTTTCTTTATTTTTTACACATGCGGCAGACAGTGTTTCGGATAAAGTGAACTAAGATGGAATGAGTTTATCTGATTTATTGATTATTTATCCAGTGTCGTTGTGGAGTAAACGAGAGGTTTATCTGCTAAACCTATGATCGTTAAAAGCTGCCTTGCAGAAAAATCACAAATGTAGGTTTTTGGCTACTCGTAGTGTCTAATTGGAGCATATTATAAGTTATTCTGTTTGTTGACAGGGGACATGGTCTCACATTCCCTGCATGAAATTTATATTCAACCGAGGCGTCAGCCGAGGTTGAATATGTTTCATGCAGGGAACGTGAGACCATGTCCCCTGTCAACAAACAGAGTAACGTATATGTCCCGCTCTTACACAAGTAAAATTGACTTGGAAAAAAAAATATTTTATTTAGAAAGCAGACATTGTTTCGGTAAGGTGTTAACTTTTATCTTAACAGACTGGAGTGATTTCCCTTTATTTAATGTTTATGTACGCAATCAACGGGGCGAGATGCTCTCGATTCGTTTCAGTTTATGTTACAGTAAATTAATGAAAAGTGACCTTATAATCTAATCGGTTTCATAAATAATTACCCATGTTTACATAACTAATCTTTTTGTACATAATAACGGTACTTTTGTGTGTATTTTACTTCAGTTAAATGTATTTGTCTCAGTTGATTTCAAGTGAAAAAAGACATTGCGATGAACCGTTGCTCATGGCAATGAGACGCTTTCCTTGACAGTGGACATAAGAATCGCTGACAGTATACATATGCGCGTGCCAGGCGAAATGAAATAAAATCAACGAGGCATTGACCAATCACAGCAAGGTATTGTGGTTGGTACCGGGACATACGTTATTGTGATGAGTTGATGGTAACATGGCCTGGGGCTCGGAGCGTATGTTTAACCTGGAAGCTAATAATCAGGTCGATACTGGCTTAACTCTTAGAACCCGAGAGGCAGCTTTTCGAGCCAGGAATATGATTCGTCATACTTTCCATATGTAGGATGGCTGCTAAATTAATGTGCTGGGTAGACCAATTAATATATTCTTTATTAATTGGTCTACCCCCGTATAATGAATATAGACTCTTCTCTTTGCTGTCATTGAACTGACATGGAAGATACCTCTGGCGTTAAAATGGTCAAATAGTGGATAACAGATAATAGGCATGAAGGAAAAAGTGTCCGGCTTCAGGTAAAATATATTTCAGGACTATAAAATGCTGTGTAATAGAAATGTACCATACTTTACATGTACGTCATGTCAGATGGCTTTGTACACAAATTAATGCACAGGTCTAGAACAAAGGCCCCCAAGGAAGATGACTTGACACATACGCAGACATTCCACTATCATTTCACTGGCTTACACTCATAGATAAAAACAGACCTAATGCTTTTGAAAGTCTAAAAAAAACCAAACAAAATCATTAACCCTTTACCCAACGTAACGGCCAAAACTGGCCAGCGCTATTCTCAAAAATCGCCAATTAATTTTCACTATTTTTTTCATTTTTTGTCTCAAAAACATAGGTTATGACCCCTTGTTGGAACGAGCTCGTTCCAACAAGGGGTCATAACCTATGTTTTTGAGACAAAAAATGAAAAAAATTAGTTATTCAAGAATTTTTTTTGCAAGTGTCGTCTGCTTTTCACGTTAGGTAAAGGGTTAAGAGGAATAAGAAACAATAAGATACAAATAGCATTTTTGTTATTGTAAATTCCTAATACACTTTTATTTGCTACCAGGCTTGGCAATTTCAGGAGAGCGATTTTTTAGCTCTCCTTACTGCCCTCCTGAAAGAATTAAGGAGATCCAAAAATTGCCCTCCTAAATATTTTGGTCTGGGATGATTGGGATTACATGTATAATGCTCACATTAAATTTTTGTTGTAAAGCGAAAATGTAATTTAACTTCGAAGTCACATAACATCACGTAATTTCATTTTGAAAGTGGTTTAGTGGTAAAAGGTAATGCAACCATACCCAAACACAGTTGCAATCATTTGAAGCAAAACGGGTCACAGCAATATTTTTTTTCTGTCAGTTTCAAGTTCAACAACTGACATCACAGTTTGAGGGGTAATTATTCAAGGAATATTGACACTATAATATACTACCATTACTACTATCCTGTCACTTGAAGCACTTGCACCAGGATGTGACTGTAGATTCAAGCAGACCTGTTGTCCAAGAAAGCCATACGCCTACCACTACCACCTTCAACCCCTTGGGGGGGGTTGAAGGTGGTAGTGGTAGGTGTATGGCTTTCTTGGACAACAGGTCTGGGTACACACACAGGTCTTGTCAAGTGTGTGTTCGGTTGTTGAGTGAGACATCTAGGTGTCTAAGAGATTTCGCTTTACCTTAGTAAAGTTAATAAAATCACTGATGCAGTCGGTTGGTTTCAGTTTCAATGAGTTCGTCCAATTGGATACTTAAAATGCTGTGTAAAGCTAATTGCTCTCCTGAGCTGATTGAGGAGAGCGATGTTTTGCCCTCCTGCATTTTTCAGAATGCCAGGCCTGTGCTACAAATTTTTGTGGTCACTTGACATCTTGTTTGTAAATAAGGTAACTTATTATTAACTCTAGAAAACGCCACAATTTGTTATCAAAAAGGATCACTCCAACCACAGACTGTTTTCTTTCATTTTAATAATAACCGAATTACATAATACAAAAGAGAGGCATAATATAGATATTATCAGTAACTGCACATAACACCTCAATACTCCCTTTCTCTGGTGCATCGCACTTCAGGTCATGTGTTCTCTGCCATGTCCTACCCACGACCCATGACAAAACTGTGGCGTCTCCCCGAAATATCAAAAATATTGGTTTTATGTAGAACCAAAACTACTTCTAAACCTTGTCCCTGAGCTAGAAGCAGTTTTGGTTGTAGAATGAACCAAAAATGTTTCACTATATAGAACCACATTTTGGTTCAATGGACAGAACCCGTTTTAGTTCCGTTCATTATTATTATTATTATTCTCTGTTTTCAAATTATATTCATTCTTTCGATGATAGTTAATACTGAGTGGTCTCTTAAGCAACAACAGTCCCCACTCAATACTACGTTAAATGTTACTTCGTTCCCTTCAGTTCACAGCTTTGATGGTGTGACCCTTCTCGGGATATGCGCTGTGCCCAAAATTGTGGTTTTATGAAGGTGATACAATCTGATGGAACTGGAAGTATTATCAAGCCACTTTCTAAAATTCTTTGTGATGGCAGCTATGGCTCCGCTAACTATTGGGATGATACTTGTTTTTAAATTCCCCATCCCACTACCTCAATTTGCAGAGCAACACTCTTCTTCACTTGCTCTGGTTTCTTCTGGACGATGTTATAGTTGCTGGGAATTGAAATGTCCAACAGAAATGTCCACAATTCCGATCTTTCAGAATGATATCGGGTCAATAATATCACCACCCAAATAATATTGCTAACTTATGCATCCCATAAGTTGGCAATATCATTTTGGTGGTGATATTCTGTGGTTGATGGTTATACCACATGGGACTAACCTCAATATTGCAGACTTTGCACAGAACCCAATGGACATATCTTACAACATCGTTATGACGAATAACATAGTCAGCAGGCACTGACTGAAATGATGTACTCTACATTTGGAGTTTTTCATATCATACCGTTTCATTATAAGTTTTCAGTAGTATCGCATGGTGATTGCTTGATCATGAGCCGCTATTATTAAGTTTTCTGTATGCCCTTTCAGGCCTGATTGTGTCAACTACTGGTACGACTGATGTATTTCGATGTTGGTGTTTTCATGTATTGAGCATGCAGGCCTTGCATAGGCTTTTCTTCAGACATATGTTTTCGTTTTCAGCTAATTTACTTTTTAAAGTCAATTTTACAACTTTGGCAGACAGAATTGGCGAACTTAAGGTATTTTTATTACAACTCAAAAGAACCAAAGTCTGCGCTGTGTACATATGATATTTACAAGTGGTTGGTTGCCTTAATGCAAAAATTAAATTTCAGTTCAGTGAATTAAAATGTCAATTTTGTGAATAGATTTTAATTTGGTAAACAGAAATTCCAGTTTACTAAATAAAATGTCAATTTAACCCTTTACCCAACGTAACGGCCAAAACCGGCCAGTGCTATTCTCAAAAATCGGCAATTAATTTTTATTATTTTTCATTTTTTGTCTCAAAAACATAGGTTATGACCCTTCATTGGAACGAGCTCATCGAGCTCGTTCCAATGAGGGGTCATAACCTATGTTTTTGAGACAAAAAATGAAAAAAAATAGTTATTCAATCATTTTTTTGGCAAGTGTCGTCTGCTTTTCATGTTAGGTAAAGGGTTAATAACTGAAAACAACTTTTCTTAAGTGTGATTCTATATATAAAGTACATCAGAAAACCAAAAATATACGCCCTTGAGATCTCATAAAACACTGATTTTAAGAACAATCGCAAGCTTTTCATAAATTGTGATTCTGCACGCAGGAGATTACTAACAAAATCCATTCACTATATTTGTGCGTGCACGCAGAGCCATTATAACCATTCCAAAATCCTGATGTCGCCATTCGTTAGTCAATGTTAACAATTTAACAACTAACCTTGTTGAAGCTCTAAAGAGATATATCAATACTTCTGACAAACAATATGGGAGATACAAAAGCAAATATCCCATTAACCCTTTACCTAACATGAAAAGCAGACGACACTTGTAAAAAAAAATTCTTGAATAACTAATTTCTTTCATTTTTTGCCTCAAAAATATAGGTTATGACCCCCTCATTGAATCGAACTTGATGAGCTCATTCCAAGAAGGTGTCATAACCTATGTTTTTGAGACAAAAAATGAAAAAAAATAATGAAATTTATTTGGCGATTTTTGAGAATAGCGCTGGCCGGTTTTGGCCGTATGTTTCATAAAGGGTTAACCCTAACAATCTGAAACACAGTTTTTCTAAACCATGACCCTGATACTTTGTAATTTCATAAAATGAAAAAAGCTGCTCTGTTAATTCGCGATGTTGCCCAATTAATATTATCTACAAAACAAAAACATGGGCTCTTCACGTATAGATCATTAGATGAACATAGTAGATACTACTAGGGTTGGGGAGAGGTTAAATAAAGTTAAAGGAACTAAGGCCAAAAAAAAAAAAGGAATTGATTCTCAGGCACCGCCGCGTTGAAAAAAATGGCCCGCATTGGGCCTTTTTATTTGGACCGTCATTGCACAAAAATAGGAAACAGGGAAATTGAAAAGGGACTATTGGTTTTAAGGCCCAAAACCAAAGAATAAACAGGTAAATATACACAGGCGTGTGTTAAGTGTGAGAGGGGAAAGGTTTTCGCCATATTTTCAGGAGATTGGGCGCACACGGCAGGGGAATTCAAATGCAAACTTGACTCAGTCGATGTTGGGCGAGTTGTCCAACACAGGCATAACCCACCTTGTCGAATACTAAACGTTAAATTTGCCAGGTACTGGCGTCAAGTAAACCTTTTTTGCTGTGAAAACACGAATGAGAAATAGTGAGAATAATCGGTACAGATAAGTATATTTTCGGGGTGGGGAATTATCACTTACTAAAGAAATACAAAAGTCCAAATTCTGCTGACGTGTCATGAACATAACGGGAAAGAATGGGCAAACACTGAATGGAATCTGAAATTCAGATTTTTCTAGAGCAGTTGTGCATCAAGGGAGATTACTCAAAACACACGTGCGTTTCCCAATACGAATGACGTCTTCATTCAAAGTAAACAAACGAAGTCTTTACGGGCCGACACGTCCAGCTGATTTTGTGTATTGAGTTGGGCCTATCCATTTATTAATTTCACCCACGGGAGATCGGATAGTGATATGAATGAAAGGGCTTCGTCGCAGTGGAAAAATAAAGTGATGTTTCCCTTTTTTAAATATCAAACTTGATCGCTTGGATGTATACGGGTTCAAACTATTTTTAATAGGCGTGGTCTTTGGGAGGGGCTCTTTGACAGACGGCTGATGACGTTACAAGTGCTGTGTAAGTTCCATGCCGAGTTGACACCGGAAGCTTGCTTCCATTCTGGTTTGTTTTTGTTTCCCTTCTAAAATTTCTATCGTAAAAATGTTAATTTCTATCAAAATAACTCACAATGATACCAAAATAATACGAGGGTGGTCAATAATATCTATGGAAGACGACAGTACTTTGGGGGAGTTGGTTAAAAAACTGTTCGCCGGTGAGTTTGATAATGACAACGATGATCCAATACCACAGAACTTGAATCCGTTCTTGGAAAATGGTGAGAGAAACAATGAGATTTATTTGTATATCATTTTACAATATGCACTTTCCATGCCTTTTAGATAAAAACAGACATCAGAAAGTGACTTTTGCCTCTCAATCCTTGCTCACCATCTGGAAGAAATAAAAATAAAAAATAAAAATAAAATCCTCCCTCCCTCATTGATTTGAAAAAAAAATTGCCTGAGAATCAATTGATTTTTTTTTGTTGGCCTAATTAAGCAGAAATATTTCATAAACCTTAAGCTTAATACCGATGATGGCTTACCTTTAAATATTGTATTTCTTGGCTATGCCCTCTCTCCATTCTCCTGGTTAACTTCCCAGTTTCTCTACTGTATACAGCGACTTGCTGACTGTCACTTGAGATGGTCAAAACCTCTAAATAAAACAAATTGTTCATTTAAGTCTTGGTAGTATTGTACTACAAAACAAAACAGGTCACTTATCTTTGTCTGTATATCAAAATTCAGTGACAAATAAATCTGTCATTCCTGTGGGACGTGGAATTTGTTTAAAGGGACAATAAGCCACGAATTCGCAAATTATATTTCTATGTGAAAGAGTATGTAAAAACAGGCTTGGCAATTTCAGGAGAGCGATTTTTTAGCTCTCCTTACTGCCCTCCTGAAAGAATTAAGGAGAGCGAAAAATTGCCCTCCTAAATATTTTGGTCTGGGATGATTGAGATTACATGTATTATGCTCAAATTAAATTTTTGTTGTAAAGCAAAAATGTAATTTAACTTCGAAGTCACATAACATCACGTAATTTCATTTTGAAAGTGGTTTAGTGGTGAAAGGTAATTGGCTGCAACCATACCCAAACACAGTTGCAATCATTTGAAGCAAAATGGGTCACAGCAATATTTTTTTTTCTGTCAGTTTCAAGTTCAGCAACTAACATCACAGTTTGAGGGGTAATTATTCAAGGAATATTGACACTATAATATACTACCATTACTACTATCCTGTCACTTGAAGCACTTGCACCAGGATGTGGCTGTAGATTCAAGCAGACCTGTTGTCCAAGAAAGTCATACGCCTACCACTACCACCTTCAACCCCCTGGGGGGTTGAAGGTGGTAGTGGTAGGCATATGACTTTCTTGGACAACAGGTCTGGGTACACACACAGGTCTTGTCAAGTGTGTGTTCGGTTGTTGAGTGAGACATCTAGATGTTTAAGAGATTTTGCTTTACCTTAGTAAAGTCAATAAAATCACTGATGTAGTCTGTTGGTTTCAGTTTCAATGAGTTTGTTCTACTGGATACTTAAAATGCTGTGTAAAGCTAATTGCTCTCCTAAGCTGATTGAGGAGAGCGATTTTTTGCCCTCCTGCATTTTTCAGAATGCCAGGCCTGTAAAAAAAAATATTATACGCAAAGTGTAGGACAACAGAAGCAACTCCAAATTACTTAAATCAGTAATCAGTTAACCCTTTGAAGACTGGTGGTATCTTCCATGCCAGACAAATGACAGAAATTGGAAGAGTCCATATCCATTATTTGGGGGTAGAACACGAACAATGGAATATTTGAAGGTTTTTTGACAAATTATGTATTTTCCCATAATTCAGTATTAAAAGCGGGACAAGGTACTGAAATCGCTGGCTTGGAAGATATCTACCTGTCCCATTCAAACTCATAGAACAACCAAACGTGTGAATTTGTGGTCCGACAGTTAAGATATTAAGCTTTAAGTTGGTATATCACCTGACCAATAAAAAGCTTTTAGTGCTAATACAGGTCGAATATATTTCGAGGGCTGGTCACTTTTTTCAGGTCGAAAAAAGCAACTGATTTGTTTTCAACTAACAAAATAAACGGAGATGTATTCGAGAATGTTGGCCTCTTTATATCCAGGATAATAAGTTTGGAGACGAAACCCACGGTTCTTTGTGATGATCTATATTATCAGAAAACCAGAGCTATTACTTTGCATTGTCACTCTAAATACGGCTTGGACAAACATCTGCGTGAAGTAAATACCTAGAACTGCACATACGTTTTTTGAATGGGTTAACCCTTTACCCAACGCAGACGATATCAAAATTTATTATTTTAAATATCACTTTTTTAAATTTTTCAAAAAATTTCAACAAAACCATATCATGTGACCCTTCGTTGGAACGAGCTCGTCGAGCTCGTTCCAACAAAGGGTCACATGATATGGTTTTGTTGAAAGTTTTTGAAAAATACTATTTTTTCAACTGCTGAATTTGCATATTATGCGGGCGGATGTGGGCGATTCGTTGGGTAAAGGGTTAAGAATTCTTGCATGATTGATGTGGCCCAGGATATCACTCGAACCGATTTTTGGCCAAGAATATCACGAGAGCGATAATTCTTAACCCATTCAAACGTGTGTGCGGTTCTGTATTTATCACACACCTCCCATGTAACAACCAATCTACACGAAATTAGAACTAAAAGCACTTTTCAACTGGATAATTGCTGAGTTTCCTTCATTACCAAGAAGACATCACTGTCACTGTCACTAGGTGGAGTACCAACCCTAATTTGATTTTTAAATTTTACGGCATTCGATTGGTCACGGTCACGATGATCGAACTTCAGATATTGACAAAACTGCGCGAAATAACACAACAAAAAGGTTTTAAATAGCTAATAAGTTTAGCACACTCCATCATTATATGTTCAGTTGTGGAAAGCATTTGTCAAGGAACAAGCAGTCAGAATGTTATTTTTATTTTGTAAATTTTTGACTCGAATCTGATTGTTTAAAAATTCCAGATAAACAAATCTAAACAAGGAACTTGGCATTTCCAAGCAATCTCGACTCCAGTACATTCAACAAATGACTGACGTGATTTGTTTTGACGGGTACCTTTTCTGTTTATGTTGGAAACAAAATCGAACGTGTTTTGCATGACCACATGTACAATACAACTTTATTTTAATCGTACGGACAAAACAGTGGAGATCCCGTGTTTTACATTAATAGATGTGTGATAACGGCTAATATGCAAGTCCATATCCATATCCTGATTTTTTCCCTTTAACACCCTCTCTCCTTCTGTTTAGTGGATTAGTTTCACGAACATTAGCAGTGGATGTTATAATTGGAATAATGAGTACAACATTTTCAAGCATGTCTTGACTGGAATGTTTTGTTCAGAGAGTTCAATACAGTGACACTCGAGTTGCCATGTTTCGTTGTCATGGTAGCCCGCATGAGTGGCCAGGTTGTGATGTCATCACGTAGTGATATGTGGTCTTAGTGTGCATCGTCAGGATGATAATGATTCCATTGTCAATTTTGTATACTGGAGGCCACCATCTTGGTTTCAATGGTAGCACGTGGTTGCTATATGACCAACAGTACGGGGGTGTGGTCTGGGGGTGCGTTCATTTGAATAAGAGTAAACCTAATTGTCAAAATAGACCCAACTATTTTCCCATATCAAAAAGAACACCCGAAATGGGTTCTTCCAGGGTTCTCCTTTTATCCAATTATAGGAGTGTTATTTTGACTAAGAGTCAATCTAACTACTCCAAATGCACGGTTATAATTACCACAAACAACCCAACCCTATTTCACACTGAATCCTCTGTTTCTACCTATTTATTTCAGGTAGGATTCCTGCAGAATGTCTTTTTCGATAATAGGCGTGCTACAAAATGGACGACGGAAACACATGTCACCTAACAATATGCGCTGCACATGCACACTAGACCCACGTATCATTATGGCAATGAGGCCACCACATTGCCACTTACACGGACTACAATGACAACTAAACATGACATAATTGGGTCACGTCACTATGATGCCACTTTTGAGGTCCAGGACGAGGTCCATCTGAATCTCATCGATTGGAGAAGTAGCGGCTAGCTATGAAAAGTATGTTTGTGTGCATGTGACTCAGATTTTCATCATTGTTTGAGGAGTGACGCTAATGTGGTATACTACAGAAGGATGAGGAATATTACGGAACCTTGAAATAATCTCTTTGTATGTTTTTACTCATCTGTTATTTAGTTTCAGCTCACTAATAATAATAATAATAATATTAATAATAATAATAACAACACATTAATGATAATAATAATAATAATAATAATTAGAGTGATGTCACGCATGCAGCCCGACTGTCCCAGCAATGGCAATGCTTAGACACAAAATAGTCGGAGCCATTTTTTGTTAACCGTTTACCTATCGAATCTGTCATATCTGCACTCGTGATATACAAAATTTGCTATTCAAATTTTATTTTTTCATTTCTCTACTCCAAAACATACCTCATGACCTATTAATGGAACAAGCTTGATGAGCTTAATAAGGACTAATAAGCCATGGTTAGAAGTAAACAAGAGGCCCCAGGGGGCCTGAGGGCACTCACCTGACATGGCAGTCTAAATATCAAACCAGGGACTTGAATTGAATAAGCTGCATAGCCCCTCCTGAGAATAGCATATACCAACTAGATGAAGCGATTGTGTCCACACAATACACAGGATTTTCCTTCTATTTTCAGTTCCTGCACTTTTACGTCCCAAAATTGCGATAATCGCATAAAAAAAACAGATTTTTTTTATTTTTGTTCGTTAATTCTCGAAGTCCCAAACAAAATATTTTCAGACTAAAATTTTGTTTTCTTCTTAAAGTTGACCAAAACGCATAAAAATCAAAAAAAACTAATTTCCGGAGTTTTGTCCAAAATTTTCCAAGTCCCACCCGGACCCAAAATTTTCAGTGTAAAAAAAAAAATTTTTTTTTTGTCTTAAAATTGACCAAAATGCATAAAAACAAAAAAAACCTCATTTCCGGATTTTGGTCCAAAATTTCTAAGACCGGAACGGGACCCCAAATTTTCAGCCTAAATATGAACCCTGACTTGGCTTGAACAAACTAGAATCTCACCCCCCTAAGGATGCTGCATACCAAATATCAAAAGATTCTTATTGGTAGATCTGAGAAGAAGATTTTTAAAGAATATCCCTCATACTGCACTAATTTAAACATTTGGGATCCCATAGAGAGCCCAAATATGGACCCAAGGAATTGATTTCAATAAAAGTGTAAAACAATCTTCTAAAGATGTTATATGAGAAATTTGAAAGCTTTTGGGAGAAAAGTAGTGTTAAATGTTTTTCCCATTACCTAGTGTTAAAAAATGCTGACTCAGCACTTTTTCAAAGTCCCCAAAAAGTACCCCATGATAAAACCGATAGCAATTTTTTTTTACCATTCCATTCTGTTGGTCCTAAGAAAGCTTCACACCAAATAAGAATTCTCAGTGCCGTGTAGTTTGGGAGATCTGGGCATTTTAATTTTTTTCTATTTTTAGCTTCTGCAGTTCCCATGGGGTGACAGGGAAAAATTTTTTTTGCATAAATTAACTACTTATGACCCAATAAGCCCTCATATCAAATTTGGTTCAAATCTGCCTCTCGGTTTGGAAAATAGAAATTTTGGGCTTGGCGAAAATTCTTGCACCTCCCATAACGAAGGCAAATATAGCTGCTCAAACTTCTCTTGAACAAATCTGAGTCTACACCTCAAAAGGAAGCTACACACCAAATATCAAGTCTCTGCTACTGCTGGTTCATGAGAAGAAGATTTTTGAAGATTTAAGCATACTTTTTGGGCATGTCCCTACTGAGGGGCATGTCAACTTGATTTGAACAAACTTAAATTGACATATGATAGGAAACATGCACAGCAAATTTTGTTGAATTTGGTCCAGCAGTTCGTGAGAAGAAGTCGATAATGTAAAGTTAACTAGAAAGTGTTTTAGCACACTAAAACATATGTCTCCCCTTCCTTTCTATTTTATGCAACATGAAGGTCATGATCACATGTGACATTCGATCTAATTGTGATACATCCACATGTCAAATATCTAAGTCCTAGGTAAAAAAACAAAACAGTTCTGGTCTGGATAATTATTCCCGATTTGAAGTACATAAATTTGACCTTAAGGTCAGAGGTCAAGGTCACATGAAGGTCATCGAGGTAGACGACATGCAGTCTCATGGTGACGCATCCAAATAACCAAGTCCTAGGTCAAAAAACAAAAAAATTCTGGTCTGGACAATTACTCCCTATTTGAAGTAAATAAATTTGACCTTGAGGTCAAGGTCACATGAAGGTCACAATGGTATGCGACACACCGGCTCATGGTGATACATCCACATGCCAAATATCTAAGGCCTGGCTCAAAAGACAAACAAGTTTTGGTCCGGACAATGTTTCCTTGAAAAAAGCACAAATCTGACCTTCAGATCAAAGGTCAAGGTCACATGAAGGTCACAATGGTACGCTACACACCAGCTCATGGTGATACATCCACATGCCAAATATCTAAAGCCTGACTCGAAATACAAAAAAGTTCTGGTCCAGACAGTTTCCCTTAAAAAAGCGCATAAATCTGGCCTTCAGGTCAAAGGTCAAGGTCACATGAAGGTCACTATGGTACACTGCATACCAGTTCATGGTGATACATCCACATACCATGTATCTAAGGTGTTGGTCAAAAGACAAAAAAGTTATGGCCCGGACAAAGTTTGTGTGATGTTTCCCTTTAAAAAAACACATAAATCTGACCTTCAGGTCAAAGGTCAAGGTCACATGAAGGTCACTATGGTACACTGCACACCGGCTCATGGTGATACATCCACATGCCAGGTATCTAAGGTGTAGGTCTAAAGACAAAAAAGTTATGGCCGGACAAAGTTTGTATGAGAAGAAGAAGAAGAAGAATATGCACTAATTACACACAATGTGTCTCCCTTCTGGGAAGGGGAGACATAATGACGGACGACAGATTACGGATGATGGACGGACGGAAAGTGATCAAACGCTCCCCTTGAGCTTTGGCCAGGTGAGCTAACAATGAGAAAATCTGATGTTTCAGAAAAATAATTTGTACTGTTGGCTTCAACTTGTGTTAGGTAAAGGATTAAAGATGCAGTACATAAAGCAATGTTGTGCTGTAGAAGTCAATTTTCTTTTTTGCATGTAATAACTCTCAATCCTTCAAAATGCATTTTGGGAATAATTGACTAAGTGACACCTGTGTGTGTGGGTGTATGTGTGTGTGTGTGTGTGGGGGGAGGAGGGGGGGAAGGACAGATAGATGGACGGAGTAAGATCTGTGCTATATCCCTCTCTTGTGGGAGGGGATATAAAGTAATAAAGTATGTGGTAGAAGTCTAATTTGAAATTTAGAGAAACGAAGTTCGAAAAGCGTTGTGAAAAGGGTTAAATTAATGTCAATATTATTTTAAACCACTGTGTACAGCTTCAGTAGACCTTGCCCGAAATGAAACAAAAAGAATGTTACTAAGGTAACACATGCTCCCCCCCACTTGTGACCTTCACCTTGCAGATGCGGTGGAAACTATTATATGCGGCACACCTTCTGACTGTCCTTAATACTTGTAAAAAGTTTAACAATTGTTCTATGATTTGTTGCTCATTTATGGCTGAGACGCGAATATTGACCGATTTTTAGTGTGACCTTGAAATGTGACCTTGACCTTGAAGGTACAAACCTGGCTATGATGTGTGACACATCCTCCCATGGTCCTTTATAATTGTGTGAAGTTTGATGACTGTAGCCCTAATAGTTTTGGAGTTGTGCTTGAGACACGATTTGTGACCCCGAACATATTTAGGTCAATTGTGACCTTCACCTTGCAGATGCGGCGGAAACTATTATACGCGACACACCTTCTGACTGTCCTGAACATTTGTAAAAAGTTTTAACAATTGTACTATGATTTGTTTCTGAGTTATGGCTGAGACACGAATGTTGATCGATTTTTAGTGTGACCTTGAAATGTGACCTTGATGGTACGAACCCGGCTATGGTGTTTGACACATCCTCCCATGGTCCTTTATAATTGTGTGAAGTTTGATGATTGTGGCCCTAACAGTTGATTTGTGACCCCCAACATATGAAGGTCAATTGTGACATTCGCCTTGCAGATGCGGCGGAAACTATCATACGCGACACACCTTCTGACTGTCCTTAACATTTGTAAAAAGTTTAACAATTGTACTATGATTCGTTTCTGAGTTATGGCTGAGACACGAATATTGACCGATTTTTAGTGTGACCTTGAAATGTGACCTTGACCGTGAAGGTATGAACCCAGTTATGATGTGTGACACATCCTCCCATGGTCCTTTATAATTGTGTGAAGTTTGATAACTGTGGCCCTAACAGTTTTCGAGTTATTGGCTCGGACACACACACACACACAGGCGGACTGATGGACGGACTGATTGACTGACTGATGGATGGACGGATGGACGGACAGACACACACACACTTTAATCACTATATGCCACCCGAGTTAAGTCTGGGGGCATAAAAAAGAATTGACGTTGTAACAGAGTGTTTGGAGAATAAAAGGTAGAACCTTGAAAAGCAGAACTTTAATCCGAAACTTTAAGCTGGGAATACCAAGTAAAATTGATTGGCAAAAAAGGTTAAAACTTCCTAAAATGGATAAAAGAAACCATTGACATAAATGGAATCATTAAGTTGTATTGACCATGCAAGAATTAGACTAAGAAAGTATGTGGCAAAGTCTAATTTCAAATACAAAGAAAATAAGTCTGAAAACATGTTTAAAAGGGGTAAAATCATGCTGATATTAATGAAAATCACCGTAGAAATGTTCAGTAAATAGTAGACATTGTCCTAAATAAGAAACAGTGACATTCCACAAAACTGTTTGAAGAATTAAAGGTAAAATTTGAAAACACCACCCCAAAAAAAACTTTAACCAAAAACTTTAACCTGGAAGTTGTAAGTTAAATTGCCATACAAAAAAGTGCTAAATATTTCCCAAAATAACATGAAACATAAAAAAAAAAATAAAAACAAAATGAGAATGACACAATCAATTGTAATATCAATTTAAAAGAACCCCCCCCCCCCTCCCCCCAGAAAAACTTGAACCACAAATTTTAACCAAAACTCCAAATGTTAACAGACAGACAGAAGAAAGTCATGACTAAACAGATGAAAAAAAACCCCACTTGAACCTTCAGTAAAAAAACTTTAACCACAAACTTTAACCAAAACTCTAAATGTTAAGAGATGGACAGACTGTCGGACAAAAGTCATGACTATAGCCCTCAATGTAAACAGTTGGGCTAATAATAATAATAACAATAATAATAATATTAATGATAATAATAATAATAAGTTACTTATATAGCGCAACAAAAATGTGAATATACACAGCTGCGCCTCGTGATAAGCAGAACCTGAAATAATAAAAATATTCCCTCTAAGTATAGTAAAATGAGAATATACCATGATTGTATGAAGTTTCTTTTTAAATTATTGAGAGTAGAACTGGGTAGGTCCCATGCTAACATCCAACCTCAGGTGAGGTGATAACCATGGGAACATCCTACCACTATACTTTTTGCTGTTTTGTGTGGGGCAGAAAATTTAAAGCTCGCCAAAGGATCTCAATGAACGACCTATTTTATGAAGTGGAGCATTTTGGAGATAAAGGAATTGGCCATATTATTGACACTTTTCACAGTTAGCAGTAAGATTTTATCTTGTAGTCTTGACTCGCAGGTAGCCAAGACAACGCTTACAGGACAGGGCTAATGTGACAAAATTCGGGTAGCAAGTATTGATGTGTATGCAAATACAACACAACGAAAGCTTATCTGGACCCTGGGAAAAGTAATAATGTAATCCTATAGCCCTACAGGGGTAGGAGGACTGAATTATTATGCACCTATGTACAAATACAAGATTGACTTCAACATTTCGTTATATTCATTGGTGCACAAAACTCTACAATTCTGAACGACAGAGTTCAAGTTTAAAGATGCTTTATATGCTTGACTGGAAGCGCTGTAGCTCAATGGTTAGGGCACTGGACATTATACTGAAAGGTCTACGGTTCGATCCCGACCAGCAGCGGTGACAACGTTGTGTACCAGGGAGGGTGGGTGGGGTTCTCTCTACTGTGGTGCACTGCATGTCGATGGTACACTTTCCTTCAACCAATTGTAATCCTGCTTGTGCGGAGAGTCTGACAGTTACTCCTTGCTGCTTGGTGGTTCTATCCAGGTACTTCGGTTCTTCCAGCTGTCAAATTCGCTGACACAAGGTGATCCTGATGTTGAAAGTGTAAATAAACCCTTTGAACACGCGTTTCCTGGAATGATATTGCCTTTGTTTACACTTACAGTGAGATGGATCAGTCCAATATCAGACAGCAGTTATTATTTTATCATTAATGCCCTGTGTATAGACCTCTTATAATAAGACACAAATGGAACAAAATTATGCCTTGGACCGAAAAATCGATCTTACTAATTCAAAGAGTTAATCAATCTCCATATAAATAAATAAATAAATAAATAAATAAATAAATCTCCATAAAATAAATAAATAAATAAATTTGATATCTATAATATTAATACCTTTTCTGGTTCTCAGATATATTAAACAATCCCGCGGATCATATGACTTAAGTTCCCCTTTCGGTAGATGTCCTTCAAATGTCAATGTAAACTCCCCGGTCACCATATTAAGTATCTTCATTTTTCTATTTGCAAGTAGAAGGATGCTTGTGGTGTCAATAACAAAAGGAAATAAGTGAGTGGAGATCTGTAATAAAACCCAAAAGGCATACTATAAGTTTCAAAGATGAATTCAAATAGGGATTTGCAAACCACGTTTTCACACGAGACAATTTTATTTTTATTTGTTTCAATATGTTAGAGGATTGGTACGGGTACGATTTAATTTTTTTTTAGGGTATAGTGCCCGGCTCTCGTGTTGAAGCAGGGGTGGCATCAGGAGACAGGGAGTACTGCGGACCGTCCCATTAGAGGTGTTCTAGCCCTTCGCACCAGGAAACTACTTTCTGTATTGTGAGCCTTTCGGTGAATACCCAATACCACCCTATTGGGAGCTCAACTTCCACCTGTTACTGAAAACCGATCGTTTAAAACTTAATGGAAAATGAGGTAGCGTTTGCTGGTTGATCCCTCACATACTTTAAGGGAGAGGTTCCAATGACATCCATATTTGTCTGGTTTTATTAAGAAACATACAAAGTACAAATTTTCTATCAGTTTTTTCCCACAATGTAGGTTCAAGTATTGAGTACACCAAAATTCTTGGAAATAAATCCGTTATCCTTATCTGTTATCCTTGTGTTTCCAGGGTGTTTGGGAGTTTACATCGGTCTGGGAACTCATACACTCTCAGGGTGTATGAGTTCCCAACCCAGTGTAAATTCCCATACACCCTGGAAACACAAGGATAACTGTTAATACATTCATAGGGTAATATTCAACTGACAATGTAATAATTGTGAGATACAGTCCTTAGTAGCAATGTTGAATTCGGAAACTGTAGAAAGTTACGCAAGGGATTAATACGCCACTGATTCGAACTGCTCTTTAATTGGCTGTTGTCGATGAGCAAAACATAAAACTTGAAAATTGTGTTTGAAACCAAAAATATATTCACATTAACATGCATTGCAGTCCTCACAATTCGTCCACTGAGTTCCAATGTGTTCTATGTGCCTACTGGCACATAGAACACATTGGAACTCAGAGGACGAATTGTATGTTTACGAAACAATAATTTGATTGTAGCCGAACTATATTTGGGACGTAAAGAAGGCTTGGTGAAGTCTGCTAATCGAATAAGAAGACCAACGTTTCAGAAAGTTCTTTTCGTGTCCACCAAATACAAATATAGTGAAATTTGGTACCGTCGTAAATTTTAATTTCTTCCTCGCACAACCACATTTTGTGTAAGCTGGATCCATGTCGATTTTGATCGCTATTGGCACCAAAAGGTTGCAAAAATCTACGTGTATTGTGCTATCTGTTGATAGAAATAGCATGAAGCCACCTGGTGGACAAAATCACAAGAATTACCGAAATGAGAACACAACATCTCACACGAGATTAGATAAATGAATTTAATAACTAACGCAATTGCGATATTGTTCAGGCTTATAATTCACTGCTTATAAAATTAGTATTGGCAAGCAGGTCGGTTATTAATGTTCTTAAATCTCATGAATAATCAAGAGTCAAGCCTCCCCAAACAGCAACTACAAAAGGGTGATAGTTTCAAAACACGTGAATCATACCAAACCATCTCAGATGAATTAGACACCATGCTTTCTAACTTAACGAAGCCGACTGATGTAAGAATTCTGCATGCAGGGTAGGCCATATTTGTTGTTTGGGCCATACTTGAGCATTCACAATTCACATGGCACTCTTGGCAGCTGTCATCGTTCATTCAACTCTGGAAATGGTCACAGATAATACCAAATGAGAAAGTTTGGTAGTATTCCCTGTTTTGGTTTATCAATCCCATCTTTTTTTACAATTTTCACACAGAACTCATGCAAAATTGCACAGAATTGTGTGCGTGGGGTGGGGGTGGGGGTGGGGGTATGACCACAGCAGACTGACAAAAGCACATTAGACATTCTTCATTTTGCATTGATGCGCTTTCCCATTCCTCCATACTTGTTTTTGTGAACTCGTCCCCCTGAGTTCCAATGTGTTCTATGTGCCAGTCGGCACATAGACCATATTGGGACTCAGGTGACGAACTGTGTGGTTTAGAAACTTGGTGAACTTCATAAAAGGTAAACAAACACAAGAAAAATGGCAGCCCTTGTGAAATTTTGACAGAAATCCTAAATTACAATTAGTCTTGCTGTCCGTTCCTTGCAAAAATGATCAAAAAATTTCTCCGAGTCTGTACTAGAAGCATTGCAGAATTTAACTATTCAGTAAATTTAAGGTATTTTTAAAAAGGAATAAATAAATATATATTATTTAATTCCTTTTCATATATTTTAATTTCCAAAAAACTGCATTCAAATGAAGGTGGAGTTTTCAATTGTTTGAAAGTAAGTCACCTATTTTCACTTCGACACTCGCACATTTATCACGATTCTCTGAAGAAAAACCCTAGAAATAAACATGAACACAGTTGAAATATGTATCATAAAATAGCCTTTTCTTAAATAAATTTAACTTAAATCCATATTTTACTACTTTGTGAGTTTTTACCAGAGTTTGAAATGCATGTGATTTGACTCCGAACGTTTTTCATAAGTTACAACGGGAACGAAATATTTGACTGTTGTTTTCCGGGACTTTTGATCCAAAACTGATTCCCGTCCAGGAGGCCGGGAACTACACTGAAATTCCGGGATTTTCCCGGGCATTCCGGGAGAGTTAACATGTCTGTATTTTATTGTATAAAATCTGGCCTCTTACTTATGCCAGTGAGGAAATTATGAAACAGTTTTTGACTGAATGCTGGGAGATTAGGAGAGAGAGTGGGAGAGGAATACTCCGACAGGGCACTGGGTTAATGTAGGCCTCCTCGTTAGAGGACAACGACAAAGCAGTGGAAGGCCGAAGATTTATTATTACTTATGTCATAGCAGACTTTCAGGCAGTGCTTTCTGACACATGGTAACGGTTCCATGACATATATCAGTTTCCACAAAATCTGTTTTATTAAAAAAAAATGATATATCATTTATTCAGGTCTTTCCTTTCTGGCCTTTTCTGGACTTTCGAGAAAAGTACCGGGAATATGACCAAAGTTAGGTTGGACGTCCCCTTAAATTTTCAAATTACTTGTGAAAAAAGATACCCAGTCTGTGCAGCAGAATGGCAGGCACAGCATCGAGAATTTCCATTGGAAGAATCGATGAAGCAAAGTTCAAACATTTTTCAAATTTTTGCTACACAAATGCGAATGTTAGCACAGAGCCGGAAATGTGAGAATGCGCATGCTCTGAGACAACTTGCTGGCGGTGGTCACGCTGCTGGGCGTCAATTTAACCAATTGCGCAAAAAGTTTGATCTGGCACAAAAAATGTTGGCACTAAAATATTCCTCCCAGTTGTGATTGAAAGCCATTATAGTAGAGAAAGGCGCGATTGATGGCAAATCTTGTCAGCCACCAATACAGGCAGAAACAATTATTTTCACGAAACACACTCAAACCGAGTTATTTTCTCAATTAGGTGTTGGAAATAGTCCTTTCAACTGGGGCTATCATGATTTTTTAATTTAGGAATTGATTAATTGTCGCAAATAATCGATAATAATCGATTAATCGTACCTAGATGACCCCCCCCCTCTCCCTCTCTTTGAAGCCGTTAAAAATGAAGTTCAAGTCAGTTGACCAACCTCAAGTAAACAACGAAGACAACCCTCTTTTAGGTACATTCAAAGCTTCGATGTTCTGTACTTTTGAACCGTCAGTGTAATAATCAAGACCGGTCGGCAGTTGCGAACTTCGCAACTGCCGACCGGTCTTGATTATGACACTGACGGTTCAAAAGTTCAGAACATCAAAGCTCTGAATGCACCTAAAAGTCAAATGCTTTTAACAGCTAACAGAGACAATAATTTTTTCATCAATTTGTTTTTAATTATTAAATATCTAAAACGGAGTAAAATATATTGATTCGTTGAGAACGAAAAATACTAATCGATTTTGGCATGACCGATCGACAATCGTTTATCGTGACAGCCCTACTTTCAACGTTAATTGCCAGTGAGTGTTAACGAGGCATTGTTTCTTTCTTCAATAAAAGAATGTAGGTTTTTAACTTTTACAAAAAGTAGCATTTCATTATTTTAATTAGATAAATATTTCATATCGTCACGAATGACTCGTGACGATAAGAAGTCTTTGTCCAATTAAAGCGGCCTTTTGTAAAGATTTGTAACCCACTTAGCCTACTGGAATAACAGAAATTAGTTGATGAATCTGTTATTACAGCAGTAAGTACCAACATCATTCTACCTGATACGTAATTACACCACTGGCATAGAAAAAACCTAGGCGACCATCCTTTTCGCATTCTGAGGATTTCATCAGAAGTTACGAGCCCTGTTGGCATTTTCCGTGACCAATTGTTTGTTCACACTAGAAATAATTGCCAGTTCATTCTTTCAAAACTTGAATCAACTTATTTTGACAAGACAGAGGAAAAACACTCCGAACGTCCCGATAGCTGTTTGGAACCAGAACACTTTGTTTAGCACTAATATGTTCAGAATGACTAGAAAAAATTGGCACAAGACAGTTTCAGGTCAGTTTGAACACAGCTTGTTGCATAATGTGATGGCCGATCTAACTTTTCGTTGTAGAGGTTTGTCGTGATTCCAGGTTGTAAAAGCCATGTCAGAAATATATGGCCGTTGATCAGCCTTTGTTTGTGCCATGCAACGGCATTTGCTTCTTTAGAGAGCATGGTATAATAAACTATATGAACATGTCACGTTCCTATCTAAAATGATGAAAACATACATTATATAGGAACACATAAACTCACGGAGTGGGAAAGAAAATGTGTGGTCAAAACTAGTGTTTTTACGCCCGCAAAATGTAAAAAAACCTTAATGCCCCTCTCACCCCACCCTAATACACCATCACACGCATACACTTTCATTTTAGTTTTGCCGACATTGTCCTCTCGGGTACAACCCACATGTCCAATGGCTAAATTGTTGCTCATGTTTGTGTTTCAACAGAAACAAAATTTAAGAAAATTTTAAACCTGACAATATGTTCCAACAAGACTAAAATCTTCCTCCTCTGATTGGACGAGAGCTCGCTTAATATATTCTATGTTTACGGCTCAAGTGGCAAATGTTACCATCTGATGTCACAACGCGAAATATTTGCAATGACGTTGCTTGTTTCGTAACTGCTTCACCGACGACGTGACAAGCAAGCCACTTCATTTTTCTGGATTTTTCACTCATGCAGCAGACTGTGTTCCAGATGAAGTGTTGTTTAAATTGCAAATCGATTTACGATTTGAACTGAGATGGAATGAGTTTATCTGGTTTATTGATTATTTATCCAGTGTCGTCGTGGGATACACAAGAGGTTTATTTACTAAACCTGTGATCGTTAAAAGTTGCCTTGAACAAGGCAACTTTTAACGATCACAGGTTTAGTAAATAAGCCTCTCGTGTTTCACAATGTAGATTTTGGGCTACAGGTAGTGTCTTATAGGAACATATATGTTATTGTGATGAATTAATGGTAACATGGTCTGAGGTTTGCGGCTCGAAGCGTATATTCAACCTCGATGCTTCGCGTCTCATTTGTACATAAGCTCCGAGCCGCAAACCTCAGACCATGTTACCGTCAATTCATCACAATAACTTATAATGTTGTTGAACCACTCTCCACATACCCTACTGTATACCCAACACATTTTACTAAAAGCAGTTGAAGGCATTAACTTTTTAAAACTTACTCTTTTAATTTTACGTACGACTTCCTTTGTGATGACGTCGTACACCAGAAGACCATCCATTGATGTGTATAATTTGATGTACGTACCACATAATAACACAACATATCTTGGATTGTCTACTACCATTATATCACTGAAATAAATACAACATATACGACTCTGACAAAATATTTGTTTTCTTTTCGTGGAATGCTACTAGAGTTTGTTGGGGTGATGTGAGGTTTGATGATATGCGAGGTTTGTTGAGTACAGGAGTGGCTGAGCAGTATCGACCAGGATGCACTATTCTTATCGGATCCGGCCTGAAGTGGACAAGAAAAACAGATGATTTAAAAATACCACTTCCTTGATCCCTCTTGGGAGAAGTGGGGGTAATGATTCATACACTACACCTTTAAAATCCATAAGGCAACATCCTCTCTTGTGAAGCCAGCTAGTGGACAGTATAAGTCATTGGCCTGTATATTAATGTTAATATTTGTGAGCTTCTAAATTTCTAAACCCATTTTGTAATCATCTAGCATGTTGTCAAAAGAAGACTGCATGTGTGGGGGTTGAATGAGGGAACGTGCCACCCTGCCCCCTGCTAGAGATGGACAATGCACTGAAAAACCGAACCGATACCAGTACCATGAGGATACAAAAAAAAAAAAAATGAACCAGACAAATCATTGAATATCGAAACCGTCCGTATTTTCACATTTTCCTACATTCCCTATTTATAAGGTCTTGTTGAGTTGAAGTGTTCATTTTCAAGAAAGATGCGTTTCTTGAAATAAATGACTGATTTTCTTTTCAATTTTTAAAACCCTTAAGGGTCTGGGGAACTGTCCTGAATTCCCAGCAGACTACCATATGCACATGACCAGTCGTTTAGCAGTGATTTCCAGTCAAGTCTTGGCTGCCTTAGCAGGCAGCCAGGACTTGACTAGAAATCAATTCTCAGGTGGTCATTTGTCTATTGTTAGCAGAACCCCGTAATGATGGCATGTTAATGGCATATGCTCTGGGATTGTAAGAGCCTGAAATGAGCCTTTGAGGGTTAAGGTGTGTTTAGAACAGGTCACAAAATTACTGTAGATATGATTTATGTTGGCAAAAAAATGCTAATGTTGAGCTCATTGGCAGTGACATTTGTGGTGCTATGGTGGACTGATACAAGAACTTATTCTGCGTTTTGCTGGTTTGAATTCCCCTTTGGTACTATCAGCAAATATGTTGAGTCAGAACACCGAACCGATACTGTGGTATACCCCCCAAAGAATACAGAAACTGATACCAAACCCAAAATACCAATACCACCCATCTCTAATCCCAATTGCCCTAGTCGGAGCACAGTGGAGCAGTGTGCTAAGGTATACTACATGTCAATGGTACACCTAATACCTAATCAACCATCCTAATCTTGTTTGTGCTGGTTCGTAAGCTGAAGAGTCTGATAGTTACTTGCAATGGTTTCTAGTCAAATCTTGGCTGCCTAATAAGGTTGTCAAGACTTGGTTAGACATTACTGCCCATGTGATTTGTCTATTGTCAGCAGGAACTCCTGATGATGGCATGTTACGGGCACCTTATTTGCTTTCTTTTCTCAGTTTCTGCCCACAAGTAATAATATTAACTTTCCAGGAATATTATAGTATTACACTAGTATAAACAATACAAGGTGCCACTAAGTCTTCATTCTGTGCATGACTTGTCTTCAGTGGGGATTTTTGTCTGCTATTCGTCCTTTCCGGTCTCCTGATTTGGTCTCAACTGTTCCAAAACTTTAAAGCTGTTATTCTCATAGAAATCAACCAAGGTTCGGAACAATTAACCGATATAATTTTAGAGATCATTTCAAGAGTACCGTGCTGTAAATGATTCCGTCCACTCGACATTCGCTTGTGCAAATGTCGCGGTGTAAGTCTTCATTCTGTGCATGACTTGTCTTCAGTGGGGACTTTTGTCTGGTATTCTTGTCCTTTCCGGTCTCCTGATTTGGTCTCAACTGGTCCAAAACTTTAAAGCTGTTATTCTCATAAAAATCAACTGAGGTTCGGAACAATTAACCGATATAATTTTAGAGACCATTTCAAGAGTACCGTGCTGTAAATGATTATTATTTATTTATTTATTGTTGTTTAAGGTCACATACTTCTGCACAATGGCTAATCATGACCACAACATGAAGATAAAGTCAAGGTCAGTCAATCGTTTATACCCCATGTTGCCTATTTTAGAGGACTTGCACCCCAAGCATTAGTGACTGGGTCCTATTTTACCAGTGAAACATAGCTTGTTTACCACAGTAAACAAGCACTGCTTCACTTCCTGGGGTTCCCACGGGGGCTGTAAATGATTCCGTCCACTCGACATTCGCTTGAGCAAATGTCGCGGTGTAACTCTGTCTGTTGGAGCTAAAACAGAAATAACAATGTTGCCCTTGTACATCATTTTCTTCTTCGAGTTCCCTCCATCATTCTGTAGCTTTCACTTTTCTGTCAGAGGGAAAGGTGGGAAGACAGCCAATCTGGCTATGCCTTTCCCTACCGGTATAAAGAGGGAAAGGCGGGAAGACAGCCAATCTGGCTATGCCTTTCCCTACCGGTATACAAAAATTGTTATATCCAATTATCTATGTATATCTGAAATAATATTACTGTAAACGAGAATCCTGTTATGATGTAACCATTAGGCCTAAAAAAATCAAAAATCTGTTTCTCAGGCCCTCCCACATGGTCCTTTTGGCTGCCGCATGCTCTCTTTTTATAACCAATTCAAACTTAAAAAAAAACTAAAATTAAATGGTTTATGTCTGATATTTTACCCAAGTTAAAAAAATTGATGAATTTGTCCCTTGAGTGCAAGAAGGCTTTGCAATGCTTCAGCATTGCAAAGCCTTCTTGCACTCAAGGGATGAAATACACCACCACCCATGCTATTCTGTAGATTATGAGGCCTAAAACTTGAACCAAGAACATGAACTTTTGATGGCAAAAAAGTAATTACTGAAATAAAAAATAAAATAAAAAACCGCTCACTCGCATGTAATTTCACAAATAATGGCCTGAGAAACAGAAGATCTACTTTGTGTGGCCTTACGTATATATTTATCATATTTTATTACATGCCCATGCAGTCTCTCTTATGCAATACGGCGTGCAATACGGCTGTGCAATACGGAATTCCGTATTGCACACCAACCTGTTCCAACCTGTTCACGCCATGTAGCAATGTGACTGCATAAAGTGCATGGTGTTTACCTCCGTTGATAGAAAAGAAAATTAGGTCAGTAGGTGCTTGGGTCATGTAATAAATACAAAACCACATGTATGTTTCAATGAGTCATTTTGTATTCAATTCGTCAGATGTGCGTAGAAAGAAAACGTCTCGACCTTCGGTCTCGACATTTTCTTCCTACGCACATCTGACTCATTGAATACAAAACGACTCATTGAAACATACATGTAGTTTTGTCTATGTATTTTTGTATATTGGTAAATAAACACATCATATCATCATATCATATCATCATGGTATAAGATCGCGAAAGCCTGAATTAGGTCTTTAAAAGTCAGGGTGAGTTTGGAAAAACTCATAACATTACTGCACATATTATTTGTATTGGCTAAAGAATGCCAAAGTTGAGCTAATTAGCAGTGGCACTGTGGTAGAATGACACACAAATAACTTATTCTTGATTGCCCTGGTGTGAATTCCCCTTTGGTAGAACCAGTAAAGTCAGATAACAAATACCGAACTGATACCGTGATATATCTTACCTCCTACAAGTATCTGGGAATTTCATTGGTTCAAAGACGTCACATGCAGACTGCATATAAAACCATATATTGCCTGTCAACATCAATTACGCTGACAGCTATGGGTAATCTCCCCTTTATTCATTGATTATTCAAAATGGCGGCAGCCGATAAACGCTTCAAGTTGAAAGCTTGAGTGTTGGAAGCCCATATTTGGTCTGAATTGCACGTTAGGCAACTTAAAAGGCTTCATATTCTGTGAATGTGTAGCATGTTACCTTCGAAATGAAACTGTTTGGTATGTATGAAGTTGCCTCATTATAATTTATGGGAGAGTGCCTCTAGGCACTCTCTCATAAATTGTAACAAGGCAAAGACACGTGAACACATTGTGAGAGCCTCTAGGCACTCTCCCATAAATTGTAACAAGGCAAAGACACGTGAACACATTGTGAGAATTCTCTCATTTAATTTTGATCGCTGTTGTTATTAGTTCTGTGCATCGATGCAGCAGTCGGTAAGATATATTTGTTACACAGTTTGCTGGTGGCCTAATATGGTATATATGGTGTCAGTTAATTCCATATTGGACTTGAGCTTTGCTTTTGTCCAATATGAAACTAGAGGTACTGTGAGCAAGCTCACAAAGTGATAGCCCCGCGCCTCAGTTGTTGTGCCTACGAGGACACAACCATATGATGTAGCAATTGAAATGTATAAGTTAGATTATCTCCCCTTGGAAATGTCAGAACGGAATTATATTGCTTCATGCACATCTTCGTATGGAGTTCTTCCATTGTGTAAAGTTTCATGAAAATTCTTCAAACGGTTTAGGAGGAGTTGCGCTTATAAGGATGGACAGATGGTCAGACAGACGGACGGACGGACAGGGTGATTCCTATATACCCCCCCCAAACTTTGTTTGCAGGGGTTATAATTAACTGACACCATATATACCATATTAGGCCACCAACAAACTGTGCAACTAATAATATCCCTAAACATACTGGTACCGATACCGAAATCAAAATTCCAGATCCCGCCCATCTCTACCACTGCCCTTCTACCATAAGTCCATCACCTCAAGCTGAGTGAATGGTTTGTAAATGACTTCATAATACAGTTGTTTATCAATCAAGTTAGCATCCACCCATGAAATATGGTTGCTATGGCGCTCACGATTAAGAAATCATCATAAAATTGTCAGTAAAATGTACTAGCCGCAGAGTTATGAGTATTTAACATAATCAGTTTACGGTGAACATTTTATCATCCCACCTGTCTAATCTAACCAATCAACATGCTCAAATAGCATCGGAGGACTATGCGATATTAGGTTATTCAATGGGGTACCGGCTATCGGATTGAGTCCATACACTACCAGTGACCGTGTATGAGCCCATACACCCCCTCTGCTGGATGCCATTTTGTTTCCGAATTTTCCCACCTCAAGTTTTCACCTGTTTTTGTGCAATTAAAAGACAGTTTCCCGATAATTATTCAAAATGAAGTGATTCAGTTCTTTTAATTTATTATTTAATTCCTTTGGTGGCACGATAAATACGTTACATGATGTTTACTTGCCAGGTACATACCTGGCAAGTAAAAGTTTTGTAACTTATAGTCCACAGATCTTCAAATTCCACCGTATTCACAATGTCTACGGCACCCCCAGTTTACAAGAATGTCTCCAAATTAGACTGCATAACAGGGTTTATTTCTTCATGTTTTATTGACCTATTATAACCTTTTAAGAGCTGGAGGTTTTCATACGTTTTTACTATACATTGATAGTCTTTACCCTGTCGTATTACAGTTGTTCCTATCATTTTTACAATTTCTTGCTGTCAGTTTGTGAATTATCACACCCAAAGTACATTTTCCATGAACAAAAAATCTCCGTCTTTCCATTGGCTACTAATCATGCTTACAAAATAGAAACTTTTGGGATGTGTGGTCAGGTATGACGTAAGTAGGCTTTCGTTTAGAGATCAATAATACTAAACTGACAGCTGTGGAATCTGATTTACTAAGAGGAAATATTTTGATCTGAACGTAAAACCGAAAAAATTATCTGGTGACACGGTGATCACCGCTATATCTGAGTAAAACGTTTTTTAGGGTTTTTTCCCGAAATTCTCTGTAATTATGAATAGTCAAAGAAGTAATGCACCAAGCAATGTAGTGCTTTTTATCGCATCTTTCAACTGAACCCTGGTCGTCGAGTAGTTGACATTTAAGATAAATAGAAGAATGCACTGACCTCTATACAACTTGATTGCTTGAAAAAATGTCGTCCAAAGTGTTTTGGTGCCAAAATACAAGTGTGAGAGAGGGGAGTGCAGTCGCTGTCTGGTCCAAATAAGTTGATTCGAGTTTTGAAAAAAATGAACTGGCAATTATTTTAAGAATGATTCGACAATTGGTCACGGGAAAAAACCGACAGAACACGAAAGCCTCGGTAGGCAAAAAGGGCGGTCAACTAAGTTGTATCTATGTCACTGATTTCATAAATGGGCAGACTGAGTGATGTCCGTACGTACACCTGTTCAATGCTGTGTAAAGCTAATTGCTCTCCTAAGCTGATTGAGGAGAGCGATTTTTTGCCCTCCTGCATTTTTCAGAATGTCAGGCCTGCCTGTTGCTGCATAGATAATAGCAGATTAACCCTTTACCCAACGTAACGGCCAAAACCGGCCAGTGCTATTCTCAAAAATCGCCAATTAATTTTCAAAATATTTTCATTTTTTGTCTCAAAAACATAGGTTATGACCCTTCGTTGGAACGAGCTCGTCGAGCTCGTTCCAACGAGGGTCATAACCTATGTCTTTGAGACAAAAAATGAAAAAATTTAGTTATTCCAGAATTTTTTTGCAAGTGTCGTCTGCTTTTCATGTTAGGTAAAGGGTTATTTGACTAATCACTATTAACCCTTTACCCAACGCAGACGATATCAAAATTTTAAATATCCCTTTTTTAGATTTTTCAGGGTCATATGCTACAGTTTTGTTGAAATATTTTGAAAAATATTTGTTCAGCTGCTGAATTTGCATATTACGTGATCGGATGTGGCTGATTCAGTGGGCAGAGGGTTAATCCACTGGGCTTAACGAGTGTCTTGTCAGTACACGAGGCAGCATTCAATTAGATACTTAGTTCATACTGTCTCGTGTATCTTGCAATGGTATGAAGTGTTCATTCAGTTAAATGCTGCTTTTTGTGAAGCTGATAACATCCACTGTATTATTGAATTAAAGTTGAAAGTTTGTCTAAGCTCTATGCCTAATGCTTTACTGACAAAAACATTGGAGTTGACTGCGTTTTGTGATAATCGCCTATTGATTCCGCCTATAATGTCAGGGGCCAATTTCAGTGTATTGTAAAATAATAACATATTTTTTTTTGTTTCGTTATCGATCGCGCTTTTCTCTGCTGCAATTGCTTCCCATCACAAGTGAAAGGACCTTCTCGGTGCCAAACGTGTAGTCATTGAAGATTGTTTAGGGCTGAATCAAAATTTGTAGTGTAATTGGCAAAATTGACGCCTGACAGCACGAAGACTGCTTTAAGTATCCTTCTAGATTAAAATAATCGCATGTAAATTCTGCTCATGTGATGAAATTTCAACCGATGAGTGCAACACGCTACGCACTACACATCGGGTGCATATGCCATACTTTTCCGTTGCGCCTGTTATAAATGTGTAAATTAGTTCGCGATGAAGTAAAAATAACCAAATGGTATCTCGCTTCCTGATTGTATCGAAATAGTTACGCCCCCAAACCTTCTTTGTGGTAAAGAATGGAGAGTATTCATTTAACCCTTTACCTAACATGAAAAGCAGATGACACTTGCAAAAAAAAATTCTTGAATAACTAATTTTTTTCATTTTTGTCTCAAAAACATAGGTTATGACCCCTCATTGGAACGAGCTCGTTCCAATGAGGGGTCATAACCTATGTTTTTGAGACAAAAAATGAAAAAATAAAGAAAATTCATTTGCGATTTTTAAGAATAGCGCTGGCCGGGTTTGGCCGTTACGTTGGGTAAAGGGTTAATTTGGTCTTTCCTCGATCTAGCATGCTATCAATTGATCGAAATACTTTTTTGGGTGAGAGGGTGCGAGCTCTCAAGCCACCAGTCAAATTCTGTAAGGAATTTGTCGCTGTTAGGCTGAAAGGTATTTTGATTCTCAAAATAAATTCATTGAATTTGAATCCCTTCATTGAACATTTTTATTGCCTTTCAGTGTCTTCCAATATTAGTACAAACTCGGGGAGACACAAAACTTTTTTACATTTTTGATTGATGCATATTTATTAAGTTGCAGTTCAAATATGTTTGCCCTGTTACAATTTATGGGAGAGTGCCTAAAGACACTACAGTAGAACCTGTCTTGAGAGACTGCCCTTTGGGCCACACAAAAATGGTCTCTCAAGACAGGTGGTCTCTCATAACAGGTTTCAGGTTTTCTCAAGTCAGTGAATAATCAACCACAAAATTCAGAAATGGATTTTTGTAATTACTTTGTAGTTCTTTTTTATGAAGTTTTTGTAACAAATTGAAATGGACTGTTATAAAAATTATAAAAATAAATTAGTGTTGAAAATCTTCAACACTAATTTATTTTTATAATTTTTATAACAGTCCATTTCAATTTGTTACAAAAAGATTTTCAACACAAATTTATTTTTATTCCTATCTGTCACATTTCAGGTATGTATGAAATTGTTTATTCAGCAATAATCCTAATCTTTTCACATGGGTCTTATAAAAACATCTCAATCTGTAATGAGTTAGCAATTGAAACCCAATTAAGAGCTTTTAATACTTTTAATTATGTTAGTATAACAACAATGGATTTTCCAATTCCAGAGCAGGTAAAAAGTTTTTGTCATGGTTTCAGTCTTCGAAGGGGTGGTCTCTCAAGACAGGTCCATTATGACATAAAAATACAAGTTGGTACCAGGTCACAGTGGTCTCTCAAGACAGGTGGTCTCTCAAGACAGGTGGTCTCCCATAGCAGGTCCATTATAGAGTAAAACCAATCGGTGCCTGGTAGATGTGGTCTCTCAAGACAGGTGGTCTCTCAAGTCAGTGGTCTCTCAAGACAGGTTTTACTGTATAGGTACTCTCCTATAAATTGTAACGAGGCACATCCCCACAGATTAAATACGTTTACTTCAAAGATAATTTGAAGAGCATCGGAAGAATATGAAGCCTTTGAATTGCAGTACCTTGTTTTGAGAGGAACGCTTTATTTTTTCAAATTACAAATAAAGTTATTTGTATAAATATGCACTTTCTATATTTTGGTGTGTAAAAAGACAGCTGAAAACTTCTCTATGTTTGCTCACTTTTTGCAAAAGAAAAATAAAAACAAAAAATAATATCCTCCTGTCCTTACGGAAAAAAATGCCTGATAATCAATTAATTTATTTTGTGGAGCCTTATGGCCTGGAAACAGTTTAGCTATTAAATAGTCAATCGTCTATGTTCAGATTCACTCGCCTGGAATATTTAAGCTGTTCCGAAAAGTGAACAGCTAAAATATACCAGACGACTGAATCTAAAAACTACCAGAAACATCCGCTTTCTTTGAATCAACGTTAGGAATGTATCTCTTTCGAGACTTGATTGGGTGAGAAAATAAATTTTATTCAACAGAAGTCGCTGTTTAAAACTGTTTCACAAAAATTGTTAACTGAAAAAGTGATATTCTTTTGGGAGAAGATATGTCCATAGTAGCTGTCTTTCCGTTGTCCCCAATAATATAAACGTAAACAAATGGCCGACTGGGTCCAAAGAAGTAGTGCAATCAACTAAAATTTCTCAGAAGAAATTATGAAATTTGTGTGAATTTTCACACTGAGGCTTTGAACTTTTTCACCGAGATGATTATTATCCCTGGTGGGTGAGGGTGTGAGATGGGGAAATCTCACCCGAGGGCAAGATATTTGGGCCAGACACGAGGCTTGCCAAATGTCGGGGCCAAATATCTTGTCCAGTGGTGAGATTTCCCCATCTCACACCCGCCTCCATCAGGTATACTTTTTCTCCCCCACCAAAAGTCTGACGTCATCAAATGTAATTCCGGGCCATGTGCAGCTAAATCGAACAATTTTGTTGTCCATTTCTAAACAAAACGGATTTGCTTATTGGGAACAGCACATAAAAGTTCTGTATATACCACAGGTATATACCACAAAATTAAAAACGAATGCCGGAAAGAAAAGGGTTAAAGATTTGTAGCGAAATGAACATTGACAAATTCCAATGACGTCATATTAGGAATTCTGCAATTTATTCGCATAACTTTTAAAAGGGAATTTCATGCATCTTGCTCCACTCATAATGGCGTCCATCCAAAAATTCATATAAAAGAGTCGATTGTCCTTTGGTTTTGCAGTCTGTATTATTTCTATTTTCTTCGACAAACTTTCGTCTGCTAATATTTCCGAAACGTGATACCGTGTTGTTTGTTTACAGAAGAACGTGTCACGTGTGATAGTTGAATAGTCCTGCACTCATTAAATATGCTAATAAGCCAATATAGGTTGGTCACGTGGGATGAGACAGGCATATCTCTCCCAACTGTCGCACACGACTATATATGCATCTCAGTACCTTAGCGATGAGAAAACGAGTAGTCTCACTCCAATCAACACAGAAAGATCAACTTCAACATGCATTCAATGGCATCACAACAGAGTGGGGAATAAAATCATGTAAAAATGGAAATGAGATGAGATTAACCCTTCAAACCCGTGAGGCCGCTTTTCCAGCCTGAGAAGATAACACGTTACAATTTCATAAAGTAGGATGACTGTTGAGTGAGTGTATGGAGTACCCCCAAATAATGAATATGGACTCTTCCAATTGCTGCCGTTGAACTGAAATGGAAGATACCACCAGTGTCCAAAAGGTTAAGTTATAGACCATGCGACAGAGGGCGAATCCTTCGATATAGTTTTGTTACTAGATCAGTTTTTGAGTTTGACATACCATGGACATCTCCACCTCTCGTCAACAAGTATATTTCCATCCTGTCACCGCTTAATCGTACATTATGCTCTGAGTAAAAGGCTAAAAATAGAAAAAGTTGCACTCTAAAGTTATTTGGGTTAACCCTTTACCCAACGTAATGGCCAAAACCGGCCAGCGCTATTCTCAAAAATCGCCAATTAATTTTCAAAATATTTTCATTTTTTGTCTCAAAAACATAGGTTATGACCCCTCGTTGGAACGAGCTCGTTCCAACAAGGGGTCATAACCTATGTTTTTGAGACAAAAAATGAAAAAAATTAGTTATTCAAGAATTTTTTTTGCAAGTGTCGTCTGCTTTTCATGTTAGGTAAAGGGTTAAAAAAATTAACCCAGTTTATTTGGTTCAATTGTAACCCAACTGATTTTAGATTGTGAAAGGGGAGGTAAGGACGGAAAGAAGTGAGATGAGATAAGATAATAGTCTTCAATATGGAGTCAAACCCTTACCTAATTTCATCAAAGTTATTTTTCTATATTTGAATCTTTATTAGTTAGGTCCGTTTGGTCACGTTAGCTCCTATAACCATGCTACAAACAGCACAAGTATAAACAACTGATCGTTCATATTTGTACATTTGTTAATAAATTCTGTTGTTACTGCGAAGAAGGGTTTGTGGTAGCTAAAAGGGGCTTGTCTACCACAATAAGCAAGCCGTTACTGTGGTAGTCAAACCTCTAGAATTTAGTTGTCATTGTTTCTCAAGGCTGAATAAACATTATAAGTTATCGTAATGAACTGACATAGTCTGGTCACTAGCTCAAAGAAAAGTGGGAAACAAACACCCCAAACAGTCAAATTCCTCACACAATTTGACTAGCAGCATGAAAGCCTGAGATGTTTCTTGAGCTTATGTTAATGTTTTCTGTTTTCTGTGCCTCAGCGTAGATACTCATTGTATGTGACATCACGTTGGCAGACGGTTGTTACCCTAACGCTCCTCCTCTCATATTGTGCGGTTTTCAGTGTTAACTCCTTACCTTACCTTACGTTTTGGCAAAAATGACCAGCGCTACTCACAAACCTCGTCATTCAAATTTTGGTACTGGTTCAATGTTTTCCTCCAAACCTTACCATTTGCCCCCTTATTGGAGCAGGCTCGATTAACTTGCTTCATTGTTGGGTCGTAAGATATGTTTCAGAAGCAAAAATGACAAGGGCAACGCCCCCGGTCCCCCGACCAAGATGGCAAATTCAAGGGAGCTGTTAGGATGCAATTTGTTCCAAGAGCATGGTCTTTATGAGAGGTTAAGGGTGTTAATTTCAATCAAATGATCAAAAGTAAAGTTATCATCTGGACAACACAAAAAGTGTATTTTATAAGTCGAAAAAGGGGAATAACTCCTGTAAAAATAGACAGAGCATGGCCATTTTTTAACTTGACCTGTATTTCCAACCAATTAAACCACATACTTAGTTTCGTTTCAATCAAATGATCCAAAGTAAAGTTATCATCCAGACAACACAAAAACCGTATTTTCTAAGTCGAAAAAGGAGAATAAATCCAGTAAAAATCAGTGGAGCGTGCCCATTTTCGAACTTGACCTGCATTTCCACCCAAATAAGCGGCATACTAAATTTCGTTTCAATCAAATGATCCTAACTAAAGTTATCATCTGGACAACACAAAAACTGTATTTTTTAAGTCAAAAAAGGGGAATAAATCCAGTAGAAATCAGTGGAGCATGCCCATTTTCGAACTTGACCTGCATTTCCACCCAAGTAAGACACATACCAAATTTAGTTTCAGTAAAATCATCCAAACTAAAGTTATCATCCGGTCCTGTAAAAATAGACAGAGCATGGCCATTTTTTAACTTGACCTGTATTTCCAACCAATTAAACCACATACTTAGTTTCGTTTCAATCAAATGATCCAAAGTAAAGTTATCATCCTGACAACACAAAAACCGTATTTTCTAAGTCGAAAAAGGGTAATAAATCCAGTAAAAATCAGTGGAGCGTGCCCATTTTCGAACTTGACCTGCATTTCCACCCAAATAAGCGGCATACTAAATTTCATTTCAATCAAATGATCCTAACTAAAGTTATCATCCGGACAACACAAAAACTGTATTTTTTAAGTCGAAAAAGGGGAATAAATCCAGTAGAAATCAGTAGAGCATGCCCACTTTTGAACTTGACCTGCATTTCCACCCAAGTAAGACACATACCAAATTTAGTTTCAGTAAAATCATCCAAACTAAAGTTATCATCCGGACAAGGGTGTGATGGACAGACGGACGGACGTACGGATGCACGCACAGACAGACGGACAGACGGACGGATGGATGGACGGACGGACACTGCTGATTACAATAGTCCCCGAAGGGTCGGGGGACAATGATTACAATAGTCCTCCGAAGGGTCGGGGGACAAAAATGTTCACTTATTTAAGAAATGTCTTTGCAAGTGTCATCTTCTCTCTGTCTTAGTTAAAGAATTAACCCTTTGAACCCTGGTGGTATCTTCCACGTCAGTTCAAAATGAATATATGGGCGTAGACCAATTAATATTTTCAACGGGCAGCCTTGAGGCTGCACGTTGAAAATATTGATTGGTCTGTCACACACATTCACTTAGCATTGGCAGGAAAGACAGGCTCACATGTGTAATGGGTTAAAATGAGAAGACTAGAACATTAAATGAATGATTGTTACCTTATGTAATCAACATCTTCGAATCCTTCGGTGACTGTGATTGGCTTCCGTGGAGCTTTCTTTGTGTCCCATACGCGCACAATGTTGTCTGAATCAATTGAAACGTAAGTTTCTCCATCAGTGGAACGAACATCCTTCATCTCAACATTATTGGATACTATCTCTGCCCAACGTCCACTCTGCAGGTCATAAGTCGAAATAGCCTTGCCATAGCAGAAATACAGTGTCTTCCCATCAGGTGTCATATGCAGATTGCTATTTAAATTCCATTTCCAGATTCCTGCGGTAGAAAATTGAAAGTGGGTAATAATCAAGTCTCTTCCTAAACCCACAATCATTTACTCATTCTGTTTACCTTTATACTCGATAAAAGTCACTCAATTAACGGCAATAAACCGCTCTGCCCTCAGACAGCTATTACATACTTTGCTTTATTAAACACCTGCTCTTTGAAATCCCCATCTGCACCAACATTAAACCATGTGGAAGATGAAAAGCCGTTCAGCGCACGCGTGCCGAACGAAAATTGTTGAGCAGACGATTGATCACCCGAAACTGAACAGATTGCGAAATAACTAATTAAAAAGTCTAAAATTGAAGGATATGGCAATATGTACGAGAATAGCGAAGAAGAAATAGAATCAATACATGAGGGAGACAATGAATATCCAGAAAAAGAAGAGTATGAGTACGTAAATTTGGTTGGTGATAAAAGATGTTATTTTTGTTGCAGGCGTCAAATGAATTGCTGAGTGCCCTTCGAACAATTGTTTCTATAGACATGAAAGCGTGTCATAAACACAGAACGACACACATGTGTGAATGGGTTAATCGATATGGCACTTGTGCCATCGCGTAAGGATAAAACTCAAGGCCTATGGCCTCTCAATTTATCCTTCCACGCCGGCATTCAGGCCATATCGATTAACCCATTCACACACGCGTACCCTTCTGTGTATGTCCTGTATGCTGGGTTACATTTTGATGTATCAGTAGAAAGAATATAGTCATTTGGGTCAAAACCATCTTCAATCAGTGATTTTTTAAAGGTTGATTTTAGAAAGCTGGTGCACACGTACAGATGGAATATTGTGTATTATTTATTCTATTAAGGTTTAATGGCATTTTAACAGCCAAGGTAATATCATGCCGCAGACAGCTTTACGGGTGGAAGAAGTTGCAGTATCCGGAGAGAACCACTGTGCAACGACGAGCAGCTGCCAGCTCCCCAACATCGTAACTCTGCTGCATTGCAGCACAGGAAAGGATAGATTGGTCGAATACATACGCGCCATCGACAAGCAGTACGCCTTAGTACACTGCATCGTCGTGCTCCCATGTGGATAATCAGGGTTAAGTGCCTTGCCCAAGGACACAACGTGGGAGTCCGAATCAATAGCTCAGATGGCTACCCATCCAAGGATCAACCGGGCCCGACGTTGCTTAACTTCAGCGATCTGACGAGAACCGGTTACAGCAATGCCACCACTCCTCGCAGATTGAATAGACATTTGGACACAAATCCCCCTCCTTCCTATGCACGATATGCATGTCTCATGCGAGAAAGCTAGGTACAATAGATATAAGTATCTCAATATCTATCTCACATGACCCACTTGATTATTTTTTATGTTTCGTTGGTGTTCAAAGTATTGCTGTTTGTTGTACTTGATGTTAATAATAACAGTATATTGAAGACAGTTTGCTCCTATCACTACAGCATCCATTGATTGGAGCATGCGCCCGACTGACATCATCAGAATGTGTCAATGTTCATTTTGCTACAAATTTTAAACTCCTGTCTTGCCGACGTTGTGATTTATTTTCGTGATATATACCTATGTTATATACAGAACTTTTGTGCATTCTTTCCGATAAGCAAATCAGTTTTTTTCTGAAATGGACAACAAACTTGTTTGATATAGCTGCATGTCCCCCTGGATTACATTTGATGACAGAGTGTTTTGGAGGGGGAGATTATCCCTGATGGCGGTGGGTGTGAGATGAGTAAATCATCACCGTCGGGAAAAGATATTTGGTCTAGACACTCGGCAAGCCTCGTGTCTTGCCCAAATATCTTGCCCTAGGGTAGGGTGAGATTTCCCCATCTCACACCCACCTCCATCAGGGATAATAATAATCCCTTCCAATTAATCCTTTACCTAACATGAAAAGCAGACGAAACTTGCAAAAAAAATTCTTGAATGACTATTTTTTTCATTTTTTGTCTCAAAAACATAGGTTATGACCCCTCGTTGGAACGAGCTCAACGAGCTCGTTCCAACGAGGGGTCATAACCTATGTTTTTGAGACAAAAAATGAAAAAATAATGAAAATTAATTGGCGATTTTCGTGAATAGTGCTGGCCGTTTTTGGCCGTTACATTGGGTAAAGGGTTAATAGTTTGGGCCTAATAGACCCAATTATAAAAAAAACCTTTGAGGTCGTAGCATTTTTTTTTGGTCGAATCTTCTGTTACTTTTGATGGTATCAATACATGGAATAGTCACTTCCACTGAAATCATTTTTTATTTTTTTTATGTCGATTCATTTTAAGGCCTTAATATGTCCTTTGGTTATTCTCCATGTATCAGCAGATATGATAATAACAGTAGATGTTAATGAAACATGTTTGAATCTGGAACAATGAGGAAGTAACTAACTTCATGCCGCATTTCAAAGCTTCACTTATTTAGCTTTGAAAGCCACACTCTGCGTCAGGGGCTCAGGAAGCTTATAATTTTCCTGGTATTCCACTCCCGCACTCTCCCCCAGGCTCTGCGTAGCTGAACCCAGGGGAGAGTGCAGGAGTGAGATACCAGGAAAATTTGTGAAATAAGAACTACTGAGGGCTCATTTCCTTGCTTCTCAAGTGAAAAAATCAAGGTATCGTTGCTGTTAATTTTTGATGTTTATCCCTTTACCTAGCAAGAAAAGCAGACGACACTTGCAAAAGAAATTCTTGAATAACTAATTTTTTTCATTTTTTGTCTCCAAAACATGGGTTATGACCCCTCATTGGAACGAGCTCGATGAGCTCGTTCCAATGAGGGGTCATCCCCCGTTTTGGAGACAAAAAATGGAAAAAGCATGAAAATTAATTGGCGATTTTTGAGAATAGCACAGGCCGGTTTTGGCCATTACGTTAGGTAAAGGGTTAAAAGGCAGATGTTAACATGCTGAGCGTCAAATCAGTCAGTGACATCGGTTACCAACTTTTCTATGTACTGTAAATGGTGTAGATCATACCGTTTTTATGTGTGCCTGTATGATGTAGAATATGCAGATGTATGTGGTTATTTTTGTGTAGATACTTGATATGATTCACAAAGTTTTGGAATTTCTTTTTTGGGGTGGGGGGGGGGGCATAAATACCCCTTCCCCCCCTCCCTGGTTCCTACGCCACTGCTCAGCATACAGTATGCATTGGTCGGTTGTAACATTATTAAACTTGATGAGCAATGAGGAAGGTTTTTAGAGTTTTTGATATCCATGCCCGGCCCTGTAACTATAATCCATCAAAAAAATATTTTTCAATTTTTTACTTCCTTGGTATCAGGCCATAGCAATGATACTTAGAAATTACTATCTGGTATAAGGTGTAGGTTGTTTTGTGTGGAATAGCAAGTACTCTGTACAAGCTTGGAACTAGGAAAAATGATATTTGATAACTCCACCTTTGAAAGTAGCATGAAATCTGGTGAAAAAATTACATACCTTCTACTTGTCTTCGTACCTCAAAGTCTTCAGTATTAATGAAATATAGACACTTCCGCATGGAAGCAATAACACATCTCTTATCCGGTGTCAACACTATCCTTTGGATATTTTCACTGTGTGGTGAATGATAGATTTTTGTGAACGCACCTTTGTCGATATCAAAAAGAATCATTTGAGTATTACAACTACCCAGAATCACGACAAAATTATCCATACCTGTTAAAAGATGAAACACAATCACAAATCTTCACAATTATATTACGATTCGCAGTCGAATGCACAAGATAGGCTATTGTTTCTGCCGAAAAGAACCACATGACGTGTTCATGCTAATGCAGCAGTGTTTTTACTGAAATTTATTTATTTATTTATTTATTGATCTTTAAGGTCACATATTTCTGCACAATGGCTAATCATGACCATGACAGTTTTATGGGTGGAGAAAGTTGGAGTACCCGGAGAGAACCACCGAGCAACGACGTGCAACTGTGAGCTCCCCAACAGACTAATTTGTCACAAGCAGGGTTAGCATTGGCTGAAAACAAGTGCATCTCAACGTGCAGAGCGCCTTAGCACACAACACCACCATGCACCCACGGGAGCAAAGGGGTGTTTTTACTGTAGACATACTCTATTCTATTGTGTATAGCATGTAATGTCAGATTGTACGGTGGACAACAACAGTTGTCAATGTTTCTATGGTGTAGAGTGCATAGTGATACCACAGCATTATTGGCAACGCCAACCGTTTCGCAAGGAAAGCTTGCAAGAAACCCACCTTCCGCATCAATCTTTCATTGCATACCCATACAATATACCCCAAACCATACCCATGTACATATCACTATAATATTACCGTAGCATATTATATATGCAGTATGTATACCACTTGTCGGGTCCAACAGAAAAATGTTGCACCGGCAAAGCTCCGGTTCCTATGGAAATTTAACAGCAGCTGCTCTGGCAAAGGTCCGGGTAATGGGGGTCATTCGAGCACTGTTACAACCGATAATGTTACAATGCCGCATAATGTTACACCAACGCATAATGTTACAAAAAATGTAGTAAACAACCGATAATGTTATAAACTCCGCATAATGTTAAAACTTTTTTCAACTCGTTATGTTGTAAAAATCGACGCATAATGTTATAACTTTTTTCAACCCGTTATGTTACAACAAATTAACCGATAATGTTATAACTTCAATAAACCCACGGAATCCCCTTTTTCGTCGTATGAAGCAATGAAAGCTATGAAAATGAGCACGATGCGCGCAAAATCATACGTCTCAAAATGAAAGCTATGAAAATGAGTACCTCTTCATGCGTCTCATACCCTCATTAAGGATACTATCCTACCTTTATTTGGGAGTGTTTTCAGGAGTGTTTGGATCAGTTTTCTGAAGATTGTCGGGTTGTTTGGATTAATTCGATATCTATTGTCGGGTTGTTAGGGGTGACATGGAGCACGTGTCCCCATAACAACACGCGCTGCGCACACGCACTCCTACCACCTATTATCATGATAAGGACGCCACAACATGGTCACCCAGGTGCACTATCATGACTACTCAACATGACCGCCCAGTCACTTGACATGACGTCACTTCTGGGGTCCTGCCCCGGGGTCCTACAAAATGGCTCATTTTCAACATACATAACTACTCAACACCATCACCAACACCGCCACAACACCAACATCAACACAACTCCTCCTCCACAACCTCCTCCTTCTCCCTACACTGCCTGTTCCAGTGATTCTGCCTTTTCCAGAACCTGTAATCCCAAATTCATCACTCCCACTTCTTCCAACATCTCCACCATCTATATTATCATACCGTCTAGTACTACTCCCTTATAGCATTTTCAGATAGCCTTCTTTGCACAATCGCCCTGATGTACTAATCCATGACCCCCTCTCTTTCTCAGCCTAATCCCTGCCCGCCCACCCCTTTCAATCCTCCTAAACCCCATTCCTCTTCCTACCCAGTCTCACATCTTATTCTTGTTCCGTGTGACACTACCAACCCGCCACATCCCCCATATGTACCTCGCTCCATCCAACTTTTCGACCTCTTTTAACCCCACCTCATTTGTCTTCACTGTCAGTTGTTAAAATGTCAAATTAATGAACAATAAGATATTCTTATGACTAAGAAATATGCGACAAATGAGTTTTAGATGCCCAAAACAAGCAGAAACAGAGGCATTTGCTCATCCCCAAAGGCGTCAGGGGACTATGGTACACTACATTTCTGGAAGCGGAGACTACGCATGTTGGTAAACGTACAACCAGATAAAATAGCACCCCTCCCCCACCACCCCAGCCTTCACCATGTTGGGCACTGGATGATCATGGTAATGACGTCACACGATTGAGATACCAAGCAGAAACCTTTAGTATAAATATTACATACCTTTATGCGGCAATAAATGGTAAGTGGTAAAGTCCATCTACAATAGCTGTAACTGGAATTAGTATTCAGACGTTAAAACATTATCGGTTAATTTGGTGTAACATAACGGGTTGAAAAAAGTTATAACATTATGCGTCGATTTTTATAACATAACGGGTTGAAAAAAGTTATAACATTATGCAGAGTTTATAACATTATCGGTTGTTTACTACATTTTTTGTAACTTTATGCATTGGTGTAACATTATGCGGCGTTGTAACATTATCGGTTGTAACAGGCACATGCAATACTACTACTGAACATGGACAGGCTTAAACTTCTACATGAGAGATCACGGAGCGTTTTGTTGCACGCTGATGTTTTGGGGCAATAACAGCCTTAAGATGAAATTTCCAAAATTTAGAGAAAAGTTAAAAAATGTATAGTAATTTCTATATTTTTTATACTTACCAATGACCCAGACTTAGCTGGTGCTAACTCTAACAAAACCAGGGCCAAACACAAATTTTGCCCCCCAATCCCCAAAATTTGCATCCAAAACAAAAAGAAATCATGTCCTATAGGACCTCCATACTACGCCCCCACTGCGCATGCGCAGTGTCAAGGACGTCCCGAAATTGGCGCCAATTATCATTCTTACTGGCAGTGCCTGGTCAGCGCTATGTACTCAGCGGGGAGGCAAGAGTTCCCAACTCCTGGGAGGGCCATCCCCGTCTGGGTCATTGGTAAGTATAAAAAATATAGAAATTACTATAAATTTTTTAACATTTTTATACTGTACCAATGACCCAGACTTAGCTGAATAGTAAACAGGCTGGAGGGCCTAGGACATAGAGGAAAATCCAATAAGCTCAACTATATAATAAAGAGGTAACCCCTTAAGGACAAAAGGAGTATTAGGCTTTACATGTATCTTTCTTATTTAATATTAAATTAGAAAGATACAATACCCTTAATAATTGAGCACAATAATATTCATGTTCTCTATTAACATCCAGTATAACCCGTATACTAATTATTTTTAAAGTAAGCCAATAAATAAAGTAGTCCAGAGAATTGAGACTCTTTATAGTCATTTAAAAGTGTCCGAGTATTGTATATTAAAGCCCGTTTGACACTTGACATATACAAATGCTTCACACCAAGCTACACTTTAAAAATAAGACATGAATGAATTTTAACATTAATATTACACTTTAAAACCATCCCGGAAGCGACTCAGAAATACTGACTTGGAGGAGGCATTCCCTTGCTTTTCACTATAAAGCAGGTGACCTAAGGGAACACCCGCCCCCCCCCCACCCCCTTCCCCTTGCCCTGGGTCAAATAGCCCAGAGCGAAGAGGGCAGCCGGACGGAGTCACTGCCGGAACAGAAAGCCTGCATAACTATAGTTGCAACTGTTTAGTGGACGAAATTCTGAGCAACAGATAACGGACCTAAACAATGCAGGTCTCCAGAAATGGACTCAATATTTCTGAGATAAAAATTCGTGAATGTGGATGGCTGAGACCAATAAGCAGCCTTCATTAAATCTGTAATAGCAACACTATTAGCATAAGCCCAAGAAGTAGCAAGAGCTCTTACTTCATGAGCGGAAATCTTAAGCACAGACTGCTGAGAAGAAGATAAACTCTCATAAGCAGTACGGATAGTTAATTGAATCCATCTAGCAATAGAATGGACCAAAATGTCCCTTCTATTAGGCATCAAAGACAGAAAGAAACGTTTCCGTCCCTTTCTGATAAACTGAGATTTCTGTTTATAGATACGTAACGCTCTAACAGGACAGAGTAAAGGCCTACGCCCGTCTGAAGACGGAAGAGCCTTAATAACAATAGGTTCCGGATATTTATTAGGAGCCTGATTCTTAGCTAAAAAACCCACATTAGTAGTGAAGGTGATAGTGTTCCCGACACTACGATAATGAGAATCCTCCACCGACAGTGCATGAAGCTCACTGACTCTTCTAGCAGAAGAGAAAGCTAAAAGAAAAGCTGTCTTATAAGATAAGAATTTGAAATCTACTGTCCCAAGAGGTTCAAAAGGCTTTTCCTTCAATTTAAGAAGAACCCAAGCTAAATTCCATTTAGGAATTAATCTAAGAGTTCTGGGTCTATTTATCGAAAAGTTTCTAACCAACTTAGATAAAGAGACATTAGATCCAATTTGTAAACTATCATGATGTGCATAGGTATCAGATAACATAGACCTATAACCCTTAATAGTAACAGGCTGCAGTTTGATTTCGTCAAACAAATATACTAGAAAGTTTGCAATGTCTGGTATAGAGGGATCAAAAATATCTACAGAATGATCCCTACACCAACGACGAAAAAACCTTCCACTTAGCCGCATAGTTTAGCGAAGAGGAGGTCCTCCTACAGTTAGAAATCGCGTCCACTGCTCGTCCTGTAAAGTGCTTGCCATGCAAGAAGGACCGCACAACGGAAAAACGTGAAGGTTGAGACCTTGCGGGTTGTGATGGAGTTGGCGCGATTTCCCCTGCGAAAGAAGATCCTCCCGTGGAGGAAGCTTTCGCGGTAGGTCCCACAACAGACACCTGAGTAGATTTATCCACGGTCTCTGTGGCGACAGAGATGCTACCAACAGAATCTTGCATTGAGATTGTTTTATCTTTAGCAATACTTGTTGAATTAACGGCGCTGGAGGATACGCATATCCTATCATTCCGTCCCAAGGGATCGACAGAGCGTCTACTGCAAATGCTCTTGGATCCGGACACGGAGACACATACGTCTGCAACTGATTGTTGAGATGTGTCGCAAATAAGTCTATCATTGGCCGTTCCCATTGGTAGCAAATCTGATTGAATACTTGTTTGTTGAGAGTCCACTCCGACGGCAACAAGCGATCCTTTCGTGAAAGGGAGTCTGCTAGCACATTCAGACGACCCGGTATGTGACGGACCGAAAGAAGAACCTGATGTTCTAGCGCAAACAGAAGGATTCTTTCCGTTAGATTGAACAACGGAACTGAATGAGTGCCTCCCTGATTCCGTATATACGTCACTACTGTCGTATTGTCGGATAGGATTTGGACATGAGCATTGTGAATAATGTCCATCCAATGACGTAACGCAAGCCAAATTGACATCATTTCCTTGATGTTTATGTGCTTGAACAGGAATTGCGGATCCCAAAGACCCTGGCATCTCGAATCCGTTGGGATTAATGATGCACCCCAACCTGTTTGACTGGCATCCGTCATAATGGTAAAACTCGGATCCGGCAACTGCAGTGGAACTCCCTGAGTTAACCACTGAATGTTTGCCCAAGTCTGAATCTCTTGTTTCACTTGATCTGACAAGAGAACGTCTACGTCGAGCGAATGAATTTTCACACTCCAATTCTGAGTCAAGAAAATTTGGAGAGGACGCGTGCGTAACCGCCCCATCGAAATGAGATCCGCAGCGGCTCCGCACAGACCTATCAGTCTCATAAATTCTCTCGCTGTGACCTTGTCTGCGTGCAGACAATAGCGAGCGTAACAACTGACTAATTTCGCTCTGGTTAACGACAGACGAACGAGATTGTTGTGCGTCTCGAAGCTCATTCCCAGATGAGTGAATGACTTGGACGGCACCAGATCCGACTTCTCCTCGTTTACTATAAAACCGAGACGTCGGAGCAATAGAAGTAGATTCTGAACATCGTTCTGAAGTGTTAACTCGTTGCCGTACCTCTGAAGAATGTCGTCCAGGTAGGCCGACGTTACCGCAGACGAATGAGCTCGGAAATAGATCATTACCGAGTTCATTACCCGAGTGAAAGCCCAGGGTGCTAGATTCAATCCGAAGCACATCGCCCGGAATTGATACACCACTCCTAGGACTGCGAAGCGTAGATACTTTCTGAATGTCGGATGTACCATGACGTGAAAGTACGCATCTTTGAGATCTATGCTTGTTGCATAATCGTTCACCCGAATACTCGCTCTGACCGACCGAATCGTCTCCATATAAAATTTCGGAGCGACGATCAGCTTGTTTATCCAGCTCAAATCTATGACTGGACGGAACGAGCCGTCTGGTTTCGGAACCAGAAACAGATGGCTGTAGAATCCCGGAGTCTCCTGGTTTTCTACGACCTCTACCGCGTTCTTCATTAAAAGAGACTGCACCTCTGATAACAGAGCGTCTCTTTTCTGCGGATTTGACGGAAGTTGAGTCCACTTTGGACTTCGAGTTAATGGAGGCTTTCGTTTGAAGGATATCTTTAGACCTTCCGAAGTCACTCCTCTCACCCAAGGGTCGTCCGTAATCGACGCCCATTCTTGTGAAAAGCTTGACAACCTTCCGCCAACCGGTACGCGGTAGAGGTTTAAGCCATCACCTCCTGGACCTGCGAGGCCTGCGGTAGGAGAAACCACGTCCTCCACGACCCGCACCTCGTCCCGTCGACCTCGGGGCGTCCGACCGGTTGTCCCGGCCCGAAGGACGTCCCGAACGAGAGTCGCTACCCTGACGGTCTCTCGAATAAGACCAAGAGGACGCACCGGAACCTCTATAGGAACCTCTCTTGGGCGCATTAGACCCAGAAGTGCCTGGCTTATTCTTGTCTGCTGTATCCGACTTCTTAGAAGCAGATTTGAACAACAGAGAATCCGAAGCTTTCTTTGTAATTTTATCATAAATAGCAGAAAGCTTGCCGTCAAAGAGAAGTTCTCCGGAGACCGAAGCGACTCTAAGAGAGTTCTTCACCTTAGTATCCACGAGTGTGGATGTAGCTAGGGCTGCGTCACGTCTAACCAACTCCAGGTTTGCCACAGAAAGGGCGGAGTTACACGTGGAATAAGCTACTGCCCTTGAAAGAAGTCTTAAAGAGGATTGTATATCCTGAAACTCTTTCCCTTGAAGGCGCAGTGATAACGCCTTAGTAAGGTGATCTGCGTAAGATAAGGCATCTAAATTGGCTCTGTTAGACGAAATAGCTGTTTCCAACACCGCGGTTGGAATAGAAGCCGACGACGGTAATGATAGCTCTAAGTCTTCCGCCTCGTCGTCCATACGCAGAGGAACTCTCGGGATACCCTGTCCTGCCGTGTCGAATTTATTCCTTGCATTAATGAAAGGCAGGTTGAGAGTATTGGCGGACAAGAAACCTGCTTTCCCCGTCTTGGAAGCAAGTTTAAATATAGTGTCGTTCAATAATTCAAATGTTCTTGCAACATTATTGGACTGCGACGGAAACTCGGGAGCGATGTCCCTAAACCGCTCAAAAAATTCAGAGTCCAATGACGCTATAATCCTCTTGTCCGGAAGCGCAGCAGTCTGGCCCGACGGAACAACTTGAGGGAGAAAGTGCCGGATGAAGTCCACGGCAGCTTTATGTTGTTCCGAAAGGGATAGCTCCAAATCATCCGTATCCCTTTCACCATCCGGTCGGACCTCATGATGCTCCCGGTCGTCCGCCCCCGATGCTTCGGCGGAGCGTACCGACCCAGCGCCGTCGGATAATTCTCGATCCGACACCGTTTCTGTCGGTTGCTGGGATGCTGCGATAAGCTGTGCTATCTGCACAAGAATGTCCGGCGTCGAGACCTGCGGAGGCGCAGTCTTTAGCTGCTTCGCCGAGGGCAGCTCCGCATCAGATGGCTCCCGCATACTTTTTCTATGCGAATGTCCGGAGTCCATCGGTCTCGAATCCCTGGCTGCCGGATGGTGTGACCTGGTCGCCGAAGAATCCTTGATCGGCGAAGCTGGTAAGATATCGGCGGTCACGCAGCCAAGGTGTGGTCGTGTGCGCTGACAAGAAGAAGAAGCCTTAGCAGTCTCCGCGGACTGCCTATACAACGGAGCGTCCCGAGCGACGGACGTATGCTCCGCTTGCGACACATTTTGTACCACAACATCTGGTCCCAGATGTTGTTGTACGAGAGAGGGGCCTCTCTCGCTCGCGGCCCGGCTGGACCTGGACAAGCTAGGAACCGGACTCAAATGCTTCCTCCGATCTCGGTTACTATCCGCCGTCACTGGGTGTGCACATTGAATGTTTATAGTGCTCGCATCACCCAACATTTCCTCCTGGACCGCATCGGACGAACCCGGCTGCCGAACCATTCGGTGAATGGACGCTACACCGGGCGAGCTAGCGGACGACATTTGTCTAATCTCCATGAGCACTTTTGCCGCTAGCTCTGAATTCATTTGTGACGACGGAAGCGCACTTGCAGAAGATAACATGGAAACATCACCCTGTTCTTGTTCCTCTGAAATAGAAACTGAGAGAGTAGAGTGACCTTGCGGAGAAAGAGCCGGCATAGCCCTTTCTCCAGAAACAACATACCGTGACACACGTTTCCAATGTTTGTCATCCCAATATTGACATATAGAACAGGGATTAGTGCGAGAAGACTGACTACAATTAATACAATGATCATGAAAGTCAGAGGAAGATTTCTTCCCATTACAATTTGAACAATATCCTTTCATTGTGAAAAGTCAACAACAAGTCCTAGTTACTCGCACAAACCCCTGACACAAAGATACATAATAACATGATCCATTAATAAATGAAAAAACAATTGCAAATCAAAATAATTTTGAAAAAATATTTTTTCAGCGAAGCCCAAGTTGCTGAAAAGTAACGTTGAGCCCCGATGGATCCGATGGCAAAGTGTGGTCAAAAATTTTAAATTTATATTAAATAATTAATGAGACACTTACGGATAATATAAATGTATCTTATAGTGAGATAAACTACACCAAAGGCAAACAGCCCCCCTCAAAAAAGGCTGTTGCCAATGTAAACAAACAGTGTAAAACACCAGAAAACATGACTCCAGGCACTGAAAAAACTGGTCCGAAATCAGTCATCAAAATTACACTCTATCTGATGCAAGACAGAGACTCCCAGGGGAGAATCTGCAGACATCAGATGGAAGATGCAGAACACAACGTTTATACACCCATGGGTGAAAACGTAACTATGGGGAAAATAACAGAAAACATTCTGTATCCAAGCAACTCTCCCAGGAAAATTTTAGAAATGAACTTTCTCAAAAATATGCCAAAAGCATGGGAGAATTGCAAGGGGAGACTTTAGAAGGCTAGGGGAGAGGAAACACTGAATAAGCAGTGCAACATTTAGCAAGAATGACAACAAGAGGCCCATGCCTCGAAAATAGGCAACTTAACATAATTTCATCAAAAAATTTTAAGTACAGCCCTGATTATTTTTTGTCACTTCTTTTTCCTCTCCTCCTTCTATATCCTCCTTAGAATCACCATTTCTCCAAAAATTACGTGTCTGGCATCCTTTAAACTGAGATTTACAAGCACAAAGATCAGTGAGATGTTGACTGATGAAGGGCCAAACAGAGAATGATAATTGGCGCCAATTTCGGGACGTCCTTGACACTGCGCATGCACAGTGGGGGCGTAGTATGGAGGTCCTATAGGACATGATTTATTTTTGTTTTGGATGCAAATTTTGGGGATTGGGGGGCAAAATTTGTGTTTGGCCCTGGTTTTGTTAGAGTTAGCACCAGCTAAGTCTGGGTCATTGGTACAGTATAAAAATATTAATTTTGTTTTCACTTTGGGATTTTTACATATTATGCATTTTGTTTGTATAAAACAGGATAGTTGCATAAGAATAACGTCTATCTTAACACAAGTTTCTCTAAGTAACGATGGAGGACAATCCAGTCTCGACTTCAGAGTTACCGTGAAACAGGGTGAACTCAGACAATGTGGTAAATTCGGCAGGGCCCTTCATCCTAGTGATTTGATTGGCTAAAGTGTATGATGTAAATGAGGTATGATGTAAATAACTTAACTCTTACCAAACGCAGACAATATCAGAATTTATTTTAAATATTATTTTTTTAAATTTTTGAAAAATTTCAACAAAACCATATCATGTGACCCCTCATTGGAACAAGCTCGACAAGCTCGTTCCAAAGAGGGGTCACATGATATGGTTTTGTTGAAATGTTTTGAAAAATAATATTTTTTCAGCTGCTGAATTTACATATTGCACGGGCGGATGTGGCCGATTCGCTGGGTGAAAGGTGAAAAACGGGTTTTTTGTAAACAATGTGATAGTTTGTTCAAAGGTTAAAAAAAAATAGTTAATGGAATAGGTATAAAATTACCATTACCAATGCTATTCCCGGAAAAAAATAATCAAAATTATATCATTAAATTTTCTTTTATCCAATACACACACACGGACAGATGGACACACGCTCACTTCAATCACTATATGCCACCCGACCTAAGTCGGGGGGTATAAAAATTAGGTCAGAATGGAAGTATTTTGTAATGTGGAGTTAACAATAACTTTGTTTCTTCAAATGTGATTTGGACAGAAACATTTAGTTTTTCTGTTGGTTTGTCGCGCAGCTAATATCCACTGACTTATACCTTCTTCATTTGCATATCAGTGCAATGAAAACCAACGATTATTTGGGGCTAGACCAATTATTATTTTCAATGGTCAGCCTTGGCGCTGCAGGTTAAAAATATTGATATGTCTACCGTATTTACTCTGTGTATTGGGACACTCTATGATTTGGGACACACATTTTTTTCAGAAAACTATATTTTTTTATGCTCCAAAGTTTGGGACATTCCGGAGATTTGTTTCCAGTTGGTCCGTCGCTAGTAGCAGACGACACTCATAAAAAAAAATTCTTGAGTAACTAAAAATTTTCATTTTTTGCTTCTAAAACATAGCTTATGATCTCTCATTGGAACGAGCGCAATGCGCTCGTTCCAATGAGGGATCATAACCTATGTTTTGAAAGCAAAAAATTAAAATATAAACAATAGAACGGCGATTTTCGTATATAGTGATGGAAAACGAATCACACACAACTTTATTCAGCATCAAATCAAGACAAGGCTGTGTTCTTTTCCCATTTTCTAAGAATTGGGACACCTGTGAAAATAATTATTTTTAGCTGTTCCAATACATAAATACGGTACCTCACACATTCACTAAGCAGCCACCCAACGTAATAAAATGACGACGTACAATTTACCTAGGCCGGAATATTATATTTCTTGGTGTTTAAGGTCACATACTTATGCACAATGGCTAATCGTGACACCGTGACAATTTACGGGTGGAGAAAACTGGAGAGAACCACCAAGCATCGACGAGCAACTGTCAGCACCTCAATATTCTAACTCTGTTCAAGCTCCGCTCAAGCAGGGTTACAGCATTTGAAGACATGTGCATCATCGATGTTCAGTACGCCTCAGTACACGGCATCATCGTGCCCCATGTAGGCAACTGGGATGAAATGCCTGGCCCAAGATCACAACGCAGGTCAAACGGGGATCGAACAAGGGACCTCTAGCATAGAAGTCCAACAGTCTACCACTGAGCCACCACGCTCCCCCTAGGGCGGAAAAATGCCATCTGGGTTCCAAAGAGTTAACAAGTGCCCATATTATTGCACACACAATTAAAATCTTCAGCCATATGTGGTAATTTTACCTCATTTTAAGAGCTTAGGCGAGCTAGTTGATGACTGGGGAAAAAAGAAAACCATACTTACACGCAGATTCAGAAAAGCCATCAAAACGATTGAACTGCATTTCTTCGGGAACGGAATAATCAGCAATGATGTCCCCACTGAGACCATCGACCACAAGCACTTTCTTAGCCTCAAATGTGTATACATGTTGATCGTCATTTGTTGGCACACAAACAGCTTGAGTATTCAAAACCCCTCTAGACCACAATTCTTGTACTGTGTCTATATGATAGGCATACATGAAACAGTTCTGCTTACTCGTACAGAGAGCAACAGCAACAACAATAGTTTCATCACAACACAGATGGATATTCTTTATTATCTCATTATCAGGTCTGTCAATTGTCAAACGTAATCTTCCATTTACCACGTCCCATATCTTGATTGAATGATTTGTGGCAGCTAACAAAACAAAGATGAAAGGGGTTTAGAAGAACGCTGAAACCATTTCGATGGCGTGAAATCAGAAATACCAGAATATCATCAAACAATTAAAAGCTTAAATGTAAAAAAAAAATGTGCCAACCATTCCTCAAATGATACAGTTGGACAACCGCAGGTCATGCTTATTTCAATTTTCAATATTGGATTTATTCCACCCTATTTATTGGCATCCACAAAAATGTCGAGTAGCTGATGTCAATAACACGAGGCGCACATTTTAACCTGTACTGTAGTTTGTTAAGGTCACATCGGGTGTGTGTTTGACCAACTTTTTGATATGTGTTGCAGGAGAACAGATGCCGGACAGCAATTATTGATTTTACAATCAGATACAAACGGAATACTCAAAGAGAATCACCGAAGATGACGTAGCTTTAGAAACGTTTTTAACCTTCGAATCGATTGCATGCGAACTGCGATTTTGAGCTGGTTTGATTTTTTCTGAACACGGACAGCAGACAACACTTGCAAACACAAACCTCGATTTACTAAACCTTTAATGTTTTTTCTCAAAAGCATAGCTTATAACACCACACTGGAACGGGCCACCACGATTTACCGAGAGATACCGGTAGGTACCGAGAGGTACGGAAAAAAAGCTTTATAGAAATTATTTTCACAATAAATTGAATGCAAACATTATATTTCATGCATTTATTTCTGGAAATGTGGCCATTAATGATGCAATTTGTTGTGATAATCATAGTTTGGAGTTATTTATTGAGTAGCGTGGTTGACCTCTCGGTAAATTGTGTTTTCCTGGTTTGACAAGAGGCACCGAGAGGTACGCAAAAAAAGCTTTTTATAAATTATTTTCACAATAAATTGAATGCAAACGGTATATTTAATGTATTCAATGCATTTATTTCAGGGGATTTGGTCATTAATGATGCAATTTGTCGGAAATAATTTTAGACGACCAAACACCACAATCGTCAGTATGCAAACATCTACGACTGAGTTCGCGACACTTCCTGTTTTCCGAGTCATTTATGCAAAAATATACATTTTCCTTAACACCTCGAGGAATTGATTTTTCAACCTCACATGACTGAACAATCTGATAAAGGTCATCGACAGAAGGCAAAAATTTGTTTTTCAAGCCATGTACTGAAGGATTTTTGTAAGGGTATTCCACAACAGAAGAGAGCCTAGTGACGTCACACTCTTATTCAGATACAGGACTACGTAGAAAACATTTTTTACTTTCAGAAGCACTCTCAGTAAAAGTGCTTGAGCTATTGGAATCAGAACCACTGTGGTCTGGAACTTCATCCACCCTATCACCTTCTGACTCTGAATAATCTGGAGTTACATGAACAGCAGATGGGAGAGCAAGCGATGACTTTGTTGCTGAAAACATTGGTAAAGAGGTGCTTTTCTCACCACTAATAACTGAGACTTTTTGACATTCAGACTTCTGGAAGAAGCCCATCAGTACTGAAGCATAGCTGGGACTGATACAACTGCCGGAACTATCAGAATCAGAGTTAGAGTAATCTGGAACTTCTGACACTTTGTCACTTTCTGAATCTAACTCTTGTAGCGCTGACTTGGTAGATACAGAAACTGACCTGGGCGTACTGTTTTTAGACAAATGCAACTTTTTCTTCTTGGAATCCTGACTGGTACGTCCTACTTTTGATCCAGATTGGTTCGTTGCAGTTATGGGACTTTGTTTTGTTAATGTACTTTTTACAACAGTGGTACTGGGCTTTTCTGTGTTTCAGACTTGGGGAAAAAACCCTTTAACACCGAAGCATAGCTGGGACTGCTACAACTACTGGAACTATCGGAATCAGAACCAGAGGGATCTGAAATTTCTTCCACCCTGTCGTTTTCAGAATCTGACTTACCTGGAATAGCATGAATAGTGGAGGGAAGAGCAAGCGATGGTAGAAGCGGAACGAAGTGATTTGGTGTCCAGTGAAGTGATGTAGAATTTCCACCTGCCCACATGACAGAAACTGGAGCACATTTAGAGCCGACAGTGGCACGTGGCTTGAAAACAGTGTTGAGAATTCTGATATGCTGGTCAGCGGGTCCATTTATTGTTGGATACACAGATTGCAGTGGTCGACCAATCACCGAAGCAGCAGAATGCATTGTCCATGCAGAGGACCACCCCTAAATACTAACGCACGTTTTAATGGCATCTTCAAGTGATGGGCTGACCAAAGCTATGTCTGTTTTTGAATGAGCCGAAATATAGAATGTCTTATTTAAAACCAACTCAATGCAACATCTAACTCGAAGCTCTACATTTCGAGACTCGTCTCCAAGTAAGCAACAGAAATGGCATTAAACAGACAGTTGCCGTTGCACTGACAATGACCAGTACAGACCCAGACCAGTTTGCTCTGAGCAGATTCTGAGCATTCAAATCCCTGGAATAATACCTCATTGGATGATACTAGTGGATAGTGTGCATGGCAAAAGGCAAGAGGCGCAAAAATATCAATTCTCTTTTTGCGACCTCTTGTAGTTTACCCTCCCTTTCGGCAGCCATCAGTCTCCTCTGAGATAAATCCCAATTGAAGTCTGCATGAACATTGAGACATGAATTACAGTAGTAATCTAAGTTTGACTTACAAAAAAAACTCAAATGTTGCTGCTGAAGTTTTTCACACGCAGGATGAAACCAGTGAGTGCATTTCTCACAATAAATGCTCTTTATCTGGTGACATTCTTCGCCACAAATGCCGCGTGGATAAAGCACAGATGACATGGTGATAGTTAACCCTTTACCTAACCTGAAAAGCAGACAACACTTGCAAAAATAATTCTTGAATAACTAATTTTTTTCATTTTTTGTCTCAAAAACATAGGTTATGACCCCTTGTTGGAAGGAGCTCGATGAGCTCGTTCCAACGAGGGGTCATAATCTATGTTTTTGAGACAAAAAATGAAAAAAATAATGAAAATTAATTGGCGATTTTTGAGAATAGCGTTGGCCGGTTTTGGCCGTTACGTTAGGTAAAGGGTTAAGTCAATGATCAGACTGGAGAACAGAATGAATGAAAGGTTTTAGCGCGCAGGGACGATGTGTGATTTACAAATCCCTTGCAACCCAGTTAACCTTATTTTATTTCACTTGGATCACACAGGCCTAGCTTTCCTATTGCCTCAAATGGGGTCTGAGGGGGTAAAATGGGGAACAAAATTCAAATCCAAGTTTATATCCTATTGAGTGTTTTTCTTACTATGTACCCAAGCCAAATCATTTTCTTTGGTGACCCGACGTTGAGAGTAGTTTGTTTATAGTAAACTTAAAGTCGCAGTTTTGCTTTTACAAAATAGCAACACACCTGGCTACTACTCTTCCTGGTAGCCGTCAGCGTGGATGAAAGTAGTCTCTCATGTAGGTGACAAGACAGTAGGCTGAGTCGGATAGGCACATCTAATTAATTAGCGAAATTGTCAGCCAGCGGTAACCACAAAATTCAAGAATATACACACATTCTAAATATATTCTCACACCAGTAAATAATTATAATAAATAAAGTAAATAAGTACTGAAATAATTCTGAAAGTTGTCTTTATTATCCAAATAGAATAAAAACAAACATTGATAATTTTACTTTACGTTATTTTTTATATACCGTTTGCATTCAATTTAAAATTATTGTGAAAATAATTTATAAAAAGCTTTTTGTGATTATCGTGTCAAATTGCAACATTAATGACCAAATCCCCGAAATAAATGCATAAAATGCATGAAATATACCGTTTGCATTCAATTTATTGTAAAAATAATTTTCAGGAAGCTTTTTTTTGCGTCCCTCTCGGTGCCTCTTGTCAAACCAAGAAAACACGATTTACCAAGAGGTCAATCGCGCAACTCAATAAATAACTCCAAACTGTGATTATCGTGACAAACTGCATCATTAATGACCAAATCCCCGAAATAAATGCATAAAATGCATGAAATATACCGTTTGCATTCAATTTATTGTGAAAATAATTTTCAAGAAGCTTTATTTGCGTACCTCTCGGTGCCTCTTGTCAAACCGAGAAAACACGATTTACCGAGAGGTCAATCGCGCTTCTCAATAAATAACTCCAAACTATGATTATCATGACAAATTGCATCATTAATAACCAAATCCCCAAAATAAATGCATAAAATGCATGAAATATACTGTTTGCATTAAATTTATTGTGAAAATAATTTTCAAGAAGATTTTTTTGCGCACCTCTCGGTGCCTCTTGTCAAACCGAGAAAACACGATTTACCAAGAGGTCAACCATGCTACTCAATAACTCCAAACTATGATTATCGTGACAAATTGCATCATTAATGGCCACATTTCCAGAATTAAATGCATAAAATGCATTTGCGTTCAATTTATTGTGAAAATAATTTCTAAAAAGCTTTTTTTCCGTACCTACCGGTACCTCTCGGTAAATTGTGGTGGCGTCGGAACGAATTCAACGACCTTGTTCCAATGAGGAGACAAAAGGTATGTACTGTATGTGTTTCGAGGCAAAAAATAATAAAATTTGAGCACTGGGTGGTTTTGACCGTTACGTATGGTGAGGGTCAGAGGGCATGATTACTGTCAAACTGCAAAACACCAAAGCAAATCGAGCCACCATGCCCCTCACACGACCAGTTGGTGTTAACGTGTCTTGCCAAAGGCCACAACACAGAGTTTATTTTTTTAGGATTTTTTTCTGTTTATGTTCGATAACTTCATTCGTTCTTACATTTGCTGCTTTAATGGTATAATCTCAACAAAACGTAATTAAGGGGAACAGAGGCGAGAGCAGTGAGAAATTTCCTTTGAGAGTAACTTCAGGTTTCTTTTAAAAACTCATGAAATTAAAACCTGTTCCGACAGGTGTTTCCTTTTTTACTGACACAGGGTGGAGACGATGCCCCCCCCCCCCCCCCCTCCACCCACAAACACACACTTGCATCACGTGGCACGCTGATTATAAAAAAATAAGTGGCACCCTCTTTGGGTACGACACACCATGTGTGGTGCAATTATTGGGTTCGAAACTAATATTGAATGCAAAAAATATCATTTCATTGCTTTTACATCTAACCCACAGCTTCCCCCACCCCACGACAGGAACTAGCTCGTCGCTCAAGTTACCACTAAAAAAAAGACTATATTTTGTGAAGCAATTTAGGCACTACCGTGTACATCTCGCATTGAGGTGCAAAATAAGTAAGGAAAATAATTTACTTTGAAATTCCCAAGTCTGATATTCCCTAACTTGCAAATCAATATACACCCGGAACTTAATTAAGCACCCCCTGAAATGTTTCATGACAGTGAAGTTGTTGTTACTGATTATTATGTTTTGATGACAGCTATGTCTTGCAGTACATTTCATCTAGTGATATATGATGTTTCTGGTTGATAGCGTATCCCAAACACATCTCCTCGTCCATGTGCATAATGCCTCCCACGAATGTCACAAAAAAAACACTACCATCTGCATGCAATATCTTGGTATAAAACAAGAAAATTTGTCACTTCAGAATCTGTTACCAATAAATGTTGACATGGCAAGAGGAGGCTGTCAGAGGCACTAAGATGGCAAATCGTTGGCATGCATGCAACAGGCATGTCATTCCAAGCTATTGGAAGGCAACTTGGTTATAGTCATTCTGTCATCAGCAGACTTGTCCGAAAGCATCAACAACCCATCGATTTTAAGGATCGACCAGGGCCTGAACAACTCCAAAAGACCTCTCCTCGGGAAGATCGGAGTCTGGTGGAGTCTAGCACATCTCGTTAAGCACGAACCCTTTGCTTCAAGTGAAGTTTTGAAATGCCTTTGGTTTGTACAGCGCTGTCCGATCAGCATCAAAGACAACGTTTGGAGTGGTGACAACATTGCAATCTCAGGACATCGAGGAGAGTCCATTGGTCAGATGAGAGTAGGTTTCTGCTTCAAGTCACAGATGGTCGCCTGAGAGTGTTGAGGCATAAAAATGCTGCTTACGTGCCCAAGAACATTAGACCTACTGTTCTTTATGGTGGAGGATCAGTAATGATCTGGGGATAACTCTCTCAGGATTGTAAACTTGATACGGTTAATGTACCTGCGAATCACAATGGTCATCAGTACATCCGGGACATTCTCAACCCGCTTGTCGTGCCTCGTTTTGACAACCACCCGTTGTCTACTCGCCCTGTATTCATGGACGACAATGCAAGGCCACATCGTTCCTATGCTGTGAGAGCATTCCTTCAGAACAAAGCTATTACAACACTACCTTGGTCTGCAATGACTCCCAATTTGAATCCCTTGGAACACATCTCAGACTTTCTTGGATATCGTGTGGAAGCAAGAGATCTGCCTGTACAGAATTTGGCCAAACTGGAAGCTGCATTGTATGAGGAGTGGCAGCAGTTGCCTCTGGACAGTATCAGAAGGTTCACCGGTAGCATAAGGAGGAGGGTTCAGGCTGTCATCCGGGCACGTGGTGGATACACCTGCTACTGATGTCAGACACTGCTATTGTGTACCAGCATTGTTTCATCATGGACCGTTCCAGCACAATAATTGTCGGGAGAACATTTTTCCACCAAAAACATTAGTAACAGATATGTGTAATTAGCGTCAGTAAAGTTAAAAAATTTATAGTAATTTATATATTTTTTAAACTTAGCTGGTGCTAACTCTTAAAATTCTAGGGCCAAACACAAATTTGGGCCCCTCAATCCCCAAAATTTGCATCAAAATCCAAAAAATGAATGTCCTATGTGGTTCTCCATACATTTATCCACTGCGCATGTGCAGTGTCAAGGAAGTACCGAAATTGGCGCCAAATCTTCATTCTTACAACCAGTGCCTGGTAAGTGTTATGTAATCAGCGGGGAGGTATGAGTTCCCAACTCATGGGAGGGCCATCCCCGTCTGGGTCATTGGTAAGTATAAAAAATATATAAATTACTATAAATTTTTTAACATTTTTATACTGTACCAATGACCCAGACTTAGCTGAATAGAAAAAAGGCTGGAGGGTCTAGGACATAAAGGATAATCCAATAAACTCAATTACATGTAGACAGAATTATCCCCTCAAGGAGAAAAGGAGAAACAGGCTTTACATGTATCTTTCTTGTTTATACCAAAAAAGAAAGACACAATACCATTTCGTAATTGAGCACAATAACATCAATGATCTCTATTAACATCCAGTATAACCCATTGTACTAATTTTTTAAAGGAAAGCCAATAAATAAAGATAGTCCAGAGAATGAGACTCTTTATACTCATTTAAAAGTGTCCGAGGATTGTATATTAATGCTCGTATGACAAATGACATATACAAATGCTTCACACCGAGCTACACTTTAAAAATATTACATAAATGAGATAGACATTAGCTTTACACTTTAAAAAAACCATCCTGGCACCGACTCGGAATTACTGACTCCAGAGGAGGTATTCCCTTGCTTTTCACTATATGTAGCAGGTGATATAAGGGCCCCCCCCCCCCTCCCTCCCCCCCCCCCCCTGTCCACTGCTCATCCTGTAAAATGCTTGTCATCCCAATTTGGCACACAGTGAGCAAGAATTAGTGCGAGTACACTGACTACATGAAATACAATGAACAGGAGAATCAGAGGAAGATTTCCTTGATTTATAATTAGAACAATATTCTTTCATTTTGAAAAAATATTAACAGTCATTGTACTCACACTGACCCTTGAAAACAAAGATACTTGATAATAATATAATCCATTACAAACATTTCGAAAAATAATTCAACAGAAAAATTTTTTCGAAAAAATTTCAAGATGAGCCCAAGTTCCCAATGGGAACGATGAGCCCAAATGGATCCCAAAAAAAGCCTAAGTGTGCACAAAAATTTTAAAACATATCTAAAAATTAATGTTACACTTCAGGACAATATTAATGTATCTGGCTATGAGCAGAACCAAATAGAAGACAAGGAATCACTGTCAGAAGTAACCGTTTTCAACATAAACAAAGGTGAAAAAAAAACGGAAACAAGACTCCAGGCACTGAAAATATGGCCTAAAATCAGTAACCAGTTTTAAACACTATCCGATGTAAAACAGAGACTACTTCCAGAGAAGAAACTGCAGTACCTCGGATGGTAGATGCATGACCAAAATGCTTAACCACCCTAGGGTGAGGACGTAACCATGGGGAAAAACAGAATAAACATTCTGTTACCAAGCCAAAAACTCCCAAGAAATTTCAGTAAAAAAATTACAAAAATTATGCCAAAAGCATGGGAGAATAGCAAGAGGGGTATCAAGGAAAGGGAGAGAGGAAACACTGAGCAAACAGTGGAAATTTCATAGCTAGAATGAAAACATCAGGCCCATGCCCCGAAATTAGAGAACATGAAATAATTTTGCATAAAAATTATAAGTTACAGCCCTGAACACATCCTTCCACTGTTCTTTCCTCTCATCCTTTTATTTCATCCTTAGATCCACCGTGTTTGGCCCTAGAATTTTAAGAGTTAGCACCAGCTAAGTCTGGGTCATTAGTACAGTATAACTAGAGGAGGTATCAGTATCCCGTGGCTCGCCAACAGGTGGCCAATGTAAAGGGGTGGCTGGAGTAAAAAAAAAAGTTCAAAACCTGCACACAAAAGACCAAAATTAAAGTAAATAAGCAACTAAAGGGTTAAATAATATAAAAATAGCCCAAGAAGCATCCTAACATAAAATAGGAACCATGGCAATATGCTACAAGGTAAGTCGCCACTTGGAAGAAAAGAAAGACAAACCTCAAAACCTGCACATAAAAGTAAAAAAAAAGTATCACATTTGCTTCAAGGGGTTAAAATTGAGAAAAATACCCTGTCACAGTAACCACAATGGCAATATGCCAGTAAGGTGAAACTCTACTTGAAAAATATCCACTTGGAAGAAAAGAAAGACAAACCTCAAAACCTGCACATAAAAGTGAAAAAAGTATCACATTTGTTTCAAAGGGTTAAAATTTAGAAAAATACCCTGAAAATGTTACAGTAACCACCATGGCAATATGCCAGTGAGGTAAAATTCCACTTAAAAAAAAATATCAAAACCTGCACACAAAGGTACAAAACCTGCACACAAAAGTCCAAAATTAAAGTAAACTAGAGGGGGTATCAGTACCCCGTGGTTCACCAACAGGTGGCCAATGTAAAGGGGTGGCTGGAGTAAAAAAAAAAAGTTCAAAACTTGCACACAAAAGTCCAAAATTAAAGAAAATAAGCAGCTAAAGGGTTAAATAATATAATAATAACCCCTAAGAAGCATGCTAACATAAAATAGGAACCATGGCAATATGATACAAGGTAAGTCTCCACTTTGAAAAAAAGAAAGACAAACCTCAAAACCTGCACATAAAAGTTAAAAAAAAAAAAAGTATCACATTTGTTTCAATGGGTTAAAATTGAGAAAAATACACTGATAATGTCACAGTAACCACCATGGCAATATGCCAGTAAGGTGAAACCCTACCTGAAAAATATCCTCTTGGAAGAAAAGAAAGAAAAACCTCAAAACCTGTACATAAAAGTCAAAAAAGTATCACATTTGTTTCAAAGGGTTAAAATTTAGAAAAATACCCTGAAAATGTTACAATAATCAGCGTGGCAATATGCCAGTGAGGTAAAACTCCACTTAAAAAAAATATCAAAACCTGCACACAAAAGTACAAAACCTGCACACAAAAGAACAAAAATTAAAGTAAATAAGCAGCTAAAGGGTTAAATAATATAAAAATAGCCCAAGAAGCATCCTAACATAAAATAGGAACCATGGCAATATGCTACAAGGTAAGTCGCCACTTGGAAGAAAAGAAAGACAAACCTCAAAACCTGCACATAAAAGTAAAAAAAAGTATCACATTTGCTTTAAGGGGTTAAAATTGAGAAAAATACCCTGTCACAGTAACCACAATGGCAATATGCCAGTAAGGTGAAACTCTACTTGAAAAATATCCACTTGGAAGAAAAGAAAGACAAACCTCAAAACCTGCACATAAAAGTGAAAAAAGTATCACATTTGTTTCAAAGGGTTAAAATTTAGAAAAATACCCTGAAAATGTTACCATAACCACCATGGCAATATGCCAGTGAGGTAAAATTCCACTTAAAAAAAATATCAAAACCTGCACACAAAGGTACAAAACCTGCACACAAAAGTCCAAAATTAAAGTAAACTAGAGGGGGTATCAGTACCCCGTGGTTCACCAACAGGTGGCCAATGTAAAGGGGTGGCTGGAGTAAAAAAAAAAGTTCAAAACCTGCACACAAAAGTCCAAAATTAAAGAAAATAAGCAGCTAAAGGGTTAAATAATATAATAATAACCCCTAAGAAGCATGCTAACATAAAATAGGAACCATGGCAATATGCTACAAGGTAAGTCTCCACTTTTTAAAAAAGAAAGACAAACCTCAAAACCTGCACATAAAAGTAAAAAAAAAAAAAATATCACATTTGTTTCAAGGGGTTAAAATTGAGAAAAATACCCTGATGTCACAGTAACCACCATGGCAATATGCCAGTAAGGTGAAACCCTACCTGAAAAATATCCACTTGGAAGAAAAGAAAGAAAAACCTCAAAACCAGCACATAAAAGTCAAAAAAGTATCAGATTTGTTTCAAAGGGTTAAAATTTAGAAAAATACCCTGAAAATGTTACAATAACCAGCGTGGCAATATGCCAGTGAGGTAAAACTCCACTTAAACAAAACCTGCACGCAAACGTCAAAATAAGTCTAAAATTTGATTCAAAGGGTTAAAATAAAGACAAAATACCATGGAAAAGAGTTAAATGTTATCGTGAAGCACCATAGCAATATGCAAAAAAGGAGAAAAATTCAAAAAAACACAAAAATCGAAACCTTTACACAAAAGTCAAAATTGAAATAATTAAGCAGGAAAAGGGTTAAATAATACAAACCTAGCCCTAAGATGCATGTTTACATACAACAGAAGGCACAGTCATATGCTGCAAGGTACATCTCCACTTGAAAGAAAGGAAAAAAAACCCATCAAAACCTGCACACAAATGTCAAAATAAGTCCAAAATTTGATTCAAGGGGTTAAAATTAAGACAAAATACCCTGGAAAAGAGTTAAATGTTATCATGAAAACCCCATAGCAATATGCAAAGAAGAAAATTTTTTTTTAAGCACAAAAATTCAAACCTGTAAACAAAAGAAGTCCAAAATTGAAGTAATTAAGCAGGAAAAGGGTTAAAGAATAAAACATAGCCCTAAGATGCATGTTTACATACAATAGAAAGCATGGACATATGCTACAAGGTAAATATACACTTGGAAGAAAGGAAAAAAAAACCCCATGAAAACCTGCACGCAAACGTCAAAATAAGTCTAAAAAACTATTCAAAGGGTTAAAAATTTTTTAAAAATGCGCTGGAAAGATATCAATGTTATAATAACCACCACTGCAATATGCAGTGAGGTCAACCTCACTTGAAATTGTTTTTTTTTATCACAACCTGTACATAAAAGTAAGAAGCTGTATTTTCCCAAGAATTTTAAGTTTTTCTAATTATTGATACACATCGTTTGGGCATTTAATTCCAATTTCCAAGTATTGAGACGGGTAAAAAAATAATTATTTTAAACTGTATCAATACATAGAGTAAATATGGTAAGTCCAAAAGCTGTACATAAAAGTCCAAAATTGAAGTAATTCAGCAGGAAAAGGGTTAAATAATACAAATATAGCCCTAAGATGCATGTTTACATACAATAGAAAGCATAGACATATGCTGCAAGGTAAATCTCCACTTGAAAAAAAGGAAAAGAAAAAGCAAAATATGTCTAATAAAAATCGATTGAAAGGGTTAAAATTAAAAAAAAAAAAATGCACTGGAAAGATATCAATGTTATAGTAAATATCACTGCAATATGCAGTGAGGTCAACCTCAATTTAAATTGTTTTTTTTATCACAACCTGTACATAAAAGTAAAAAGCTGTAAGCCAAAGTCCAAAACCTGTACATAAAAGTCCAAAATTGAAGTAATTCAGCGGGAAAAGGGTTAAATAATACAAACTTAGCCCTAAGATGCATGTTTACATACAATAGAAAGCATGGCCATATGCTGCAAGGTAAATCTCCACTTGGAAGAAAGGAAAAAAAAACCCATCAAAACCTGCACGCAAACATCAAAATAAGTCTAAAATTTGATTCAGAGGGTTAAAATTAAGACAAAATACCCTGGAAAGAGTTAAATGTTATAGTGAACCACCATAGCAATATGCAGAAACTAAACAAAATTTTAAAAAGCCAAAAAATCAAAATCTGTACACAAAAGTTCAAAATATTTGAGAGCGGATGCCGACATGAGGGCTATGCCATAGGCTCACACAACTAACGTTGGTGAGCCAAAAATATACTGTATATTTTCATCATTGTGTTGTCTTTCATTTGTCAATAGACCATTCTTTCCGCAAACATATTTTCTACTAACAATCACTTTTGGCCATCTGAAAGATAGCATGGAAGTCATGACAGTTTCTATTAACACCACTCTGAAAAAAAAACCAGAGGGTGCTTAATTAAGTTCCAGGTGTATATATACAAATTATACAGCAAAATACAGATTGAAGTGTTTAGAATACGAAAAATGCCTGTTTTTAACTTGAATAATTGATGGCAGGCATGAATGACTGCTGAAAGTCTGCTACCGCATTAATACTAGTCTTGATAATAAAATTATATTTTATGAGCACAACTCGTGGCCAAAAATGTTTCATGTATCCAAGAACAAAGATAGGAATTCGAAACACTTCAATATGCAGTGATAGGTCTGCTTTGGCGCAGGCCAGAAAATAAGCAGACTGTCATTTGCAAAATAAGGTTCCCAGAGGGTGAATTTGGTGATGCTACCCTGCACAGCAGGGTAGCATCACTAATTTAACCCTCTGTGAACCTCAATCTGAATCAGGGTCTCAAACTTGAACAGAAAGAGGTACCAAATGATAAATTGACCCACTGTATGGGATAGCATCAGCAAATTCGCCCTCTCGGAACCTCATTCTGCAAATGACAGATTTCTTATTTTCTGGCTTGCTTTGGCAGGAATGCCACCACTCTCTGCATTTTCTCGTGACGAAGGAGGTCATGACCGAAGTGTGTATGTTTTTCACGTGAAACATCAAGATTTACCCACAGAATGACTGCAGAAGTCTACAAAATTCAAACAAATTTGGTGATACCTTGTAACTGATATGCCAACTGTGCAGTTTACATATAATGTTATGATAGACTGTAGTGTTAAGGCCATGAAACTCATCATTTCATTTTAGACGGCATGGTATGTCAGTGTCTTTTATCTCTGTTGACCTTGACTTACAAACAGAAAACCAAAGAAAGCAAGAGTGTTGCTGCATCCATAAGTGTTTTGAATTCCGAGCTATGTTTTTGGATATCTGGAACACATTTCGCCAAGAGTTCTTCTAGTGAAATATTATTTTATTATCAGTTCCGGTACGAATACGGTAGCAGACCTCCGAGAACTGCTATGCTTGCAACCAACTGATCGATTTGAAAGCCTATATTTTTCATCTCCTACACACCATAACCATCGTTTTGACGAATAATTTGCGTACATTTATTTCACTGGAATATCATAGAAAATTGTTTCCCTTTACATGCATAGCACCTTGATGTGAGCTGCACACGATAATACCCAAACCGTTTAACCCTTTACCCAACGAATTGCCCGCACCCGCCCGCGTAATATGCAAATTCAGCAGTTGAAAAAATATTATTTTTCAAAAAATTTCAACAAAACCATATCATGTGACCCCTCGTTGGAACGAGCTCGTTCCAACGAGGGGTCACATGATATGGTTTTGATATGGATATGATATTTAAAATAATAAATTTTGATATCGTCTGCGTTGGGTAAAGGGTTAACAAAAACACCTATATTTTTTTCTTTTGAACTATAGTTTATGAGCCTCACATGGTAGTGGTAACGTGTACAAATACCTTGTTCGTGGGGTGGGGTGATTGTTGTTAGAAGTAAAAGGAACGAAATATCAAATCACTGCAGTGGATATGGCAAATGAGGCATTAATAACAAAGATAGCTGAACTACCAACAGCCAGTTCAGCTACTGATGTAAGTTATACGAACCTGTCAATGCCGTTTGTCCATTTGAAGTCATAACAAGAGAAAGGAGACGTCCCGTGTGACCAGTAAGGCAATGAATAAGTTGTCCACCGTGTGTAGTTTGTATTGTTCGATCAGCTTCCAAATACGGATAAGATGCATTGATGTAAGGCATCAGAAAGTCCCCAAGTTCCTACAAAAAGGTATGTTATGAACTGCTCAAACAAAATATTGTCAGTACTATTTTAGAAGACAACCACCTGTAGAATAATGGTCACTTTAAAAACCCTTTAACATGAATCAGTTCTTTATAGGAACTCTAATAATAGGCACACTAAGCCTTCAGAATACTTCCGTCAATTTAACCATGAGTGAAATACCCATCTTTCTCATTTCATTTTGTTGTCTGATGTCATATTATCTTTCGGAAAACTATAGCGCATGTTCATGGAAAGTTTATTCAGAGCTTTCGAAAGAAATTGTGGGTAAGGGGTGACATCTCTTGTGGGGTGCTGGCAATCAAAGCAAGTCTCAGGGCAGTCTTTAAGATGGATAGTGGGGAAAATGATGCTACTTTCTTATAATATTTTATAAGTTTTTTTAACAACTCTGTTGACACCTGATCCTGGGGCAGTCTTTAAGATGGATAGTGGGGAAAATGATGCTACTTTCTTATAATATTTTATAAGTTTTTTTTAACAACTCTGTTGACACCTGATCCTGGCTGTTTAACGCTTCACCCAACGAATCGACCACATACATCAATTGATATCAGGAAAATGATTGAATTCCATGTAAATACCATACTGGCTTGCAATATTTCTCGGTGTAGTTTTAAGGTGGGTTGAAGCAATAAGGACAACATCTTATATTGAGATTTTTTTTTTAAAAGTGCAGACAAGAAAAGCCGGCAGGCATTGAAACGTGTTCCCACACACACATCTCAGAATGCAATAGTTTATTTTTTTTAAATTACAACTTTTAACTTCTTGGGATAAGCAATATTTTCTTTTTAGTTTTTACCTTATCGGCCTTCATGGTGGTTTATATATACTCAAGTACAGTACTTGGAGGGTGTATTATCATTAAACAACCGAAGAATTGGGATTCCATCCAAGCAATAATTGCAAAATTGCTGCAAAGCATAACAAGCGCAAGCAAAATTCCAGCCAATGGACCTCCGGGTTAAACCCTGGAGGTCCATTGGTTGAAACATTGCTTGTGTTTTTTTTTTTTACCATATCCACAGAATTTAAAAGTGGTACTTTGGGTGATAACTCCACTCCACGAGCAATTTAGTTACAATCCACTCTCCACATGCTGTATGTATTACATCCACAATGACCTGAATGCAGCGTGTATCATGAACTCCTGACACAAAACTCCTATTTATAGAACATTGCAAGCTTTCGAAATGCATTTGCAATGGACCGTGCACATTTCTATATACATGAGAGAGAGAGAGAGAGAGAGAGAGAGAGAGAGAGAGAGAGAGACAGAGAGAGAAGAGACAGACAGACAGACAGAGGGGGAGAGAGAGTACGAGAGAGTACTATAATTATTTTTGTACAAAAACAAATTTCAAAATTTCAACGAGGAGAGAGAGAGAGAGAGATAGAGAGAGAGAGAAGAGACAGACAGACAGACAGACAGACAGAGGGGGAGAGAGAGTACGAGAGAGTACTATAATTATTTTTGTACAAAAACAAATTTCAAAATTTCAACGAGGAGAGAGAGAGAGAGAGAGAGAGAGAGAGAGAGAGAGAGAGAGAGAGAAGAGACAGACAGACAGACAGACAGACAGAGGGGGAGAGAGAGTACGAGAGAGTACGAGAGAGTACTATAATTATTTTTGTACAAAAACAAATTTCAAAATTTCAACGAGGAGAGAGAGAGAGAGAGAGAGAGAGAGAGAGAGAGAGAGCGACAGACCAGGCCAGGCAGACAGACAGACAGACAGACAGACAGACAGACAGAGTACGATATCACAACTTACTATAATTATTTTTGTAAAAAAACAAATTTCAACAAAACCCCACCATGTGACTCTCTCAGTGGAATAAGCTAAAAGAGCTTGTCCCAATGAGGGAACACATGGTATGGTTTTGTTGGATTTTTTGGGAAGAAATGTTTTTTTTCAACTGTTCAGTTTGTAAATTACATGGGAGGATGCAGCCGATTCGTTAAGTAAAGTTTCAATCAAATTATTTCAGCTGAAAACTGCAAGATAAAATTATCATCACTATTATAGTCCTGTGAAAGTAAAAAAAATGTACAGAAATGGTTTGAACATTTTCGGATTCTATGAACATCCCTCAACCACAAAAAAACAAATCCGAGCTTGAAATTATGCGCGCTCCCAAGAAATCGAATGTGGCGTCCAAGATGGCCACCGAAATACACTAAAATTGCATTTCTCATTTTAATTCCCTTACTTGACATTATAGTATGACAATATAGGTTTATGTATACGTATACATGTATACAGACGAAACTCCATCACATGGTACCAAATTCGACAATATAATATCCTAAGTGACAACCAAAATGATGTTCTGAAATGGATAAAATATGTTTTCAGTTGAATTCCGCTAAATATTTTATCAGTATTTTGAATTTCTAGTATTAGCAAAATTACCAACCATTCATACTGAATGGTACCTCGAGCGTGCATACCTCCACACAGACAAAATGAATGTTTTCATGATGTGGCAGTCCTGTTTGTTTCTCTGTTGAGGATTGATACAACAGTCACCGAAATCTTGACAGACAAACAACTAACCGAAACAAAGAAATTATTTTTTGCGCCGGCTGGTCACACTCTATATGCAAAGTCTGTTAGCATCTATCTCTTCACCATGCAGGATCTGGATAAAACAAGTCCTGAGTTATTCCAAATGTTCATGTCTGGCTGTCACGTGGTTCACAATGATGAACGGTATTGGGGTGAACTTTTAGCGGATCTGGTGATAGAGCAGAAATTAATAAGTCTAAAAACAGTTGGAAGGTCTCACCAAAGAATGGCGGAATATGAAAGAGCTATTTAAATCCTCTCAAGTCCTGCTTGTTCTGAAATTAATGACGCCATGCAGCATATAACTGGGTGTTCATATAACACAAGTGAGCAGCACACAGATTGAGGAAATACAAGAAAATCCAGTGATGACTACGATACAATAACTGTAAACACGCTATTAATTGAAAATAGAATATATTTTCATTTTTGGAATTCACTCAAAAAACCAATGAGGGGTGTTAACCCTTTGATACTTTTGTATGTCTTAAGACGTACAAAATCAAACGGCGTGTTGATACTTTGTGGTGATTTGTTTTGTTATTATTTTTCAATTTTTTAATGTTTCAGACTCAATTCCTATTTTTTTCCTGAATAGTGCTCAGTGACACCCGTTGAGTCAAATGTTATCGCAGCTTAAAATATGAATAAAATCCTGCTGTCAAGACGTCTTAACTGATTGAGTGCTAGAAGCCATTATCAGGACTTTCAATAAATGAGGATACCAGAACAAAAGCCAACACTTTCCTTGCTTATATTTCATATTCAGTTTAACACAAATAATATTTTGTTTATATAAATTTGTTTTATTACAAATTATTGGAGAGTGCCTGTGGGCACTCTCCAATAATTTGTAATAAAACAAGTTTTGAATAACAAATTCAGACCACCAAAATAACTAGATCTCTACCAGATAATCACTAATGTGAAAAATATCTTATTATTTGTACTTTCCGACGTTTGACGTCGCATTTTGAGAAACGTTGAAGAATGTTTGTTTGTTTGTTTGTTGGTGGTTAACGTCACATATTTATGCACCATGGCTAATCGTGACACAACATGGAGATGAAGTCAAGTTTAGTCAATCGTTGATCAACATGTTGCCCATTTTAGAGGACTTTCACCCCAAGCATTGGTGACTGGGTCCTATTTTACTAGTGAAGCGGAACTGGTTTACCACAGTAAACAAGTGCTGCTTACTTCCCGGGGTTCCCACGGGGAAAAACGTTGAAGAAACAGAAACAGAATTGCCAGTGACGTTTGAATGTCAGGATGATGAAAGTCTCAAAGGTTTAAAGCTGAGTTTGTATGCTTTTTGAGAATAGTACTGTCTGGTTTGGGCCATTATGTTGGATAAAGAGTAGATATAGCTGGGATTTACATTAACCCTTTACCTAACACGAAAAGAAGACGACACTTGCAAACAAAATTCTTGAATAACTAATTTTTTTCATTTTTACCTCAAAAACATAGGTTGTGACCCCTCATTGGAACGAGTTCGACGAGCTCGTTCCAAAGAGGGGTCATAACCTATGTTTTTGAGACAAAAAAATGAAAAAATAATGAAAATTAATTGGCGATTTTTGTGAATAGCGCTGGCCGGTTTTGGCTGTTATGTTGGGTAAAGGGTTAAAGCTGTACAGTGCACAGCGTTAGTTACTCAGGTGATAAGAAAAATTGTTTATAACCAGAAAGTGTGACTAACCCTGTGCATTGCACAGGGTTAGTCACACTTTCTGGTTATAAAAAGTTGTGAACTGCCATATCACATAACAACATGAAAGCATACACTGACTAAGGCTGTAAACATTCACAGTGTCAGTTGGTTACATGTTATAGGGTGGAGGATTCAAGGAACTAATGGAAATACTTATACCGGATTGTGGACATTTTTTCAACTTGAATTCCAAAAATGAAAACATATTCTATTTTCAATTAATAGTTTAGTTTGTATTGATAGATTTGCAGGAGAGAAACCCATTCGAGCGTGCGTCGGGGCCGAGGAATACACAGACGGGCTTAGTTTCCAATCTCAGTAATGTCGATATTTATTTATTAGTGTTTAAGGTCACATATTTATGCACAGTGGCTAATCGTGACCGTGACAGTTTTACGGGTGGAGGAAGCCGGAGAACCCGGAGAGAACCACCGAGCATCGACCAGCAACTGTCAGCTCCTCAACATTCTAACTCAAGCTCCGCTCAAGCAGGGTTACAACAGTTGAAGACATGTGTACCATCGACGTGCAGAACGCCTTAGTACACGGCATCATCGTGCCCCCAAGTAGGTAACCAGGATAAAGTGCCTTGCCCAATGACACAACGCGGGTCGTCCCGGACGGGGATCGAACTCTGGACCTCTAGCATACAAGTCTAACAGTCTACCACTGAGCCACCGCGGTCCCTATTAATGTCAATAAAGCACATGATATTGGTGAAAGAGTTGTATCTAAGATGGTTGGCTTGGACGCCAATGATTACACTTTTAAGAAGAATCAAGTGATCCAAATGAATGACAAATGCGGGTTGAAAATGGACAATATGATTGTGAAAATAGATCCACAGCTTTTCTCTCGGAGAGCGGTTGCTGTTGTTTTCAGAGTAATATCCGGCGACGAGTTGTCGGTTGCGTTTTCTTATGAGTTGGGTACTAGGCTACTGCGAGAATTCGAAATTCGATTAGAAAGTCACTATTCGATTCGATTCGAAATCGGAAATTCAAATATTTTCGAATATACTTCGGCCGGAATGTTTACAGATTGTAATTGATCACATTATTTTATACTGAGTATTGTTCTGAGTGGAAACGTAACTGACTTGTAGCGTTAACAGTGTTTGTAGCAATGTGACTACAACTGTACAACAATTGTAGCTACGTTGCTACAAACACTATTACCGCAACAACTGTTCATTTCAACTTATTGTGCATTATGACCAGCGACCATTTATAAAAAATTTTGAACATTGAAAAGTTATTTAGCCTTTCAACTTCAATAAATGCAACATGATCACATTATTTCATATTGAGTATTGTTCTGATCGATCAAAGTTAGTAGATACATCGTCAAAAAGCAACGGTTTTCTAAAAGAATACCCCTGATTATTATATAAACAGAAGTAGAGCAGGCTTTAATTTACAAGCTGGCCAACTCCATTCAACGTTGAATTATCATTTCGTTTTAGTCATTCCGCATTTTAAAACAAATGGTTTCACGACTGAATGGAGTCGATCCGATTTGAAACAAGTTTTTATTCAAGAAAATTTGTGATAAAAGTGAGGTATCAGCACTATCAGCATGGTTCGTTTAAAATGTTTATTGCTGCAGTTTTGGAGCTACAAAGTCAACAATTCGAATAGTTTCACTCAATAGCTAGTATATTGGTTTATATCTCAATTTATAGTGTGAGAAGTGGTGAGGCGGAAAAATCCCTATACATAACTGTGTTTCTTTTGATAATAGAGGTTATTACTTTAGAAAAAAAAACCTTTTCTTTTGATGACGTATCCATTAACTGCGAATCGATTCAAAGTTTGATTAGAAATTGTTTCGTTTTCACCAATGCAATTCGATATTCGATTCGATCAAAATCGGCAATTTGCAGGTCCCTATTGCGTACATGCCCAACATCTTCGTTCGATTCTCCCGCCAGTCTGGGAGATGCAGACAAGCCTGCGTCAGCGTAAGCTATCCGTTCAATAGTCAAGCAAGATGCCCATTCTGACAACAACTCTATTAAATATGTTTTAGACAGTTGAATGCTGTTGCAATGGCTCCCGTTGGCTAGGGGCAAAACCTTTGGACAAATCGGAGAGGAATATGTGGACTTTGTCAAGTCCAATTATCCAGGGCAACTCATCCCCTGAGTTCCAATGTGTTCTATATGCCAGTAGGCACATAGAACACATTGGAACTCGGGTGACAAACTGTGTTTTTTATGGCCACACAAGTGGTGCATCAACTAAGAATAATACACACATCAAACGACTTGGCTCGAGGGGCTGTGTAAAGACCATCATCGACTCCAAACACTTTCTGAGTGTTAAGAAGGAGACCTGTCTCACTAATAGTAAAAGCAAGCTTGCATTCGTCACATTGCTCAGTGGATGTCTTGAGCAGAGCAGAATAAGTATCATACATGCCAATGGTGAGGCAGATGTCCTCATAGTTCAAACTGTGATTAATAAGGCAAGACAAGCATCTGTATCTCATAGGAGGTGATACTGATCTTCTCATACTCCTATGCTACCATGACATATCTACTTGTAAGTCGATATATCTAGCATCGAGGTCTAGCTCAAAGAGGAACAAAGGTATCTGGAATATACAGGAAACAAAAGAGAGTCCAGGTGCCGACATATGTGCACATATTCTTTTTCTACATGCTTATATGCTGGTCGTGATACTTCATCACATATGTTTGGTGTCAGCAAGGCTACTGCTATCAAACTAATTAGATCCAGAACACACATTAAAGCTGCCGCTGAGGTATTTTGTTGACGTTCCGGTGATGTGAATAAAGATGAAATAGTCTCAGTTGGTGAGTCTGCATTAATTTGTCTATACAAAGGTGTGACGGCTGGTAACTTGGACAGTTTGCGTGCGTCCATCTTCAGAGATGTGTGCGCTTGTGCATGTGTCTGCTTGTGTATGCTCTCTTCTCTCTCTCTCCTCTCTCTCTCTCCTTTCTCTCTTTCTCTCCATCTCCCCCTCTCTCTCTTTCTCCCTCTTCCCCTCTCTCTCTTTCTTTGTCTCTCTTTCTCTCTCTCCCCCCCCCCCCCTCTCTCTCCTCGTGTTTCCTCTGTGTGACTGGTAGATCCGCTGTGTAAAGAAATATGCTGCCCACCCTTCCCTGATTATAAAGATCTTCTTAATTTGCCAGCTAGCTCAGTGATATGTCAGCGCAGACCTCCAGACAAACCTGTGAATGTTTAGAGATAATCCTTTTTCTATTGACTCTTTCTCTCTCATCCCTTCTTTTTCAAGAACTTAGTTTGACGTGTATTTTTTCCACATTATTTTTGTCATCAGTGTGTGTCGTCTTCACATAAATATGTTACATGCTGAAGAGATTGTGAACATACCAGATACCTCTGTCATCATTCATCTATTTTTGTAATTGCATTGTATATTGAAAAGACCTCGAAAAAGCTCAAAGCTTACTGTCGGATTCAATACATTGCACCGATGTAAATACTATTTATGTTTAACATTTTACCCAACGTAACGGCCAAAACCGGCCTGCGCTATTATAAAAAATTGCCAATTAATTTTCATTATTTTTTCATTTTTTGTCCCCAAAACATAGGTTATGACCCCTCGTTGGAGCGAGGTCATCGAGCTCATTCCAACGAGGTGTCATAACCTATGTTTTGGAGACGAGAAATGAAAAAAGTTAAAAAATTTATAGTAATTTATATATTTTTTATACTTACCAATGACCCAGACATAGCTGGTGCTAACTCTTAAAAATCTAGGGCCAAACACAAATTTTGCCCCCCAATCCCCAAAATTTGCATCTAAAACCAAAGAATTCATGTCCTGAATGGCCCTCCATACTTCGCCTCTACTGCGCATGCGCAGTGTCAAGGAGGTCCCGGAATTGGCGCCATTTATCATTCTACAACCAGTGCCTGGTCAGCGCTATGTACTCAGCGGGGAGGTATGAGTTCCCAACTCCTGGGAGAGCCATCCCCGTCTGGGTCATTGGTAAGCATAAAAAATATATAAATTACTATAAATTTTTTAACATTTTTATACTGTACCAATGACCCAGACATAGCTGAATAGTAAAAAGGCTGGAGGGTCTAGGACATAGAGGAAAACCCAATAAGCTCAACTATATAAAATAGAGTCATCCCCTAGAGGAGAAAAGGAGCATTAGGCTTTACATGTATCTTTCTTATTTATGATAAATTAGAAAGACACAACACCCTCCATAATTGAGCATCATAACCTTCATGTTCTCTATTAACACCCAGTATAATCCTTATACTAATTATTTTTAAAGTAAGCCAATAAATAAAGTTAGTCCAGAGAATTGAGACTCTTTATACTCTTTTACAAGTGTCCGAGGATTGTATATTAACTCCCGTTTGACACGTGACATATACAAATGCTATACTTTAAAAATATGACATGAATGAATTTTTTAAACATTAACTTTCACTTTAAAACCATCCCGGTAACAACTCAGAATTACTGACTCCGGAGGAGGTATCCCCTTGTTTTCACTATAAAACAGGTGACACAAGGGAACACCCTTCCCCCCCCCCCCCCTTTCCCCTTGCCCTGGGTCAAATAGCCCAGAGGGCAGCAGGACGGAGTCACTGCCTGAACAGAAAGCCTGCATAACTATAGTTGCAACTGTTTAGTGAACGACATTCTGAGCAGCAGATAATGGACCTAAACAAAGCAGGTCTCCAGAAATGGACTCAATATTTCTGAGATAAAAATTCGTGAATGTGGATGGGTGAGACCAATATGCAGCCTTCATTAAATCTGTAATAGCAACACTATTTGCATAAGCCTAAGATGTAGAAAGAGCTGTTACTTAATGAGCTGAAATCTTACGCACAGACTGCTGAGTTGAAGATAGATTATCATAAGCAGTACGGATAGTTAATTGAATCCATCTAGCCATAGAATGGACCGTAATGTCCTTTCTATTAGGCATAAGAGACAGAAAGAAGCGTTTACGTACCTTTCTGATAAACTGAGATCTTGTTTATAAATACATAAAGCTCTAACCGGACAGAGTAAAGGCCTGTGCCCGTCTGAAGACGGAAGGGCCTTAATAACAATAGGTTCCGGATATTATTAGGAGCCTGATTCTTAGCCAAAAATCCAACATTAGTAGTAAAGGTAATAGTGTTTCCGTCACTACGATAGTGAGAATCGTCCACAGATAGTGCATGAAGCTCACTGACTCTTCAAGCAGAAGAGAAAGCTAAGAGAAATGCTGTCTTATAAGATCAGAATTTGAAATCTACTGACTCAAGAGGCTCAAATGGTTTTCTTTTAGTTTAAGAAGAACCCAAGCTAAATTCATTTAGGAATTAATCTAAGGGTTCTAGGTCTATTTATCGAAGAGTTTCTAACTAATTTAGATAAAGAGACATTAGATTCAATTGTAAACTATCATGGTGTGCATAGGTATCAGATAACATAGACCTATAACCTTTAATAGTAACAGGCTGCAGTTGATCCCGTCAAACAAGTATACTAGAAAGTTTGCAATGTCTGGTATGGAGGGATAAAAAATATCAACAAAATGATCCCTACACCCATGACGAAAGACCTTCCACTTAACCGCATAGTATAGCGAAGAGGAGGTCCTCCTACAGTTAGAAATCGCGTCCACTGCTCGTCCTGTACAATGCTTGCCGTGCAAGAAGGACCGCACAATGGAATACGTGAAGGTTAAGACCTTCCGGGTTGTGATGAAGTTGACACGATTTCCCCAGCGAAAGAAGATTCTCTCGTGGAGGAAGTTTTCGCGGTAAGTCCCACAACAGACACCTGAGTAGATTTTCCACGGTCTCTGTGGAGACAGAAATGCTACCAGCAGAATTGTAGATTGTTTGTCTTGAGCAATATTTGCTGAATCAACGGCACTGGAGGATACGCATATCCTATCCTTCCGTCCCACGAGATCGATAGAGCTTCTACTGCATATGCTCGGGGATCCAGACATGGTGACACATACGTCTGCAATTGATTGTTGAGTTGTGTCACAAATAAGTCTATCATTGGCCGCTCCCATTGGTAGCAAATCTGATTGAATACCTGTTTGTAGAAAGTCCATTCTGACGGCAACAAGCGACCCTTCCGTGAAAGGGAGTCTACTAATACATACAGACGACCCGGAATATGACGGACCGAAAGCAGAACTTGGTGTTCTAGAACAAACAGAAGGATTCTTTCCGTTAAATTGAATAACGGAACAGAATGAGTGCCTCCCTGGTTCCGGATATACGCAACTACTGTCGTATTGTCGGACAGGATTTGGACGTGCGCTTTCTGAATGATGTTCATCCAATGACGTAGTGCAAGCCAAATTGACATCATTTCTTGGATGTTTATGTGCTTGCCTAGAAACTGCGGAACCCAAAGACCCTGGCACTTCGAATCCATTGGGATCAATGTAGTACCCCAACCTGTTTGACTGGCATCCGTCATAATTGTAAAACTTGGATCCGGCAACTGCAGTGGAACTCCCTGAGTCAACCACTGAATGTTTGCCCAAGTCTGAATCTCTTGTTACACTTGATTGACAAGAGAACGTCTATATCGAGCAATTCATAGATTGCCGAAAGGTTGCCGTCGAAGAGAAGCTTCTCCGAGACCGAAGCGACTCTGAGAGAGTTCTTCACCTTACTATCCACGCGCGTGGATGTAGCTAGGGCTGCGTCACATCTAACCAACTCCAGGTTTGCCACAAAGGGCGGAGTTATACGTGGAAAAGCTACTGCCCTTGAAAGAAATCTCATTGAGGATCATATCCTGGAATTCTTTCCCTTGCAGACGTAATGATAACGCCTTAGTAAGGTGGTCTGCGTATGATAAAGCGTCTAAGTTAAGTCTGTTAGACATTATTGTCGTTTCCAACGTCGTGGTTGGAATTGACATAGACGGCGATATAGACAATTACAAGTCTTCAGCCTCGTCGTCTAGACGCAGAGGAACTCTCAGTATGCCCTGTCCTGCCGTTACAAATTTATTCCTTGAATTGATGAAAGGCAGATTTAGAGCATTTGCGGACAAGAAACCAGACTTGCCTGTTTTGGTAGCAAGCTTATATATAGCGTCGTTCAATAATTCGAATGTTCTTGGGACATTATTGGACTGTGTCGGCAACTCAGGGACAATGTCCCTGAACCGATCAAAAAAAAATTCTGTGTCCAATGACGCTATTAGTTTCTTATCCCACATCGCAGCATTCTAGTCCGACGGAACAACCTCTGGAAGATAATGCCGGAAGAAATCTATGGCAGCTTCTGTTGTTCCGAAAGGGAAAGCTCGAAATCCTCCGAATCCCTTTCGCCATCCTGTCGGACCCTATGAAGAGCTCGGTCGCCCGTACCTGATGCTTCAGCGGAGCGTACCGACCGAGCGTTGTCGGATTATTCCTGATTCGACAGAGATTCTGTCATTCACTGGGATGCTGCGATAAGTTGTGCTATTTTGGATAGCACGTCCGTCACTGAGGCCTGTGGAGAAGCAGTCTTACGTTGCTTTGCCGCTGGAAGCTCCGTGTACATTGACCTGTGCATACTTCTATTATGCGAGTGCCCGGAGTCTACAGGCCTCGTGTCCCTTGGCTACCGGATGGTGTGACCTGTTCGCCGTGGAATCCCTGATTGGCGAAGCTGGCTGGATATCCGTGGTCACGTAGCCAAGGTGCGGTCGTGTGCGCTGCCGTGAGGATGAGGAAGCCTTATCGACAGTCTCTCGGACTGTCTATATAACGGAGCGTCCCGAGCGGCGGACGTATGCTCCGAATGCGAAATGTTTTGTACCACAACATCTGGTCCCAGATGTTGTTGTACGAGAGAGGGACCTCTCTCGCTCGCAGCCCGGATGGACCTGGACGAGCTAGGAACCGGACTAATAGGCTTCCTCCGATCTCTCCTCTGATCCGTCGTCACTGGGTGTGCACTTTTGTCTAATTATAGTGCTCGCATCACCCAAATCTCCTTCCTGGACCGCAACCCAAATCTCCTTCCTGGACCGCAACGGACGAACCCGCCTGCCGAACCATTCAATGAATGGACGCTACACCGGGCGAGCTAGCGGATGTGAAGGCCGTCGATCCTACTAGGGACCTCTTAGGTGATTGACGTATTTCCATGAGCACTTATTGCCACTAGCTCTTCATTTAACTATGACGACAGAGGCACACTTTTGGAAGACATCACGGTAACTTTTGCGAACAAGAAACCAGACTTGCTTGTTTAATAGCAAGCATATATATATAGCGTCGTTCAATAATTCGAAAGTTCCTGTGACATTATTGGACTGTGTCGGAAACTCAGGGACGATGTCCCTGAACCGATCAAAAAATTCTTGTGTCCACAGACGCTATCAGTCTCTTATCCGGCATCGCAGCATTCTGATCCGACGAAACAACCTCTAGAAGATAAAGCCGGATGAAATGTACGGCAGTTTATGTTGTTCCGAAAGGGAAAGCTCGAAATCCTCCGAATCCCTTTCGCCATCCTGTCGGACCCTATGAAGTTTTCGGACGTCCGTACCTGATGCTTCAGCGGAGCGTAACGACCCAGCGTCGTCGGATACTACCTAATCCGACAGAGATTCTGTCGTTGCTGGGATGCTGTGATAAGTTGTGCTATTTGGGTTAGCACGTCCGTCACTGAGGCCTGTGGAGTAGCGGTCTTACGATGCTTTGCCGCTGGAAGCTCCGTGTACGTTGACTCCTGCATACTTTTCTTATGCGAACGTCCGGAGTCTACAGGCCTTGTGTCCCTGGCTACTGGATGGCGTGACCTGGTCGCCATGGATTCTCTGATTGGCGAAGCTGGCTGGATATCCGAGGTCATGTAGCCAAGGTGTGGTCGTGTGCGCTGCCGTGAGGATGAGGAAGCCTTATTGACAGTCTCTACGGACTGTCTATATAACGGAGCGTCCCGAGCGGCAGACGTATGCTCCGGATGCGAAACATTTTGTACCACAACATCTGTCCCAGATGTTGTTGTACGAGAGAGGGGCCTCTCTCGCTCGCAGCCCAGATGGACCTGGACGAGCTAGGAACCGGACTAATAGGCTTCCTCCGTTCTCTCCTCTGATCCGCCGTCACTGGGTGTGCACTTAGTTGATTTATAGTGCTCGCATCACACAAAACTCCTTTCTGGACCGCAACGGACGAACCCGACTGCCGAACCATTCGATGAATGGATGCTACACCGGGCGAGCTAGCGGACGTCAAAGGCCGTCGATCCTACTAGGGACCTCTTAGGCAATTGACATATTTCCATGAGCGCTAGCTCTTCATTTAATTGTGATGACGGAGGCACACTTTTGGAAGACATCACGGATACATCACCCTGTTCTTGTTCGTCTGAAATAGAGATTGATAAACTAGAGTGACCCTGCGGAGAAAGGACCGGCATGGCCATTTCCCCGCTAACATACCGTGACACACGCTTCCCATGTTTGTCATCCCAATTGACACATACTGAACAGGAGTTAGTGCGAGTACACTGACTACAATTAATACAATGATTATGAAAGTCAGAGGAAGATTTCCTCTTATTACAATTGAACAATATCCTTTCATTGTGAAAAGAATACAAAAAGTCCTAGTACTCGCACCAACCCCTGAAAACAAAGATACATAATAACATGATCCATTAACATAGAAAAAATAATTGAAATCAAAAAATTTTATTTATTTTTTTTTTTTTTTTAAATATTTTTTCAGAAAAGCCCAAGTTTCTGAAAAGTAACGTTGAGCCCCAATGGATCCCAAGCCTAAGTGTGGACAAAAAATTTTTTAAAATATTTTTAAAAATTAATGCAACACTTACGAATAATAATAATGTATCTTGTTATGATTAAACTAACACAAAGACAAGAAATCCTCCTCCACAGAGACTGTTGTCAATGTAAACAAGAAGTGTAAAAACACCAGAAACATGACTCCAGGCACTGATAACCATGGCCCGAAATCAGTTACCAAAAATACACTATCTGATGCAAAACAGAGACTTCCAGGGAAGAAACTGCAGAACATCAGATGGTAGATGCAGAACACTACGCCTAAACACCCATGGGTGAGGACGTAAACATGGGGAATTTACTTATTTACTTATTGGTGTTTAAGGTCACATACTTATGCGCAATGGCTAATCGTGACCGTGACAGTTTTACGGGTGGAGGAAGCCGGAGTACCCGGAAAGAACCACCGAGCAACGACGAGCAGCTGTCAGCTCCCCAACATCGTAACTCTGAACTCTGCACCGCAGCACAGGCAGGGTTAGAGTGGTTGAAGACATGCGCACCATCGACGTGCAGTACGCCTCAGTACACAGCGTCATCGTGCCCCCCTGCAGGGGAATCGGGGTGAAGTAAACATGGGGAAAAGAACAGAATTCATTCTGTTACCCAGCTAAAACTCCCAAGAAATTTTAGTAATAATATTACAGAAAATATGCCAAAAGCATGGGAGAATAGCAAGGGGGACTTAAAGGAAAGGGAGAGAGGAAAACACTGAACAAGCAGTGTAACTTTATAGCAAGAATGACCACAACAGGCCCATGCCTCGAAAATAGGTAACTTAACATAATTTCACTAAAAAATTTTAAGTTACAGCCCTGATTATTTTCTGCCACTCATTTTTCCTCTCCTCCTTCTATTTCCTCTTTAGATCCACCATTTCTCTAATATTTATGTGTCTGGCATCATTTAAACTGAGATTTACAAGCACAAAGATCAGTCAGCTGTGAACTGATGAAGGGACAAACAAAGAATGATAAATGGCGCCAATTCCGGGACCTCCTTGACACTGCGCATGCGCAGTAGAGGCGAAGTATGGAGGGCCATTCAGGACATGAATTCTTTGGTTTTAGATGCAAATTTTGGGGATTGGGGGGGAAAATTTGTGTTTGGCCCTAGATTTTTAAGAGTTAGCACCAGCTACGTCTTGGTCATTGGTACAGTATAAAAATATAGTTATTCAAGAATTGTTTTTTGCAAGTGTCGACTGCTTTTCATGTTAGGTAAAGGGTTAATGGAAATAAATATTGTTCAATCTAAAAGAGACTGTCTCGACTCGAAAAATGTTACGGATGTGACACTACGACACGCTCTTAGTTACACCTTTGCTGTAATCATCAACATAGCATGATGTAAAAGAATTCTTGAATAATTCTAAATTTTGCCATCGAAACATAGCTTGAGGGCCTCTAATTGGAAGTCAAACAAAAGATCGTTTCCGGGGGGAAGAGGGGTCCTAATCATTCACTTTTAGGCAAAAATAAAAAAAAAAATAACATAATAAAATATAAATGGCTAAATTAGTGAATAGTTTTGGCTCTTATTGGTCATTTATAGTGGGTGGGGGGGGGGGGGGGGGATACTTTCCCTTACCCACCCTATTGAAGACACTAACCTCAGCGTATTTATTTTGTTTTGTTTTTACTTAACCTTTAGAACCCTGGTAGAATCTTTCATTTCAATTCAGTGTCGGCAATAGGATATTGATTGGTCTTCTCCACACATTCACTTACTATCTATCATACTTAATGAATTTATAAAGTATCATGTTCATGGGCCGGAAAAACGGCCTCCCATATTCAAAGAAAATTAATGTGGTCATATATGTATTGGTGATGTGTACTGACCATATATATAGGGGTTGTGTACGTTATGTCGGAAAATGTTGTTTGGCTACTTATAATTGGTGAAAAAAGTGAGGGGGAACGTGCCCCCTGTGCCCCTCTCCCGGCTCCACCGCCCCTGAAAAATTACAAAGAAAAGGTACACGTAGATACATTAATCTGTCGACTTCACACTCCATTCATTTTCAGTATCTTCCGATCCTTTTGTTAATAAATACCGTTTTTACTCTCTGCTGGTCGGAGGTACTCCGGCTTACTCTACTCCTAAAAATATCCGACCCGATATGGCCCTGGCTGCTGAAAGTGTCATTAACCCCAAATAAATAAATAATAAAGAAATAAATAAATGTCATTAAAGCCACAATGAATATCAATACTTTGAAGTAAATCATTTCCGAAGAAACGTTACACATAAAATATACCTCTGGCTCTGGGAATCTATTTACAAACTGCGACAACAATTGATCAGGATCATAGTTAAGAGCCTTCGCGGAAAATCTTAGTGTCTCATAAACCACATCTAGTTGTGTATCACCTGGAAACCATTTCTTTGCCAGATCGAAGTCATCCAAGATATTCCTGTTGAGAAAAAGGTAGCTTTGGTAAAACATATAGGAGCAATCAAGTTTTCCAGCATCTTCATTAGTGGTACAGCATGTACCTGCTCATCTCTGTTTGGTCGAATCTCATGCTGGCCCTCACGTGATATCAATGTCATGTGATCTAGTTACGTCATTTTTGCTTGTCATGGTAGTCTGTGTGAGCGGACATGTTCTGACGCCATCCCCATTGTGATACGTGATCTTAGTGTGCATGCGCATCACGTGTTGTTAGGGGGATACATGTTTACGTCGTCATTTTGTATACTGGAGGCCGCCATCCTTGTTTCTATTGAACCACACGCTTCTGTGACCCAAAGGCCTACAATAGGAATGGCGTGTGTTCTGAGGGTGCGTTCGATTAAACTGGTGTAGTTTGCAGGTTCGAATTTATCCAAAATCCTCATTTACTTCACAGAATTACCCAAATACACCCAACAATCCCAAATCACAAAAAAACTACCCCAGATCACTTTATTTGGTACGGATTCCACCACAGTCCCTTTTTCGAGTTTCTTTATATACAGAGTAATTTTACTATTTCGGTTTCCAGCAAAATCCTTGTTTTTCTGCCTATTCCAATCCAAATTGTGGCTTATTCTTCTGTTCCCCGATCTGTTTGCCTATTACTATTACCTACTAATGTATCTAGTCTTAGCTATCACTGGTTCCGACCGCTACCATCATCCAATTCTTATAATCACCAGTCTGATTGCTTCATTTCCCGCAATTTGAGCATACCCATACAGAGTTATCTCCCCTGTGTATAATGAACTCTCATATGATTCTAAAAGGCCAAGAGGTAATCGATCAGGGATAAGTATCGCCCGAAAGGCTCAAATTTTAATTAAACATCGAGTAATTACTCGAACAAGTGACTCCAACTACCATCCTTCGACAGATCTCGGAAAAAGTGATGCTACAACCACAGACGTCTGATTAATAATGTCTGACTTTCTTGATTTTGTTGAACTGGGTGATTATGGGATCACATAATGCAACAAAATAAAAATAAGGAAGGCATTAAACAGCTGCTAGTTATGCTATTTTATGTCCGTGGGGTGTAGACAGACCCACCCCCCAAAAAATATTCAGTTAAAGATCTGTCCGGATCAAATGAATTTTTGTTCCCTTTAGTCCCCACCCCATCCTACCACCACCACCACTACATCGCGAAACCAAGAATGGTAGGGTTCCAGCTATGGGATTTATGTAAAATCTGGATCCATCCCGGACTGATCATTGTGGCAGTAACTTATGTTGTTAAAAAGTTAAAGATAGAAAATGCTCAATAACAGTGTCATAGCCAACAGACTTCCGGGAGTTTATTATAAATATAAATTATAACCGTCTATGATCTTGCGAAGTTGTAATGAAATCTGTAGGAGCGTTCTCGAAAATTCCGCTCTTGAAAGGTGTTGGAAAAAGGAAAGAAAGAAATAAAGCAAGCACGTCTGTACCACCTTTTCCACCACCATTGATCAAGGTAAAATTTGCGAAACTCATCAAAACACAAATAGGATCAAACAGATTAGACTGAATGAAAAACACGACGGCTAATTGGGTAATAGCCTGTTAGATACCATACTTTAGCAATCTGTTTGAGCCTGGCACAATTAAGTCCCTTTGCAGAAATCAAGAACCAAATACCGTAGTTTCTTGTATGACCTGCCAGTTGAGTAAGATATCTGGTGTGACAGATCTACCCTACCAACCGGAAAAGCGGTGGCTCAGTGGTCGACTCTTGGACTTCAATGTTAGAGGTCCCGAGTTCGATCCCTATTCCCGATGACCCGCCTTGTGTTCTTGGGCAAGGCACTTTATCCCGGCTGCCTACTACTAAGGCGTACTGCAAGTCGATGCTGCATATGTCTTCAACCGCTGCAACCCTGCTTGAGCGGAGCCTCAACAGAGTTAGAATGTTAAAAAATTTATAGTAATTTATATACTTAAAAATGACCCAGACTTAGCTGGTGCTAACTCTAAAATATTTAGGGCCAAACGCAGATTTTACCCCCCAATCCCCAAAATTTGCATCTAAAACTGAAAAATACATGTCAATAGCTGAATAGTAAAAAGATTGGAGGGCCTAGGACATAAGGAAAATCCAATAGACTCAATTACCTATAACAGACCTATCCCCTCAATGAGAAAAGGAGAGATAGGCTACATGTATCTTTCTTATTTGTATCAAAAAAGAAAGACACAACACCATTCTGTAATTGAGCACAATAATATCAATGATCTCTATAAACATCTAGTATAACCCTTTATACTAATATTTTTAAAAGGAAAGCCAAAAAATACGGGAGTCTAGAGAAATGAGACTCGATATACTCATTTAAAAGTGTTCGAGGATTGTATATTAACACCCAATTAATCACGTGATATATACAGATACTTCACACCAATCAACACTTTAAAAAATATTACACAGATGAGTAAACATAGGCTTTACCCTTAAAATCATCTCGGAACCGACTCAGAATTACTGACTATAAGGGAGGTACTCCCTTGCTTTACAGTATAAAGCAGGTGACCTAAGGGAACACCCCCCCCCCCCCCCCCCCCCCCCCCCTTCCCCTTGCCCTGGATCAAATACTCCACAGCAAAGAGGGCAGCAGGACAGAGTCACTGCCGGACCCGATTCCTATACACATATAGTTGCCACTGTTTAGTAGATGACATTCTGAGTAAAAAATAACGGACCTAAACAATGTAGATATGCAGAAAGGACTCAATATTCTCAGATACAAAATCGTGAAAATGGAGGGCTAAGACCAATATGCAGCCCTCAATAGATCTGTAATAGCAACATTATTAGTCTAAGCTCATGATGTAGAAGAACTCTTACTTCATGAGGTTAAAACTAAAGCACAGACTGCTGAATGAAGATATAATCATAAGCAGTACTGATAGTAGATTGAATCCATCTGACCATAGAATGGACCGAAATGTGAAGGAAGCTTCCACTGCATGTCCCACAACAGACGCCTCAGTAAATTAATCCACAGTCTTTGTGGAGCTAGAGAAGCTACCAACAGAATTTGCATTGAAAAAATTACATTTGAGCAATATCTGTTGAAACAACGGCACTGGAAGATACGTATATCTTATTATTCCATCTCACAAGAACGATAGAGCGTTTACTGCAAACACTTGAAGATCGAAACATTATGACACATACGTCTGCAACTGATTGTTGAGATGCGTCGCAAATAAGTCGATCATTGGCCGCTCTCCTTGGTAGCAATCTGATTGAATACTCATTTGTTGGAAGTCCATTCTGGTGGCAACAAACGGCCTCTCCGTGAAGGGAGTCCTCTAATACGTTCAGACGACCCGGAATATGACGGACCAATAAAAGAACTTGATGTTCTAGTACCAACCAAAAGATTCAATCCGTTAACATAAATAACAGGATGGAATGAGTGCCTCCATAATTCCGAAAATACGCTAATACCATCGAGTTGTTGGACAGAATTAGCATATGAACATTCTGAATAACATTCCTCCAATAACGTAGCGCAAGCCAAAATGACATCAGTCTTGATGTTTGTGTGCTTGATAAGGAACTACGGAAACAAAAGACTCTGGCACTTAATCCGTTGGGTTCAATGAAACTACCCAATCTGTTTGACTGGCATCCATCAAAACTGAAAACTCAGATCCGGCAATTGCAGTGGAACTACTTGAGTTAAGCACTGAAAACTTGCCCAAGTCTGAATCTCTTATTCACTTGATTTGACAAGAAGATGTCCGTATTGAGCGAAAGAAACTTCACCCTCCAATTCTTAATTAAAAGAAATTTGGAGAGGACAAATGCGTAACTGCCCCATTGGAATAAAATCACGGTAGATCCGCATAACGTATCAGTCACATGAGATCTCTCGCTGAGACCGTGTCTGAGCGAAGACAATAGCGAGCATAACGACTGATTAATTTCGCTCTAGTTAACGGCAGACGAACGAGAATGTTATGCGCCTCGAAGCTCATCCCCCGGTGGGTAAATGATTTGGACAAAACCAGATCCGACTTCTCCTCGTTTAATTATGAAACCGAGACGTCGGATCAAAAGAAGCAGAATCTGCACATCGTTCTGAAGCGTTAACTCGTTGCCGTACCTCTGAAGAATGTCGTCCAGGAAGGCCGATGATACCGCAGACAAATGAGCTCGGAAATGAGTCATTACCGAGTTCGTTATTCGAGTGAAAGCCCAGGAACTAGATTCAGACCGGAACACATTGGTCGGTGCTGAAACACAATTCCTATGATAAAGAAGCAAAGATACTTTCTGAACACCTGATGTACCATGATGTGAAAGTATGTAACTAGAAATCTATGCATAGTTGTACATCCGAATACTCACTCTGACCGATCGGATGGACTCCATATAGAAACTTAGAGCCACGATCAGCTTGTTATCCAGCTCAGATTATGAGTGGACGGAACGAGCCGTCTGGTTTTGGAACCAGAAAAGGATGGTTATAGAAACCTTAAAATCCTGGATTTCTACGATTTCTATCGCGATCATTCCAGAAGAGACTGGATGGAAGCGAGCCTCTATTCTACTGACTGATGGAAGCTGAGTCCATCTTGGACTCCGAGTTAACAGAGGATTTCATTTGAGGAACAATATAGTCCTTCCGAAAACACCCCTTGAATTCAAGGTACGTCCGTAATCTAATCTCAAATAATTGAGAAACTCGATAGACTTCCACTCACTAATACACGATAGAGGATAAAACCATTACCTCCTGGTCCTGCGAGGCTTGTGGAAGGAGAAGCCATGTCCTCTATGGCCTGCACCTCGCCTCGTCGACCTAGGGGTGTCTGACTGGAATTACGGCCCCTATCTGAGTCGCTACTCTGACGGTCTCTAGAATAAGACCTACAGGATGCATGGGAACCTCTATAGGAACTTCCCTTGGACGTATTCGTCCCAGAAGTGCCTGTCCTACTCTTCTCTGCTGAATCCGACTATATGGAAGCGAATTTAAATAGCAGAGAGTCTAAAGCTTTCTTAGTTAATTGATCATAATCTGCGGAAAGCTTGCCGTCGAAGAAAACTCTCCGGAGACCGGAGCGACTCTGAGAGTTTTTCACCTTACTATCTACACGCATGGATGTAGCCAGGGCTGCGTCACGTCCAAACAACTCCATAATGCCACTAAAGGACGTAGTTTACGTGAGGCCCTTGAAAGAACTCTTAAGGAGGTTGTACAACCTAGAATTCTTTTTGCTTTGAGACTTAATGATAACGTTCTAGTAAGGTGATCTGCGTATGATAATGCATCTAAGCTGTCCCTGCTAGACAATATTGTTATTTCCAACATCATGGTTGGAATTGACATAGACGACAGATAAACAATACTAGTTCCTGACCTGGTCGTCTAGACGCAGAGAACTCTCAGAATGCTCTGTCCTGCCATTTCAAAATATTCGATGAATTGATGAAAGGCAGATGTAGAGCATATTGCCGATAAGAAACCTGACCTGTCCATTTAGGTAGCAAGTTATATACATATAGCGTCATTCAACAGATCAAATGGCCGTGAAACATATCTGGACTATGTCGGAAACTGAGGGATAATGTCCCTAAACCGATTAAGAATTCTGTGTCCAGTGGCGCTATCCGTCTCTTATCCGGCAACGTAGCATTTTGGTCCGGAGGAACAACGTCCGATGATAATGCCGGATGCACTCTATGGCAATTATGTTGTTCCAAAAAGGGAAAATACAACTCATCTGTATCCCTTTCACCATCCTGTCGGACCACTTGAAATTCTTGGTCATCTGTGCCTGAACCTGCAGCGGAACGTACCAACCCAGCTTCCTCGGATAGTTCCTGATCTGACAGAGTTACTGTCAGTTGCTGGGATGCTGCAATAATTTGTGCTATCTGCGATAGCATGTCCGTAACAGAGGCCTGTGGAGCTGCAGTCTTATAGGATTTAGCCGCTGGAAGCTCCTTGGACGTTCACTCCTGCATACCTCTAATATGCGAACGTCTGGAGAATGAAGACCTCGTATCCTTGGCTACTGGATGGCGTGACCTGGTCGCCGTAGAATCCCTGGTTGGCGATATTGATTGAATATCACAGGTCACGTAGCCAAGGTGCAGCCACATGTGCTGCCGTGAGGATGAGGAAGCCGAAAGAGCAGTCTCTCCGGACTGTCTATATAACAGAGCGGCCCGAGCGGTGGACGTATACTCCGACTGAGGAACGTTTAGTACCACAACATCTGGGCTCAGATGTTGTAATACGAGAGAGGGACCTCTCTCGCTCGCAGCAAACTACCCAATCTGTTTGACTGGCATCCGTCAAAAACTGAAAACTCAGATCCAGCAATTGCAGTGGAACTACTTGAGTTAAGCACTGAAAACTTGCCCAAGTCTGAATCTCTTATTCATTTGATTTGACAAGAAGATGTCCGTATCGAGCGAAAGAAACTTCACCCTCCAATTCTTAATTAAAAGAAATTTGGAGAGGACAAATGCGTAACTGCCCCATTGGAATAAAATCACGGCAGATCCGCATAACGTATCAGTCACATGAGATCTCTCGCTGAGACCTTGTCTGAGCGAAGACAATAGCGAGCATAACGACTGATTAATTTCGCTCTAGTTAACGGTAGACGAACGAGAATGTTATGCGCCTCGAAGCTCATCCCCCGGTGGGTAAATGATTCGGACAAAACCAGATCCGACTTCTCCTCGTTTAATTATGAAACCGAGACGTCAGATCAAAAGAAGCAGAATCTGCACATCGTTCTGAAGCATTAACTCGTTGCCGTACCTCTGAAGAATGTCGTCCAGGAAGGCCGATGATACCGCAGACAAATGAGCTCGGAAATGAGTCATTACCGAGTTCGTTATTCGAGTGAAAGCCCAGGAACTAGATTCAGACCGGAACACATTGATCGGTGCTGAAACACAATTCCTATGATAAAGAAGCAAAGATACTTTCTGAACACCTGATGTACCATGATGTGAAAGTATGTAACTAGAAATCTATGCATAGTTGTACATCCGAATACTCACTCTGACCGATCGGATGGACTCCATATAGAAACTTAGAGCCACGATCAGCTTGTTATCCAGCTCAGATTATGAGTGGATGGAACGAGCCATCTGGTTTTGGAACCAGAAAAGGATGGTTATAGAAACCTTAAAATCCTGGATTTCTACGATTTCTATCGCGATCATTCCAGAAGAGACTGGATGGAAGCGAGCCTCTATTCTACTGACTGATGGAAGCTGAGTCCATCTTGGACTCCGAGTTAACAGAGGATTTCATTTGAGGAACAATATAGTCCTTCCGAAAACACCCCTTGAATCCAAGGTACGTCCGGAATCTAATCTCAAATAATTGAGAAACTCGATAGACTTCCACTCACTAATACACGATAGAGGATAAAACCATTACCTCCTGGTCCTGCGAGGCTTGTGGAAGGAGAAGCCATGTCCTCTATGGCCCGCACCTCGCCTCGTCGACCTAGGGGTGTCTGACTGGAATTACGGCCCCTATCTGAGTCGCTACTCTGACGATCTCTAGAATAAGAACTAGAGGACGCACGGGAACCTCTATAGGAACTTCCCTTGGACGTATTCGTCCCAGAAGTGCCTGTCCTACTCTTCTCTGCTGAATCCGACTATATGGAAGCGAATTTAAATAGCAGAGAGTCTAAAGCTTTCTTAGTTAATTGATCATAATCTGCGGAAAGCTTGCCGTCGAAGAAAATTCTCCGGAGACCGGAGCGACTCTGAGAGTTTTTCACCTTACTATCTACACGCATGGATGTAGCCAGGGCTGCGTCACGTCCAAACAACTCCATAATGCCACTAAAGGACACAGTTTACGTGAGGCTCTTGAAAGAACTCTTAAGGAGGTTGTACAACCTAGAATTCTTTTTGCTTTGAGACTTAATGATAACGTTCTAATAAGGTGATCTGCGTATGATAATGCATCTAAGCTGTCCCTGCTAGACAATATTGTTATTTCCAACATCATGGTTGGAATTGACATAGACGACAGATAAACAATACTAGTTCCTGACCTGGTCGTCTAGACGCAGAGAACTCTCAGAATGCTCTGTCCTGCCATTTCAAAATATTCGATGAATTGATGAAAGGCAGATGTAGAGCATATTGCCGATAAGAAACCTGACCTGTCCATTTAGGTAGCAAGTTATATACATATAGCGTCATTCAACAGATCAAATGGCCGTGAAACATATCTGGACTATGTCGGAAACTGAGGGATAATGTCCCTAAACCGATTAAGAATTCTGTGTCCAGTGGCGCTATCCGTCTCTTATCCGGCAACGTAGCATTTTGGTCCGGAGGAACAACGTCCGATGATAATGCCGGATGCACTCTACAGCAATTATGTTGTTCCAAAAAGGGAAAATACAACTCATCTGTATCCCTTTCACCATCCTGTCGGACCACTTGAAATTCTTGGTCATCCGTGCCTGAACCTGCAGCGGAACGTACCAACCCAGCTTCCTCGGATAGTTCCTGATCTGACAGAGTTACTGTCAGTTGCTGGGATGCTGCAATAATTTGTGCTATCTGCGATAGCATGTCCGTAACAGAGGCCTGTGGAGCTGCAGTCTTATAGGATTTAGCCGCTGGAAGCTCCTTGGACGTTCACTCCTGCATACCTCTAATATGCGAACGTCTGGAGAATGAAGACCTCGTATCCTTGGCTACTGGATGGAGTGACCTGGTTGCCGTAGAATCCCTGGTCGGCGATATTGATTGAATATCACAGGTCACGTAGCCAAGGTGCGGCCACGTGTGCTGCCGTGAGGATGAGGAAGCCGAAAGAGCAGTCTCTCCGGACTGTCTATATAACAGAGCGGCCCGAGCGGTGGACGTATACTCCGACTGAGGAACGTTTAGTACCACAACATCTGGGCTCAGATGTTGTAATACGAGAGAGGGACCTCTCTCGCTCGCAGCCCGGATGGACCTGGACGAGCTAGGAACAAGACTAATAGGCTTCCTCCGTACCATCCTCGTATCCGTCGTCACTGGGTGTGCACATTGTATTTTATAGTCCTCGCATCACCCAAATCTCCTTCCTGGATTGCAACAGATGAACCCGGGTGCTGAGCCATTAGGTGAATGGTCGCAACACCGGGCAAGCTAGCGGACGCCAACGCCATCGATCCTACTAGGGAACTCCAGGCAATTGACGTATCTACATGAGCACTTTGCCGCTAACTCTTCATTTGACTGTAGCAATGGAAACACACTTACGAAGACATCACGGTAACAATACCTAGTTCATGTTACCCTATGAGACCTGTGGAGCCGCGGTCCTACATGAATATCCGCTGGAAGCTCCCGGAACGTTCATTCCTACATTTATATAATATGCGAACGTCCCAACTGGAAAGGTCTTGTATCCTTGGCTAGCAGGCGGAGTGACCTGGTCGACAAGTATTCCTTGGTCGGCGAAGCAGGAGCACCAGGGACGTTCAATCCTGCATTTATATAATATGCGAACGTCCCCTGGAAATCTGTGGTCACATAGCCAAGGTGCGGTCGTGTGTGTTGACGAGGATGAGGAAGCCAATATAACAGCGGCGTAGGACTGTCATGTGACGGAGCGTCCCGAGCAGGGGACTGGACGTAAGCTTCGACTAAGTGAACAACATACAACATCGCAGAGCAGATGTTAATGCAAGAGAGAGGGGGCCTCTCTCGCTCGCGGTCCGGGGGACCTGGACGAGCTAGCTATCGGACTAACAGGCTTCCTCCGTACTATCCTCGGATCCGTCGTTGCTGGGTGTGTACATCTGAAGTTTTAATGTGCTCGCATCACCCAATCTGCTTCCCTGGACCGCAATGGACTAACACGAGTGCTGAGCCATTCTTTCCAAGTGAATGGTCGCGACACCGGACGAACTAGCAGGCAACAATGCCTTCGATAGAACTAGCTAACTCCCAGCAATTGTCGTAATACCTTGAGCACTTCCCGCTAGCCCTAATATTGCAACGACAGAAACACAGTTATTAAAGACATCACAGAAACATCACTCTGAGTTCTGAAAAAGAAACTGATAATATATAGTTACCGTATTTACTCTATGTATTGATACAGTTTAAAATAATTATTTTTTTACCTGTCTCAATACTTGGAAATTGGAATTAAATGCCCAAAAGATGTGTATCAATAATTAGAAAAACTTAAAATTCTTGGGAAAATAGATCGACATGATGTAGAAACAGCTGATCACCGGTATGAGAAAGGTCATGTATGTACACACGAGATCTCGGGAATGGACGTGACAACACTGATTGACATTTTTCAAGAAACTTTAACACGCCTACGACACACTTTTCCAGTCAATAGCACTCAAACATACATTCACGTTTTGACCCAAAAAATCAGACAACGCCTTTGATATATAATAAATCATGTTTGTTACCTTTTCCTTTGTTGTTGGAATTTAAAACAACACCGGGCTGTATGTACTTGATCACACGTCACTGCCATGAAACAGGTGTTTTCTCATCAAACGAACCGCTGATATAAACAAAACAATCACGTGCTCAGGGTTGAACAAAAAACTGTTACTGCTTGTGTTTTGAGAAAAATTTGCACCACAAGCGGTTTGCTTTTTCTATGATATGGATTCAGCAAGTAATAAAAATAAGTATAACATCAAAGTGAGTTTCTTGTTGTTTTTTTTAAACCCTCAAATATTATAAAATCTGAATACAACCTCAGATTGACAAACAGTTCAATTTGCAATCATGGATCGATTTATAGTTAAATACAGGACAGCAGAGGAAGCGAGACCAAATGTAAAATTAAGCCCACAGAAGCCAGTGGTAAAAAGACCAGTTGGAAGGCCGGCAAAAAGAAAAATATCTGAAGTCGCAGACACCCAAAGTCCTCCTAAAAAGGTGAATAAACCAAGTGAAGAGGAAACGGAGATCACTATTAAAGGAAAGTACAGAATTTTGAACGCAAAAGAGAAGAAAGCAGCTGTGGATTTGGCAAGACAAGTTGGGGTACGAAAAGCAGCATCTAAGCTAAAACTTCACCCTGCATCACTTAGTAGATGGTGTAAGATTGATTTTGACGACCCAAACGAAAAAAGGAACAAAGCTGGACATTTGAAAAAATCAGGAAGACCGATATCATATGGAACGGTCATTGATGACAAAGTTGCAGAATGGGTTTTGGTTCAGAGAGATTTGCAGCTGCCTGTTTCAATCGAATCCATGTGCTCGTATGCTAGAGAGCTTGTAAAGAAAGCAGAATTGGAAAAGCTAGGAGAGTTCAAAGCCAGTTACGGTTGGGCCATCAAATTTATGCAGCATCACGAATTTACATTACGGTCAAAAACTTCACTTGCCCAGCGACTTCCAAAAGATTTAGAAGAAAAGACTGCCAACTTCTTGGGGTACATCAAAGAAAAACGTTTAGAGGATGAATTTGAAGATGAATATATAATAAACATGGATGAAACACCTGTTTATTTTGATCTGATCCCGAACAAAACAATTGACAAAGTTGCAGCCAAGTCCGTTCGCCTGCGTTCTACGGGATCAGAAAAGAGGCACCTCACACTGGTTTTAGCTGTGTCCAGTAGTGGGAGCGTACTGCCACCTATGGTAATTTTCAAAGGGAAGCGTGAACTCAAATTGGATGTTCCTAAAGACTGGATAGTGTGTGTACAAGAGAAAGGGTGGATGGATGACCAGTTAATGCAACGATGGGTTAAAGATATACTTCAGAAGCACACCCAAAAGGAGCGATGTCTTCTGGTGATGGACAGTTTTAGGGGCCACTTAACTGATGGTGTGAAAAAGGCTCTTCGCAAAAACAACATTGTACCAGCAATTATTCCTGGTGGATGCACATCAAAACTGCAACCTCTTGATGTCAGCATCAATAAACCAGTGAAAGCAGACCTCCGAAGAAAGTGGACTGATTATATGAACGATTCAACAAAGAAAATAATAGAAAATAAGGAAGAAAGAATAAAGCCAGCAATGAAGCAAAATGTGGTACAATGGATTGACTTTGCCATAAAATCTTTGCAGGAAAAGAAAGACATGATAAGACGCTCTTTCAAAGTGTGTGGCATAAATGTTAATATAAATGGTAGTGAGGACAATTTAATTCGACAACACCCATGGGAGCCTGTTGATAAGCCATTTGAGAGTTTAAATGAATTACAGGATGCATGTGACTCATACTATGACTTGGATGAATTGATGTCATTGGATGATGCTGTGAATGAATTTTTCGACTCAGACGATGAACTGCCTGATGAAAATTAATTATAAAATAAAATTATTGCTTATTTAGGTGTGTGTGTACAGGCTGTCATTATCCGTGAAGTCAAAAATGAAGCATTTTTCTTGCACTTGTCCCACAATGCCTCACTGAAAATTGTGCGATAAATGCAAGAATAATTCTCTATTTTTTCCTTCTCTGGTAATAACACCCATGGGTTAAATTAACATGTCTCCAAAGTTATTTTTTTTATTTTTTTGTGATGAGAAGTGGTGGTGGGGTAGGGGGAGGGCAGCCATTACAGATTATTTTAATGGTTACGCATATTCAACAGTGTGTACGGGCTGTCATTATCCGTGAAGCCAAAAATGAAGCATTTTTCTTGCACTTGTCCCACAACGCCTCACTGAAAATTGTGCGATAAATGCAAGAATAATTCTCTATTTTTTCCTTCTCTGGTAATAACACCCACGGGTTAAATTAACATGTCTCCAAAGTTATTTTTTTTATTTTTTTGTGATGAGAAGTGGTGGTGGGGGGGGGGGGGGGGGGGGGGGGGCAGCCATTTTAGATTATTTTAATGGTTACGCATATTCAACAGTGTGTACGGGCTGTCATTATCCGTGAAGCAAAAAATGAAGCATTTTTGTTGCACTTGTCTCACAACACCTCACTGAAAGTTGTGCGATAAATGCAAGAATAATTCTCTATTTTTTCCTTCTCTGGTGATAACACCCACGTGCATGTCACATGGCGATTGTTTGTATTGAAATATATTGGGAGAATTTTTGAGGTGTTGTTTTCAGTAATAGCTATGTATTAATAATACAAATAATAATGACTGCGAGATGTTCAATACGTATTTATCTCTATCATCAATATGAAGATTTTCTGGAATGCTTTCTGTGTTCCAACTCCTCACTCTGAAATATTTGGATTGCACTTTGTTTTAAAAATTGAATGTTTGTAAAAATGTATAACTCAAGGGAGATTACTGTATTTCATCAATGAATACAAAATGTGAATACGATGGAACTTTGTTATTATGACACAAAGTTTATGGTCTGTGATTCAGGTAATTCCTGCTTATTCATGTTTTATAGTTTATATGTATCGTACTTCATTGTGATGTGCTATAAATAAATTAGTAGAACTGAAATCTTGTTCCTCTTCTGTAATACTCCAAACTGTCAAGCAAATGCTCTTCTCTTTCGATGCGCACACAGTGTTTATTGCTGGTAACACTGTCGATAAACTCTTTGTGCAGATCGAAACTTAAAAAAAAATGTTTGTTTTCAACATGCCGGTGGACTCATACTTACATTTGGATACTTACTTTTGGACAACTGTAATAAGTAGAGTTCTTCTCTTACGTGAGTAATAAGAAACACAGTCAAAATATTTTTTTTAATGAACAAATACAGTATACACAGAAATAAACAGTTTCATTCAAAGTTCACAACAAAACTGTGACGAAAAATTGTTTTTCGTCACAACGGGGTATTGATACAAGAACAGTCAATATATATTTTAACAATATACATATAACAATATACAAGGCAATGTATAGTACAGTTTCATTCAAAAACATATCTCAACCAAATGTACAACCACATAGCAGACGTCCTTATTCTGGGTGAATCAATACTTAGAAAAATAATTTTTGACCCGTCTCAATTATTAGAGCGGTTTTGAAAAATATTTTTTGGGGAAAAGTAGGGTGTATCAATACATAAAGTGTATCAATACATAGAGTAAATATGGTACCCTACGGAGCGAGGACCGTAATGGACCTCTCACCGCAACAAAATACAGTGACACACGTCTCCAACGTTGTCATAACAATCAACACACACAGAGCAGGAATTAATGCGACTACACTGACTATAAGAAACACAATGATCTTGTGAATTAGAGGAAGATATCCTCGCATTACGATTGAAGAATATTTTTTCAATCAGAAAAAATATACACCATCATATTACTCGCACTAACTCTTGAAATAAATATACATAATATATTATAATTCATTATAACATTCAAAAGAAAATAATTTTCAAATAAAAAATTTTTCAGGAGAGCCCAAGTTCCCAATGGGAACCCTGAGCCCAAAGGATCCCAAAAAAGCCTAAGTGTGGACAAAATTTTTCAATCATTTGAAAAATTAATGTAACACTTACGGACAATATTAAAGTATTTTGCTATGAACTAAATTAAGCAGAGACAAGTAATCATTGTCAGAAGTAACAGTTGTCAACATAAGCAAAAGTGTCAACAAACTGGAAACATGACTCCAGGCACTGAAACAAGCATGGCCTGAAATCAGTTACCAATTTAAACACTATCTGATGCAAAACAGAGGCTTCCAGAGAAGAAACTGTAGAACATCAGATGGTAGATGCAGATAAAAACGCCTAAACACCCCTAGGGTGAGGACGTAAACATGGGGAAAAAACAGAAAAAATTCTGTTTCAAAGCCATAAACATTACAAAAAATAAGCCAAAAGCATGGGAGAATAGCTAGGGGGGAATAAAGGAAAGGGAGAGAGGAAACACTGATTAAACAATGGAACATTCATAGCAAGAATGACCACAATAAGGTCATGCCACGAAAATAGGTAACATGTAACAATTTCGTAAAATAATTATAAGTTACAGCCCTGAACATTTGTTTCCACTGTTTTCTCCTCTCCACCTTCTATTTCACCCATATATCCACCATTTCTCTCATAAATATGCGTCTGGCATCTTAAAAACTGAGATTTACAAGCACAAATAACAGTGAAGTGTAACTGTATTGAGGGCCAAACAAAAAATTACTTTTGGCGGCAGTTTCAAGACCTCCTTGACACTGCGCATACGCAGTGGAGTAAAAGTATGGAGGACCATATAGGACATGTATTTTTCGGTTTTAGATGCAAATTTTGGGGATTGGGGGGTAAAATTTGCGATTGGCCCTAAATATTTTAGAGTTAGCACCAGCTAAGTCTGGGTCATTGGTACAGTATAAAAATGTTAACGAGCTGACAGTTGCTCGTCAATGCTCGGTGGTTCTGTCCGGGTACTCCGGCTTCCTCCACCCGTAAAACTGTCACGGTCACGATTAGCCATTGTGCATAAGTATGTGTCCTTATACACCAATAAATAAATAAATCCTACCAACCCCAAGAGGCCACCCTTATTATATCCCCAGCCACCGTAAGAGTTTTTGGGGGTATATAGTCTAGGGTTCCATCAGTCCGTATTTCCGTATGAACATGTTGCATTATAACGTAAGATCAGATGTCGGATTTTAATCTACTTTAGTATGCCGAGAAACCAGTATTGGGGAAAGAATATCCACATAGTGTGGCTTCGTCCCTGCGTACAAAGACGGGTTATGGCCCTTGCTTTCACTTAGAAAACCATGATGGCCCGTACTACCTATTCCATGTGTCGGCGATGGATATATCCGTCGCCGGCACATAAAATAGGAAGTACAAACGTCGCCATCACGGAATGTGGAGTAGCGTGAGATGGAGTCCGTTTTTAAGTTGGTGAGTGCCTATTTTTAAAATACCCTTCCCTTCTGCCGATATCCCGTGCATTCTGACGGGGGGAAAGTTTGTAAGGATAAGAGGAAATATTTGATCGATATTCGGCATCAATTGCCGAATCGAATTCTAATCGAACACAGCCGTCGAATCGAATATCACTCCAAATACCGAATATTCGCAGGGCCCTAGACTGCAGTTATGCCGGTTGTTAGACTTGATAAAAACGGTCTCTATCAACATTTTACATTGGTGTTATTTGTCCATGGGAATAATTCTTTTTGAATGACAGTAGAAAATTGAATAATTTTTATATTACGTGTGTTCACTGAATATGTAGGGGGATTTAGTCTGCGTGTGTGTTTGTTTGTTTATTCTGAATGGCAGACATTTATGCCAATTTTGGTAATCCCAATCTCAAGTCTGGAGCATTGGGAAGTATATGCTCTTGCTATTGCAGGAGGGGGCAAAAATAATGCTTGGCGCAGCTATAATTTCTTATGTTAATATTTATTGATCAGAAGACAATTTCATCATCATCTGTATTCTGTAAGCAAGCGTGGCACCTCGCCTTCCTTCAATTAATACAACTACCCCCCCCCCCCCCCCCCCCACACACACACACCCCACTCCACACACCCCCACACACAACTCGAAGATTATTTTGACATCATCAAAATAAATGCTTTCGAAAGTGACGTCATTTGAATGTCAATTATTTAAATAATTTTCATCGTTTTTTTTCATTTCGGTGATTTCAAATGGGGGTGCAGTGTGCGAAAAGTCATCCTCTATTGGTGTGGGATGGGATGTGAACAGCTCACCTTTGGGAAAAAATATCTGGCCTGGATACGAGGCTCCCCAAGGGTGAGATTTCCCCATCCCACCCTCAAACCACTCAAAGATAAAAAATAACCCCATGCAACAAGTAGAATATTACTTACCTAAAATACGTCGCCTTCAATTTTTTCAACAGAAATTCTATGTTAAGAAGACATTCTTTTTTTAACTTTATCAGTTGATTAGCCATGGTTCTATGGTATGCCAAGTTGTTAAGTTTCCGCAAATTATAATGATGTCCAAACATCAAAGGCTGCGAAGTCATGTGCCGATTAGCAGTAGACTGGTTGCCTTGCTTATCAGTGTATGGCTTACTGCAGTCTGAAAAACACAAGCATTTGAGTCTGTGAAAATCCAGCGCGCGTCTGTTTGACGCACATTATTCGGTATCGCTGAACTAAATATTTGAATTAGAAATACCCGCCTTGAAATGTTGCACGGAAGTGATGCAAAATAAATTGTTTCAATAAACTTTTGAAGCATTCTACTGACATCTTGCATTACTGATGAATGTGTCAGATAAAAAAGAGGGTGATTTGATGACTTTTGGGCCTAAAAATACATTTTACATTTGGTGTGTTTTTGTAGGGAATTCCCTGAAAAATATGTGCACGTGACCGGTACTTCCCTTGCTGTCAATTTTTCTCTCTTATTAGTTGCATGACCCCCAGTTTTGGGGGTCAGAAAAAGTTGTCTGAAGGGCTCTACATGACAAAGATATTTGAATGCCAAAATTAAAGTGATGCAATCATATTTTTTTTTGCTTGAACGTTATGATGGTCACCTGTGGGAAAATATTTAGTTCTGTGATACCATTCCTCATCGCAGGCTATGGATATCTCATGCCATGATAATTTAGCGTAATATCAGTACTTTTAATACATACAGATAATTCCAGTCTCTAAGAACAGAGCTCAAAACCACGAGCAAACTTTCAGTAGCAGTTGTTCACGAGGTGAATATTTGCCTGTTCTTGTTCGTTGTACTAAAAGATGAATATTGGATGAATATTATTCAACCCATTGATGAGAGAGAGAAAGATTCTTTATTCTCGGTATATACAAAGATTTTACACATGTGATAAATCAGTTTACTGGGGGGGCTGTACAGACAGGTTGACTGCTTACCTGTCACCATCCTCAACCGAATGTGAGATTGCAGACAGACTATGATTAAATAGTTAAGCTGTAGAACATTAAATATGACACACAAAGGGGAAGGGGGCTACGGTAATTTCATTTCTTGGAAAAAGACACTGTCCAACACATATGCAGCAGGAGATCTGTGATTTGACACTGACAAAAATAACACTAATTTCCAGGGCCCACTGGTTGCCATACATCAGGGCACATATTTCGACGAGAATCCATTTACGCAATGATTTGTGTAACAAAGCCAGTGAGAATCCATGCAGATTCTCACTGGACCTCTCATAGGATTAGCATGAAAAGAATTGAGTCAATTTAACTCTTTACCTGACATAGTAGAAGCAAATTAACCAATACAAGGCTAGCATGACAATTGTACAAATATGGCTGTCATTGGAACCGGCTCACTAAGCCGGTTCCAATGGCAACCATATTTGTAAGGTTTCATTGATAAATATTGTTTATTTTTTAAAAAATTCAGTTTATATTTTAAAAATTAAAAAGTGGTGTTAGGTAAAGGACCTACATGTGTTATCAGTATACAACATTGATTCTATGGCTGCCTACTGGGATCCTAGGACACTCATAGCAGGTATGGATTCTTGCTATCATTTTCGCAAAAATCCAAACGGATTCTCCCAAATTTAGATGAAATTTTAAGCCCCCGCATACAGGCGTTGACAATGCATTTGGTGTGGATATTTTGGGCGCCGAGTTAACGTCGATCAGTACGTTTGCAGCCCACTCTTCTTGAGTGCTCGGCAAATGTATTGGCAGACGAGCCTCGTACTATGGCGTGGACTTCCATCGGGGTAAACACTGTAGTATGAATGCACATATAATGGATTGTGCCACATCTATTCTATTTGGGAACAATGCTCTCAGGACACCAGACTACCAAGAAATAAGTGTCGTCTAGACTACCAGTACACTTCCTGGGGGTAATCTTTGGGTAAGTTGTTGGAGTGAACATGAGCAACAACGGTAAATATAACGAGGATTCCATATTATTATGTGGAGTACGATTGTTATGTATATATAGAAGCCGTTTGAGTTTCTTGAGGGTCAAGTCTCTGCGATAATCTCCAAACTCATAACGTGCAATCACGACAATGAGGATTATTACAGAGGGCGACGGTTGAGTATGACGAATGGAAGTTTGAAGTCAAAGTATTCTTCAGCATGTTAATCCTACCAGCTGGATTGCCTACAACATGGTAGGTGTTATTAAATACAGCTGGGAATCTATCATTTCGTCAGGCATAGACGAAAAGAGGAGCGTGTAGTTTAAACAAGTCTTCTGCCGTGACTATTCATTTTTTTTTTCTTTTCTTTTCTTTTTTTTTGAATAGAGGATCTAGAAGCCAATTGTACCATTTGCTACTGATTATTTGTAACGATCGCTTTTCATAGTTGGTAATTTCTTAATAGCCCTGGAGTTATCCCAAATCTAAATTCCGTGTAACAGCTCACTATGTAGTAAGGCGCAATACAGTGTCATCATCACCGGTACATTTGTGTGAATGGTCTTACCTTAGTTTGCTCATGCTATTTTGGAGCATAATGGAAGTATGTGACCTTTGTAGAACAGATTTTGGTCAATAGTTATTCCTATAAATTTTAATGACCTTTTGGTTTCAATGGCCCAGCCTTGTATTTTATTTGGTTATTTACCATTAGCTCTGGACAAAAAGTACTGTTGTATTGGGTTTGGATTCAATATAATGTATGTGAGTTTTTGAGAGCATTCACCAACTCCTGATTCGCGAAGCACACGTCAGATATTTTCTGATGTCTTTCCTTAAAATACGAATCTAAAGGTTTGGTGTATGAGCAGTACTGTGGTCAGTGGCATAGCAGAAAATCTTGTGTCCGCCTGCCGCTCCCCCCCCCCCCCTCCCCCCCCCCCTGCAAGATAGAGATGGGGGCCCTTTCATAATGGTGGTTGCCTTTAAAACGGGAGCTAATTTAGTGTTATTACCGTGCACAGCATACAGGATTTCACATCACATAGTACATACGCCATAAATTAAATGAAGGTATAGCCTATAGGATCGATTCTAAAAGTACGACTCTGTAGATTTTTCCACCCGGACAACAACAGTCGATTCCTGTGGTAATGCATGAAAAGGACAAGCACAGTTTTTGCCAAGGGACCTCCGGGTTGGCTGGAACTGTGCTCATCATTCTAACGCTTTCCCCAGACAAGGAATGTTTGTGTGAGTCGATACACCACCCCACGAGTGATTTAGTAGCAATCCACTTGCCATATACTTTGGAAGGCTAAGTTTGGAGTGGCCAAAAATGAGCCTGGGGCAAGAGCTAGTGATAGAGTAGGTTTGGAATGTAAAACTGTTCCAAGTTAAAGGTTCTTCGCTCTACTTGAGTACCACAGAACTACAAAACTAAAGTTAAACCATTTTCAGAACTAGTCAGAATGGACCATTAGAGCTCAAATGGCATCAAAAAGCTAAAACTTTTCTAAATGGGAATCACTTCGACGCAACTGGAGTATACTCCAGAACTAACGAGTATTGTTTAGCAGAAGGAACAACAAAATAATGCAATATGTACAGGAATGGATTAACTAATCCACAGGTGAATAGAAAACGAGGATACTCCTGTCGAATGCAACACTACCCCCAACGTACCTCCATGCTATTAGAGAATGTTCAGTTACAAAACAACCATGTGCCACCATAGAAATCAAGATGACCGCCTCTAGTAAACAAAATGGACGACGAAAACATGTGTCACATTAACAACATGCACTGCGCATCCACAATCACTCCACACACCACCATGATAATGATGTCACAAAACAGCAGTGCTACATGACAACCACACACAAGCCTTTGCGGGAATATTTTGTAGAGGAGCGAAAAATCGCGCTTGTTATTTTGCACCCAGAGGCCCAATCATGCTTCCAAAAAAACTTGCTATGAGCCATGAAGTATGAATTGATAATTGTGATTTAGTTTGCTTAATACTCCCAAAATGTATGGAATAAAAAATTAGGCGTTATTGCTCCAACCAGCCTGCTTGGGTTGGACACACAAGTGCAACACTAATGTCACGAAAATTGGGTGATTCTGATAACTTGGCATCGTATTTTGATAAACGCTGGTATACCTTGTACCAGTAGGCAGAACAGTAATGGATCAGGGGGGTTGTTTGTCTATGTGAAATAATCCGTCCTCATATTTCACATTTCATTCGTGAATTTGAAATCTAAAATATATCGAGTCATTTTTGTGGAAGAATTCAACAACGTGGTTCAGAAAGTTGACATCTCGATTTTCCAACACAACCATGCGACAGGGAATTGTTTCAGTTTCTATTGACTGTCCAATCAGATAACCCAAAGCTCAGTGTGCTATGACGCAAACACATTCAGCGTCCTTATTAGCTGAGATATTATAATTTTAGGAGAATTGGATATAATTTATGCGATGTTGAATGAAATAGTTCTCAAAGGAAAATTTCAACAAGAATATCAGTACGCAAATCGGATTTATCTCTTTACCTAGCACAACGGAGATTTGACTCGATTATAATTATTATCAACATGTAAAATACCAGGTTTGGGGGTTATTTCATGTATTTAAGCATCAGATTACATATCATTATGACAAACAAGAGTTATGACAGTGAATTTCTGTTGTATACAAAGCGAGTTGAACAATCTGAAAATACTGGTCGGGTCCCGACCATTACATTCAGATTGCTCAACTAACACAAAGCGCGCACAGGGGCGTGATTTTTAACGCTCCTGGGTGTACAATTTAGAGGCATGATGAAGCGCGAGTGCGATCGCGCTTCTTTCTCGCAAAGGTCTGCACATGTGATGTCATTGGGTGTCCAATATTAGGGTTCTGTTAAAAAGGCAAGGATGGCCCCGACATACTAATTCCATGTCACTTTGCATTTCTGTTGCTCACAAGGTCTGAGAATGGAGTTTCCTGAAAGAAAATTAGTTGCCTGAAAATAGTTAAGGCAAACCTTTGTTTGGTGAACTTCAGTTCTGATTTGAACAGGCCTGAAAATGGCAATGCGCAATGTTTTATAAAGACCGTCCAATGATTATTAATGACACTCGCCAGGCATGTCAAAGTACCACCGGTACCAATATACCAGGTACCGGTACTGGTACAAATAAAAAATTGGATGACATATCAGAATCAGATGGGAGAAATTTGCATTTAAACCACCCCAATCCCGAAGATCGCATGACAAACATGGCAACATGCCAATAATTCTGTGGCGACATCAAAGTAATCATAAAGCACGATAATCATGCGTTATGATTACATTGATGTCAGCACAGAATAACTTCTTTGCAGTAGCCGATGGAGGTGCCTTCATTGTCTTTAGTGCGACGTTTGAAAAGTCAAAATGGTCGGCCTTATCGTTTTCGTGGTGCAGCCAGAACATGAGCCTGAAGAGTGTTTTGATATGTTAAATCAAAAATAAGTTAAAAGTATGTCATGCAAGTGTACCATACAGGACTATTAGCCTGTTTACCCTTGTTCAATTAGGAATTTCCCGATAAAATAATTTTGTCCTGGTACCGGTGGGACAAAAGCTTCTGTACCGGTACCGGTTGGAGCATTAAGGAACCGGCTATACCAGTACCGGTTCAAGTACCGGATGACATGCCTAGAACTTGCACATCAATTATTAATATGATACTTAGGCCGGTCACTGATTTGTCGCTGTGATAAAATACGGAAATTATCGTGACACTTCAAATCCGGCAGGAGTGTGCGGTTCACGTAATTAAACTGGCGTTGGGGTGGGAAAGAGTTCTACTTGTGATGGCTTACCATCAGCCCACACTCCACTGAAGAAATCGGCTATATTGCTATGTAGAATTTTTGTGAGCAGATCATCTGAGCAATATCTTTCAGCAGCAGCCTCGAAGAACTGTCTGTGGTACCATGTAAACACCTTCAAATTATCAGCTCCTCTGTCCACTGCAAAAAAATCCAAAACCAAATGTTTAAAATGGCAGTTACTATAATACCTGTTTATTAGAATTGAATCCCCCCTTCCCCACCACACTTACCTCAATATATTAGAAGAGTTTGATGTAGTGTATTCACCACTACCCCGACTGCTACCCCGCCCAAGGCACACAAAACACACTTGCAGAAAACCACCATAAACACAAGTGCATTTTAATGTCTAAGGATAAAGGCTTAATTATCTCTCAGGGGCGTTTTCTGTGGTGTTTATATCTTTAACATTCTTCAGTGGAAGAAGAGCTGCTAGTCGCGAAATGGAGAGGGGACTCAAGACTACTGACACAAAGTCTTTGGTCGTTCATCTTGTGCATACTTTAGAAGTTTTATTAGTAATATTAAATACTTGTAAAATTCAAATGACATTTCTGATAATGAAATACAGACTAAAAGTAGGACTAAACGTTTAATCCAAATCCTTGACTATAAGTCTATAATCATTAACCCTTTACCTAACCTAACGGCCAAAACCGGCCAGCGCTATTCTAAAAAATCGCCTATTAATTTTCAATATTTTTTTCATTTTTTGTCTCAAAAACATAGGTTATGACCCCTCGTTGGAATGAGCTCGTCGAGCTCGTTCCAACGAGGGGTCATAACCTATGTTTTTGAGACAAAAAATTTTAAAAATTAGTTATTCAAGAATTATTTTTGCAAGTGTCGTCTGCTTTTCAGGTTAGGTAAAGGGTTAAAGGAGTAACGAAAACAAGAGAATTGTTCAGAACACAGCCTAATCTTCCATCTTACATTGATATCATAGAATTATAACATTTTAGTGTGTGGCACAATAAAGTAATGTGGTCAGGGTTGACAACCTACTTCATGATGGATTTAGTCGATTATCAAATTAACTTAGGTTATCATTTAAATGTAATAAATAAACTTTTCTTCTTGAAGGGTCTGCAATTTGATAAAATGTGTCTGTAATGGCAAAATAACAAAGAAAAGTACTAAAAGCAGGGGTATGTAAGAATGAGATGCAACCAGTTGTGTTGCACCATACCTGGCATGTTCCTCGGGGAAGGGGGGGGGGGGGGGGGGGGCGCAAGTGCCCGATGTATAGAATAAAACTGATCAGAAGAAACGTCTCTACTACCCTCTAACGTCTCGCTAAAAATGTCCAAAGTTGGCCATCAGCTATGCTTATGCGTCGAGACGCGGTGGCTAAGTAATTAGAGCATTGGACATCAAACCGAAAGGTCGACGTTTCGAACATGACTGGCGGTTGAGTTCTTGATGTAGTTATACTAAGGATATCTAGAGTTTCTGAAAAGCGCACGCAAAAAATATAACATTTGTTTCGATCACGTCGATAATTCCACTCGTTCCATCCTTGAACTGATGCATGAAAGTAAACAGTGCACATGGATACGTGGAAGTGATTTGATCGATACTCAAAACAGATAGCGTCTAGCTATCTGATTCAGCTGGCGTGTTTTATTCATCAATTCAAGGTGAATATGTGTTGAATTATTGCTGGAAATAAATGATATCCACTCAAAAACACTATATTTTGTTTTCATTATATACATTTTGAGAACAAATTGACCATTTCCAGTGAAAATTTGACTGGTATTCACCTTGAAGTAATGCTTTGAAAGCTGCCATTTTGATTGATACCGTGAAAGCGAAAATTTCTATATGTTCACAGTGGGGGATACGGTGTCTATCTTTCAGCAATTTTTCGATAATCTAGCATTTATCGTATAATAAAAGATAGTATGGCATCAATGTTTTCACTACAGATACCAACAGAAAAAAAAAGAGAAAAACTTGTAACGTTATGCATGACCATACGGTATGCAATTCCGTCCCCCAGGTTCCAATGTGTTCTATGTGAATGTAGGCACATAGAACACATTGGAACTCAGGGGACGATTCTATAAACTACAATTTTTATAACATCACATCCAAATGAAGGAATTTTGGTCCCAGTGTCAGGAAAAATTTCTCCCTATAGGTGCACAATTTGAACAAGTGTTGATACCGAGGAGGGAGGGAGAACCTCCTCCGGATGGATCATGTACCACATTCAAACTGAGTGAACATCTAAGGCTCGTATTACTATTATTAGTATTACTGCATGCAGAACTTTTGGGCAAGGGAGTTATAATATACGTTTAACTTTGGCTTTATGCGAAAACACATAAGTTTCCATCGAAATAGATAATGACCAAATAGCTTAGTTATACATTCCACACTGAATATGTCGGTTATTATTCTTTATGATATCACTGTACTAAATATTTGAATTAGAGTTACCCGCCTTTAAAAGTTACACTCGGAATTGCTCCGAAACTAAGCAGTCTTGAGAAAAAATATTTATATAAAATAGGAATCTGTTGTCGGCAATATCGAAGAGCACTTGCTGACTGCTGGCGGTGATGCATTTCATCATTTTCTATGGGCTAAATCCATGGAGAGAGAGAGGGGGTGCATCACTGCTAGCGCTCAGTAAGCGACGCTCAGTGAGTGGTCCAAGCACAATAAAGATGCAAGACTTGTCTTCAGGTGCATTCGTAGAGCACCCCAAACATGATGCCCTCCGAATGCGCTGGTCGAAATTTCACTCAGTTCACATAGATTTGACTCCTTGTCGCTCTCTGAATGACATCAAGTACTTGATGGGACCTGGAACTGAGTAATGGAATGACCGCCAAGAGCGGCTAGTTTTGTACCAATGTATCAATCCCTAACCACTGACCTCCTAATGGCTGTTGTGTCGGAAAACATCTTACAACTAAATCTTAGCAATGAAGAACTTCGCGCCCCAGTTCCAACTTAGCGTCACATACTTTTTTTTCCCTAACCATTTGGTCAGTCTGTTTGCAATTACACTTCCGTCCAGAGGGTGACAGGTAGACAGCCAATCTGGCTATGTCACCCCCTACAGTATACTATTTACTAAACATATGAAATATATGTATTTGTAACCATTATTTATGAATACTGTGAATAAAATTCACTGTATCTGAATTTAAAAAACCTTTGAAGGATTGTACTCAAATCTTGCAACATTGCCGAATTGTGCAGAGAAAAAAAGTAGGGTTGTCGCGATTATTCGATTAGTCGACTAACCGTCGACTATTGAAGTAGTCGACGTTTTTTATTTTTAGTCGGTCGTTGTTCATTTTCAAGGTGGTACACGTCTACTACACGTCGGGGCTAAATTGCATTGTTTTGTGAGGTGAATGATCAATGAAGGTGAATAACTTTAAATATCTAACCATAGTTAACATTCGTATCCGGAAGACTGTAAGACTGTCACTGACTGTGTAAGAAAGAACACTCACAGTTACTCGAGAAGAATAGATTCTTCTGAATTTCTCCAGTCTTGTACACACGAATGCACCCATTGGAAAACCCAAAGCGCGGAAGTGACAAAATTATGACGAAAGTCAGATCACTTCTCAAAGTTCGGAACTTCAGACTAAGATCCAATTTTAACAACTGACGAGGGAATGCATAGATCTCAATGTTCAAAATTTCGAGAAACTTATTGCAGAAAGGAAACATATGCAGGAACATTCTTTGGTAAATTCATTTTAATTCATCGGCTTCAATCTAGTTCAAACTTGGACCCACAGTCAGTAATATTATTTTTGGGGTTGGTACATCCTACAGGACGTACCAACCCCAAAAATTATATTACGGACTGTGGGTCCAAGATTGGACTACACGTTGCTTCAGTCGGGACCGATTTGTTGTTCCCACAACCCCACTTCGTCTGAACACACTGGTGCCATTGTCATTTTCAGAGTTTTACGAACAGAAGAATGATTTGCTAAAAAATCATGGGAAGCGACTATTAATCGACTAACCGTCGATTACTGGTCACGATTAGTCGATTACAAAAAATGATAGTCGCGACAGCCCTAAAAAAAAAGAGGTGATTTAATGAATTTTGGGGCCTAAAAAATACAATTGACTCTGTGTGTTTTTGTTGGAACTACCCTGAAAAAAAAATATGCCCATGACTTGGTTGTTTCCTTCCAGTCATATTTTTTCTTATTTGTTGCCTGACCCTCAGTTTTGAGGGCTGAAAATAGTTGTCGGAATGGCTACACTTTACAAATATATTTGAATGCACAAATTAAAATGGTGCCATCATATTCTTTTACATAAACGTTATAATAGTCGCCTCTGGGGAAAATATTTAGTACTGTGATACCTTATAATGAAATCCAGTGTGAGTGAGTGAGTTTGCTTGTAGGGGATGCCCTTCAAGGTGACTTCACCATATTGCCTTCTTGTTTGGCACGCATTTTCTCAAGATTACCATCAACTGGGGCTCGGTGGTATTGAAATTTCAAGTTCGGTATCAGTATTTTGAGAATGATTTACCTCGGTATGGATACAGTATTCAGTATCAACAACATACATGTACTTACACCAATACCAATATCGAATGGTATTTTGGGTATATTGACCAGTTGTAGTTCCTCGTTTAACAGCAGACATAGCTGTCGAATTGCCAAAATGTTGGAAGTAATACGGGCACTAGCCATAGGTCATTTGATGTAACAAAAAACTGAGAGAAAATACCCACTGGGTATTTTCTCTCAGTTTTTATGTTGCAACAAATGACCAGTGGTGAATGCCGTTAAAAATACACAGCCTTGTCGTGAATTGTGTGCAATGTTCTGTTGGCTGCCATTTTTATTTTTTGACTAATGTTGGGAATATTTTTCAATACCTAAATTTCGGTATTTTGAGATTCCATTGGTACGGTAAATAGATATTGCCTCGATACCGATACCGAGCGGTATTTACGATATACCGCTGATCTCGACAGTGTCAGCTTCCATTCACATTAAAAGCCTCATTGTTAGTTTCTTAGCAAGTTTCTGTTGGCAAGAACAGTACAGTTGATGAACCATTCTATTTGGTAAATGACAAACGTGTGCTTGTCACGATGCGTCATTGTCTTATTGTTTTAATTATTGTACTAATTAACAAGTCATTCCCTTGTCTACCTCGTTGTATAGTGGTGGGGACGATACAGAGGTATCAGTGGTTAATTCTCCACTCTACAAGTTTTTATAACTCACGAATATGGGCCGCAGGAACTGGCGATGTTTTTTTTTGGGGCCCGTGGGGGTTAGTCTTATCCAACGGTTCACGGACTGGCAGCCTATCGAAGCCAATTGTATTCTATGTTCGGGGGGTTGATATGCCCTCTCGTGCATTGGTATCATTTCTCTCACAAACCATTTACTATCCACCATAATATTATTCCAAAAGAGGTTCCATCACTAAACCCAATGTGCCAATGATAGAAACTAAAGCCCTCACCGAATTGTTACTTAGTGTATTACTTATTGTATTAATTATTGTACCAAATAAACAAGTCGTATCCCTTGTCTACATCCTTGCATAGTGGTGAGGGAGGACACTACAGAGGTATCAGTGGTTAATTCTCCACCCAACAAGTTTCTAATAACCGGCGAATATAGGCCACAGGAACAAGCGATGGGTTTTTCGTCCGTGGGGATTGGTCTTATCCAACGGTTCGTGGACTGGCGGCTCATCGGCGCTTTTTGTATTCTATGTTCGAGGGTTGATATGCCCTCTTGTACATTGGTAGCGTTTCTCTCACAAACTGTTTACTATCCCCCATAGTATCTTTCCAAGAAGAGGTTCCATCACTAAATCTAATGAGCCATCAACACAAATCTTGCTGTCATGAATATTCTTTTCGTCAAAAGGGAATGGCAGGAAGACAGCCTTTCAGGCTGTGCCATTTCCTTGCAGCGCATTCATCAGTAACCTGTTTTATTGTTATCTTGTATATTTTTATGCTGCAAATAAATCAAATCAATCAATCAATCATTGCATTTGGTGAAAAGGAACAATGTGAGCTTATGTTTGAGTCGTAGCCTGGAGTCAGACACCCTGTCCAGCTGCTCGCCGGCCGGTATGTGTCATGCACATTTATATCGAATAATATCTCTCTGACTCCATTCACACTGCATTACACACAAGGTTACTCAAGGTGTATAACAGTTGCAACAATTACATTTATTGTCAAGCCTGGGGCATTCAGTATGTCCTTATTGCTTGTAAAAGATTATTATTAAATGGATATATCATTATGCGTCGCTACAGTGTTGTAGGTTGTTGAATAATCTAGACGTATACTTTTAATACACTCATATGTTTTGTGATACAGGACAGGGGAAGTTCTTGATTTCAAAATGAACAGCATATGGACCCCATTTCCAATATGGATTGGGCATGAATTTTCCTATTTTCTATCATTCAAATTCATAATTATTGACAAGTATACACTTGGTGAACAGCCATTACGGGTTTGGAGAAAAGTTAAAAAATTTATAGTAATTTCTATATTTTTTATACTTACCAATGACCCAGACATAGCTGGTGCTAACTCTTAAAATATAGGGCCAAACACAAATTTTGCCCCCCAAATCCCCAAAATTTGCATCTAAAACCAAAGAAAACATGTCCTGAAAGGCCCTCCACACTTCGCCTCTACTGCGCATGCGCAGTGTCAAGGACGTTCCGAAATTGGCGCCATTAATCATTCTAATAACCAGTGCCTGGTAAGCGCTATGTACTCAGCGGGGAGGCAAGAGTTCCCAACTCCTGGGAGGGCCATCCCCGTCTGGGTCATTGGTAAGTATAAAAAATATAGAAATTACTATAAATTTTTTAACATTTTTATACTGTACCAATGACCCAGACATAGCTGAATAGTAAAAAGGCTGGAGGGCCAAGGACATAGAGCAAAATGGAATACGCTCAATAATATAAAATAGAGTCATCCCCTGTAGGGAAAAAGAAGTAATAGGCCTTACATGCATCTTTCTTAATTAAGATAAATTAGAAAGATACAACACCTTCCAAAATTGAGCTTCATACATCCATGTACTCTATTAATATCCAATATAATCCTTATACTAATAATTTTTAAAGTAAGCCAATAAATAAAGTAAGTCTAGAGAATAGAGACTCTTATAGTCCTAAAAGTGTCTGAGGATTGCATAATCATGTCCGTTGACATATGCAATAATCAAAAGCTATACTTTAAAAACTAAGACTTGAATGAATTTTAAAAACATAAACTTCTCACTAAATAACCATCCCAATAACAGCTCAGAATTACTAACTCCGGAGGAGGTATCCCCTTGTTTTCATAGTAAAACAGGTGACCCAAGGGAACACCCTCCCCCCCCCCCCCCCCCCCCCCCCCACTTTTTCTTGCCCTGGGTCAAATAGCCCAGAGCGAAGAGGGCAGCAGAACGGAGACACTGCCGAAACAGACAGCCTACCTAGCTATAGTAGCAACTGTTAAGTGAATGACATTCTGAGCAGTAGATAATAGACCTAACAATAGAGGCCTCCAGAAATGGACTCGATATTTCTGAGATAAAAATTCATGAATGTGGATGGCTGAGCGCAATGAGCAGCCTTCAAAAATCTATAATAGGGACACTATTAATGTAAGCCCAAGATGTAGAAGAACTCTTACTTCATGAGCCGAAATCTTAAGCACAACTGCTAAGTCAATGATATACCATAAGCAGTACCGATAGTTAATAGAATCCATTAACAATAGAATGGAGCGAAACGTCCTTCTACTAGGCATCAAAGACAGAAGAAGCTTATGCCCATAGTAATAAACAGATATCTGTTTATAAATACATAAACTCTACCCGGAAAGAGTAAAGGCCTATGCCCGTACGAAGACGGAAGGACCTTAATAACAATAGGTTCCGGATATTAGGAGCCTAACTCTTATGCAAAAATCCAACCTAAATAGTAACGGAAGTAGTGATTCCGAAACTACGAAAGTGAAAATCATCCATCAATAGTGCATGAAACTCACTGACTCTACAGTAAAAGAGAAACCAACAGAATTACTGTCTAAAAGGTCAGAATTTGAAAACTACTGTTTCCAGAGGCTCAAATGATTACTTAGCTAAATAAGAACCGAAGTTAAAATCCATATAGGAATTTAATCTAAAGATTCTAAGTCTATATATCAAAAAGTTACTAACTGACTTAGATAAAGAGACATAAGACTCAATTGTAAACTATCGTAGAGTGCATAGGTATGAGGTAACATAAACCTATAACCTTACTAATAACAGGCTGCAGTAGATCTTGTGAAACAAGTATACTAAAAAATTGCAATGAGTAGTATGGAGGGATCAACAATATGAACATAATGATCCCTACACCAACGACGGAAGAGCCTCCACTTTAGCCGCATAGAATAGCGAAGAAGAGGATCTCCTATAGTAGGAAATCACGTCCAAAGCTCGTACAGTACAATGCTTACAATGCAATACGGACCACACAACGGAATACATGAAGGTTGCGACCTTGCGGGTTGTGATAAAGATGACACGATTTACCCAGTGAAAAAAGATCCTCACATTGAGGAAGATTTCACGTTAAGACCCACAGTAGACAAGAGAGTAAATTACCCATGATCTCTGTGAAGATAGAGATGCTATCAACAGAAATGTATTGTGGTTGTTTATCTTAGCAATACCTGCTGAAACAACTGCGCCGGAGGATACGCGTATCCTATCATTCCGTCCTATAGATCAATAGAGCGTTAACAACATTAGCTCAGAGATCTGGACAAGCCAACACATACGTCTGCAATTGATTAGCAAGCTGTGTCGTAAATAAATCATCATTGGGCGCTCCCATAGATAGCAAATCTGATTGAATACTTGTTTGTTGAGAGTCCATTCTGACAGCAACAAGCGACCCGTAAGTGAACGGGAGTCCGGTAAAACAATCAGACGACCCGGAATATGACGGACCAAAACAGAACTTGGTGTACTATAACCAACAGACGGATTCTTTCCATTAAATTGAATAACGGAAACGAAAGAGTGCCTCCCTGGTTCCGGAGATACGCCACTACTGTTGAATTAACGGACAGGATTTGGGCATGCGTTTCTGAATAATGTTCATGCAATGACATAAAGCAAGCCTAAAAAACATTATTCCGCGGAAGAAAATTGGTTGCTAAGAGACTGCGGAACCCAAAGACCCTGGCACTTCGAATCTGTTGGGATCAGTATTATATCCCAATCTGTTTGACTGGCAACCGTCATAACAGCCACACTCGGGTCCGGCAACTGCGGTGGCACTCTCTGAGTCAACCACCGAATGTTTGCCCCAGTCTGAATCTCTTGTAACACTAGATAGACAAGAGAACGTGTAAATCGAGCAATTCATGGATTGCCGAAAAGTTGCCGTCGAAGAGAAGCTCCTCTGAGAACGAAGCGACTCTGAGAGAGTTCTTAACCTAACTATCCACACGTATGGATGTAGCTAGGGCTGCGTCACGTCTAACCAACTCCAATCAGCCACTGAAGGGCGGAGTTATACGTGAACAAACTACTGTCCTCAAAAGAAATTACATTGAGAATAATATCCCGTAAATCTTTTCTTGAAAACGTAATGATAACGCCTCAGTAAGGCGGATTACGTATGATAAAGCGTCTAAGTTAAGTCTACTATACATCATGTCGTTTCCAACATTGAAGTTGGAAAAGACATAAACGGCGAAAAAGAATATTTCCAGTCTTTAACCACACCGTCTAGACGCATATGAACTCTCGGTATGCCCTGCTCTGCCAAAATAAACTATTCGTATAAATGATAAAATGGCAGAAATGAGCAACGCGGACAAGAAACTAAACTATCATGCTTGGTAGCAGGCTTGTATGCATATATAGCGTCGAAAAATAAAACACATGTTGTAATGACATTATTGGACTGCGTCGGTAAGTCAGGGACAATGTCCCTGAACCGATCGAAAAATCCGAGTCCAATGACGCTATAAGTCTCTTATCCAAGATCGCAGCAAAGAAGTCCGAAATAACAATCACTGGAAGATAATGCCAGAAGATATGAAAGGCAGCTTCCGATACTACTAAAGGGAAAACTCGAAATCTTTCGAATCCCTTTCGCCATCCTGCCGGACCCTATAAAGCGTTTGGTCGTCCGTACCTGATGCAACCGCGGACCGCACCGACCCAGCGCCGTCGGATAATTCCTGATTCGACCAAGAAACTGTCAATTGCTGAGATGCTGCGAAACAACTGTGCTAACTCGGATAGCACGTCCGTCACTGAGGCCTGAGGAGAAGCGGTGCTACAATGCATTGCCGCTGGAAGCTCCGTGATCGTTACCCCGTGCATACTACCAATATGCGAGTGAACGGAGTGTATAGGCCTCGTGTCCCTTGGCTACCGGATGGCGTGACCTATTCGCCGTGGAATCACTGAATGATGAAACTGATCGGATACTCAAGGTCACGTAGCCAATGTGCGGTCGTGTGCCCTGCTGTGAGGATGAGGAAGCATTAAGGACAGTCTCTCGGACTGTCAATATAACGGAGCGTCCCGACCGACAGACATATGCTCCGAAAGTAAAATATCTGAACCACAACATGCGGTCCCCTATGTTGTTGGACGAGAGAGGGACCTCTCTCGCTCACAGCCCGGACGGACCTGGACAAGCCAGGAACCGGACTAACAGGCTTCCTCCGATCTGTCCTCAATCTGCCGTCACTGGGTGAGTACTAAAGTAATTAAAGTGCTCGCATCACCCAAATCTCCTTCCTAGACCGCAACGGACGAACCCGGCAGCCGAACCATTCGATGAATGTACGCTACACCGGGTGAGCTAGCGAATGTCACTCCGTAGGCGACAGACATATTCCATGAGCACTTATTGCCGCTAGCTCTTCATTAACTATGACGACAGAGGCACACTTTTGAAAGACATCTCCGTAACTTTGCGAACAAGAAACCAGAAATGCTTGGTTATAGCAAGCATATAATAATAATATATATAGCGTCGTTCAATAATTCGAAAGTTTGCGTGACATTATTGGACTATGTCGGAACTGAGGGACGATGTCCCTGAACCGAACCAAAAATTTCTAAGTCCACCGACGCTATCAGTTTCTTATCCGGCATCGCAGCATTCTGATCCGACGAAAGAAGCTGTAGAAGACCAAGTCAGATGACATACACAACAGCATATGTTGTTCCGAAAGGGAAAGCTCGAATCCTCCAAATCCCTTTCGGTATCCCGTTGGACCGGATGAAATTTTCGTCCCGACCCAGCATCGTCGGATAAAAAATATGCGACAGATTCAGTTGATGCTGGGATGCTGCGATAAACTGTGCTATTTAGGAAAGCACGTCCGTTCCCGAGGCCTGTGCAGTAGCGGTCTTACGATGCATTGCCGCCGGAAGCTCCGTGTACGTTGAGTCCCGCACACTTCCTATGCGAACGTCCGGAGTCTGCAGGCCTCGTGTCCCTGGCTACCGGATGGTGTGACCTGGTCGCCGATGAATCTCTGACTGGCGAAGCTGACTGGATATCCGTGGTCACGTAGCCAAGAGCGGTCGTGTGCGCAACTATGAGAATGAGGAAGCCTTATTGACAGTCTACTCCGGACTGACTATATGTCGGAGCGTCCCGAGCGACGGACGTATGATCCGAATGCGAAACATTTTGTACCACAACATCTGGGGCCAGATGTTGTTGAACGAGAGAGGGGCCTCTCTCGCTTGCCGTCCGGATGGACCGGAACGAGCTATGAACCGGACTAAAAGGCTTCCTCCGTTCTCCCTCCGATCCGCCGTCACTGGGTGTGCATTAGGTTGATTTATAGTGCTCGCATCACCCCAAAATTCCTTCTAGACCGCAACGGACGAACCCGGCTGCCGAACCATTCGGTGAATGGACGCTACACCGGGCGAGCTAGCGGACGTCAAAGGCCGTCGAACCTACTAGGGTCCTCTTAGGCAATTGGCGTATTTACATGAGCACTTTTCCGCTAGCCCTTCATAAATTGTGACGACGGAGGCACACTGTTGGAAGACATCACAGATACATCACCCTAATCTTGATCGTCTGAAATAGAAATTGATAAAGTAGAGTGACCCTGCGGGGAAAGGACCGGAGTGTCCAATTCCCCACTAACATACCGTGACATACGCTTCCCATATTGTCATCGAAATCATACGATACAGAACAGGAGTTAATGCGAGTACACTGACCACATATAGAATGATTATAAAGTCAGAGGAAGACTTCCTCTTATTACAATTGATCAATATCCTTTCAATGTGAAAAGAAAACAAGTCCTGGTACTCGCACTAACCCCTGGCAATCAAAATACATAATAATAATATGATCCATTAATATAGAAAAAATAATTGAAATCAAAATATTTTGAAAAAATATTTTTTCAGAACAGCCCAAGTTTCTGAAAAGTAACGTTGAGCCCCAATGGATCCCAAGCCTAAGTGTGGACAAAAATTTTAAAAATATTTTAAACAATTTATTCAACACTTACGAACAATAATAATGTATCTAGTTATGATTAAAATAACATCAAGATATTATTTTCCAGAAATCCCCCCCTCACACAGAGGGCTGTTGAAAATGTAAACAATGAGTGTAAAAACACTAAAATAAGACTCCAGGCACCCAGGCCCGAAATCAGTTACCAAAAATACACTATCTGATGCAAAACAGAGACTTCCAGGGAAGAAACTGCAGAACATCAGATGGCAGATGCAGAACACAACGCCTAACCACCCGTAGGTGAAGACGTAAACATGGGGAAAAGAAACAGAATTCGTTCTGTTATTCAGCTAAAACTCCCAAGAAAATTTAGTAATAATAATTACAAAAACTATGCCAAAAGCATGGGAGAATAGCAAGGGGGAACTTAAAGGACAGGGAGAGAGGAAAACACTTAAAAAACAGTGTTTAACTAATTAATCAGAATGACAACAAAATGGCTGCTGCCTCGAAAATAGGTAACTTAACATAATTTCATTAAAAAATTTTAAGTTACAGCCCTGATAATATTCTGTCACACATTTTTTTCCTCTCCTCCTTCTCTATCCTCCTTAGAATCACCATTTCACTAATATTTATGTGTCTGGCATCATTTAAACTGAGATTTACAAGCACAAAGATCAGTCAGATGTTAACTGATGAAGGGCCAAACTTAGAATGATTAATGGCGCCAATTTCGGAACGTCCTTGACACTGCGCATGCGCAGTAGAGGCGAAGTGTGGAGGGCCTTTCAGGACATGTTTTCTTTGGTTTTAGATGCAAATTTTGGGGATTGGGGGGCAAAATTTGTGTTTGGCCCTATATTTTAAGAGTTAGCTCCAGCTATGTCTGGGTCATTGGTACAGTATAAAAATATTGAAAACTTTCCAAATCAGAATCATAATGACTTTTTGTGCTGTAACAGCTGTTTCTAGTCAAGGATTAGCTGCCCGCGTGCAGTGAAGACTTGGTTAGAAATCACTGATATGGTACTTTATTTCCAAATGAAACAAAATACTGCATTTTGATGGGCGGAGAGGTACGGTGTATACTTGCAATCCACAGAGGGTTTTTTTTACACCGTGGGTAACCACGGTGTAAAAACATGAATATAAAATAGCAGGCTACATGGCTAAAAAAGTACCAATTTTTAATTATTAATTCATACCTTCTGCTCGGTTATGTTAGAACAAAAATAAAAATACAGAAAATTTAATATTTATGTGCAATAAAATATTACAGATATGGATGTCATTGGAACTGGCTCATTGAGCCAGTTCCAATGACATCCAAATTTGTCTGGTTTTATTTAAGAAACTTGCAAAGTAAAATTTTCTGTCAGTTTTTGCCCACAATGTAGGTTAAAGTATTAAGTACACCAACATTCTTGGAAATAAATCCGTTTTCCTTGTGTTTTCCAGGGTGTATGGGAATTTACACCGGTTTGGGAACTCATACATCCTTCACCTCAGGGTGTATGAGTTCCCAAACCGGTGTAAATTCCCATACAGCCTGGAAAACACAAGGATAACTAATAGTGACCTGGAAGTTTAAAACTGCTAAAAGTCTGCAGATTGGGGCATTCGTGTTAAGATAACAAACTCCATGGATTTGGAATTTGGTCTTCAACGGTTAGATTTGAGGGATTTACTGCAAACAATAGAAGCATTTTGCCGATAAAAGAATAATCAGACCATGATTTAAATTGACAGAAACCGAATATAGGAAAGAACTGTACCCTTTTCAAAACTTACCAAAGCCATTAGGGTTCCCATTTTTGTCCTGTAATGGGACATTTTGCCAATTGTAAGGGTCATGCCCACCGTCCCAATATCGCCAGGCAAATGCATCCACAAGCAGCTATAAAACCAAAGCTGCCGCTGAACCCTAACCATTCCAGATTCCTGGATAACAAATACTGTCTCTCTGTTTGTCGATCTCTTCTTCTCTTCCCTGCCCAAAGCTTCCTGATATTTGACCTCAGCTATGGTCCTACTGTGTGGTTGACTGGGGAAAAAAACTATAAAAAGACGAGAAGTGGGTAGAAATTGATCGTTTAACGTTCAAATTGTTCTAGTCATAAATGTATATTTAGATTATTACCAAGATACTGTTGTAAATCAGTTTTAATCCTAATCAGTAACAGTGGAGGCAGTCTTCGGATGGGAGGAGTCCAGTACATGTATACGTCATTCAATACGTCATCATCACATGACAGGATATCTTCTAACTCCGATTCGGACAAACCGCTTCTGGCTGTTGAATATAACAAATGACACAGAGATACAATGCAACAGAGCAGTAATGTTACCGACCACATTTCCTTGTAGTTACACCCTAGAATGAGTTGGGTTTAAAAAATTTGATTTGGGTTAATTTTAACCCAACTGATTTTAGAGTGTAACCATTTACCTAACAGGGCTAGAGGACATTTGCGAGAAAAATACTTGGAGAACTAAAAATTAAATTTGCCTCAAAACCATTGCATATTAACATTATTGGAACGAGTAGACGAGCCCGCTCCAATGAGCTTTGATGCTCTGGCGAAGAAAATATGGACAGAAATAAGAGAATGAATTTAATAGTGATTTTTTTGTTTGTTGCGCTGGATGGATATGACCGATACCGTAGATAAAGGATTAATCCTCTACAAAAAGGTCAGTTTGTATTTTCGCTGAAAGACAAGGTAGCAGAGAACTTTCAGAAGAGAAACCCCTGTCCTCTTCAAACGGTAATTAATTAAGCTAGCTGCTATCATGCAAAATTTGTGACCAAACACAACGTTTGTTACACTTCAGGCCAAATAATTGTTCATTCGAATTGGTCGATAAATATATCAAGACAGAAGAAATTTGAATATATTAAAAGAGAAGAAATTGTGGCTCGGAACTGTCTGTTCCCCGAAGCTCTAGGGAGTAATGGAAACGGGGTCAAACATGATGACAAAATGGTAAAATGCTTGTGGGGTACAGAGCATAATGCCAAGTTTGTTTTACAATGTGCTTACCTCTAAAATGACATAAAATCAAAAAAGCAGTATCTGTGATATAAAATCCGTATTTTCACTGGTGAAAGATACAAAGAGTTTACTGCACGACTGAAGCTAAACACAACTTTCTGAATTGTGTATGTTGTACAACAATTTAGAGTTACCCCACCCCACCTCCCTTTCCGCTCATAAATCGCTTCAGATTTTTGGGGAATTGTTTAACATTCAATGACAACAGATGAAACGGTGGGTGATAATGACAAATTCGTAAGGATAGACCTTAAAATAAAAATAAGTCTGATAATTTATCTGTAGAATTTGTGGGATGTCAAACTACTGCTACTGATAACAAGACTAGAGTTATCAAAAATTTGTTTAGTTCATGTCACAGTAGGTCTGTTAAAATGGTATACAAGTAAATTTGTTAATGAATCGAAATTCTCGTATTTTAGAGGAGGAAATTCTGAAAATTATGTTTCTTGAAAAAGAAGAAGACAATAGTTTATTATTTTAAGTGAATGATAGTTTAATTCTATAAGATTATATATGAAAATGGTCCTTAAGGTGCTATATAAGTAATAGAATTTTGTTTAACCCTGTACCTAACATGAAAAGCAGACGACACTTGCAAAAAAATTTGTGAATAACTAATTTTTTTCATTTTTTGTCTCAAAAACATAGGTTATGACCCCTCGTTGGAACGAGCTCGATGAGCTCGTTCCAACGAGGGGTCATAACCTATGTTTTTGAGACAAAAAATGAACATATTTTAAAAATTAATTGGCGGTTTTTGAGAATAGCGCTGGCCGGTTTTGGCCGTTACGTTGGGTAAAGGGTTAATTTGAAATTCCTATCTCTGATATTCCTTGTATTCAAATTAAATATGCACATATACATCAAAGTGAAGGTTGAGATGTATAGGACACGAAACACACATGTAATCAACTCATAGAGTCGACAGCAGGCACCACTGGTTCCTGGAATCTGGAAGTCTGCTACCGTATTCATACCAGAACTGATAATAAAATAATATTTCAAGAGAACAGCTTCTGTCCAAATGTGCTTCATATATCATCAAAATTCTTCAAAACACTGTGACAGAGCTGCATGGGAGTAAATTCCAAAACTGAAGCTTTTGTTTACAATTGGTTTTACTTTCGATTTCTGGTCAGCGTCATCGGACGGAAAATGCATCGATATACAACACCGTCTAAAATCAAATAATGAGAAAGATCGCCTTAATACAGCATACTATTATTATATAGAGACTGCATAGTTGCCATATTCTATGCAAGGTATCATGACACCATTTTAAATTTCTCAGAATTACGATTCTGTTTTTCGATGGAAATTTGTGGTATCGAGTGATTTGCGCAGTCCATCGAACACATGAAATCCATCTTAAATAAAAAAAAAAACGGACTGTATTCATTTCCCAAATGCAGTCCTATCGCTGCTCTCTAAAGTGTTTTGAATGCCTAGCTTTGTTCTTAGATATTTGAAGCACATTTGGCCACAAGCTGTTGTTGTGAAATATTATTATGTTATTGGTTCTGGTACGAATACGGTTGCAGATTTCCAGGAACCAGTGGTGCCTGCTGTCAGATCTATGAGTTAATTACATATGTGTTTCGTGTTCTATACATCTCAAATTCTCAACCTTCATTTTGATGTATAATTTGTGTATATTTAATTTGAATTTTAGGAATATCAGAGGTGGGAATTTCAAAATAAACAAAATTCTATTATTTATATAGCACCTTAAGACTTTTTTTCTGTGAAAATTGTTTTGGAATGACAATTCCAAATGGTCATAATAAAAAGGCAAAGTTAAACTTATTGGGTGAGTACTGGAATCTTTTCAACTGCAGGAAATTAAAATAGCACATTCTCATGAGTTTTAAACTCATGAATATGTTCCATTCCATCAATACTGGTGAAATAATTTAAGTTTTCACCCCAAAAGAGTACACATTACTATACAAATTGACTTGCTGAAATCCTAAGTGTATTCATTTAAGAATTATTCATCTACTGGGACTTATGAACTGAGTTTATGTTAAAACTTTGCGAAAGCAATGCGTGATTTGCAAGGCATTGAAGTTTTGTAATTCAATTAAAATAATCAAGACCGAATTAATGAAATTAAACTCAATCAGAAAATGTTTACTTCAGGTACCTCTAGTTATTAACCCTTTGAACACAAGAGGCCACTTTTACACCCAGGCGCCCAAGCTGTACGTTGAACATATTGATTGGTCTACCCCCAAATAATAAATATGGACTCTTCTAATTGCTGCATATGAACTGACATGGAAGATACCATCTGGTTAAAAGGGTTAACTGCGCAACTTGAAACCCTGTAATCTAACATTGCGTGTTGCACAGCAGTGTACCGATCCTTTTGTTCTCAGTTTGATTTCAATGAACTGACACAAGAAACATTATTTAAATCAGACTTGATTTACCCTTAAATAACACTGAAATCGCACCTCTTGCACCTGCGTAACAATTGCCTCAGTTGTTTTAAACTTCAGATTGATCTCCTCACAGAACATTATTATTTTTTTGTCAAAACGATCAACTTTAGCTTTCAACTCATCAAGTGGATCAAGCCTTTTGTTCGCCTCAACAAGTTTATTATTCATTGTCGCCAAATGTCCATGTTATACGCTTGAGGTACACCAAAGTATAAACCGTGACGAGATATCTGAATTGGAAAGGCCAAACCAATTTGCTGATTAGTAGACTTCTGTGGCATAGGCATAGTCAGAAATGTAGCATTTGGCGAAGAAAACACACTAGCGTTCATACTACTTGGTGGTTGGTAGTATAAAACAGAGTTAGCTTCATGAGCGTCACCAACCTTTTCAGTACTGCGTTGATATATTTTAACAATTGTGCCCTTCTTCTTTACAGAACCTGTTGCAGCCCCTTCTTGGCCTGTGTTGCTGAATCACGCTGGACACTTTCTCAAAACATTTTATTTGGCATTTCTGTTTTACTGCTCTTCTTCTTTTTCTAGTTGAAGTTTTTTAATGTTTTCCCATCAACACTCTAACGACACTCTAATAATGACCTTGTCAGAAACTCAAACCCAACCAGCTCCAATAAGTCACAAAAGTTAAAAAATTTATAGTAATTTCTATATTTTTTATACTTACCAATGACCCAGACATAGCTGGTGCTAACTCTTAAAATATAGGGCCAAACACAAATTTTGCCCCCCAATCCCCAAAATTTGCATCTACAACCAAAGAAAACATGTCCTGAATGGCCCTCCACACTTCACCTCTACTGCGCATGCGCAGTGTCAAGGACGTTCCGAAATTGGCGCCATTAATCATTCTAATAACCAGTGCCTGGTAAGCGCTATGTACTCAGCGGGGAGGCAAGAGTTCCCAACTCCTGGGAGGGCCATCCCCGTCTGGGTCATTGGTAAGTATAAAAAATATAGAAATTACGATAAATTTTTTAACATTTTTATACTGTACCAATGACCCAGACATAGCTGAATAGTAAAAAGACTGGAGGGCCAAGGACATAGAGCAAGATGGAATATGCTCAATAATATAAAATAGAGTCATCCCCTCTAGGGAAAAAGAAGTAATAGGCCTTACATGTATCTTACTTATTTATGATAAATTAGAAAGATACAACACCTTCCAAAATTGAGCATCATACATCCATGTACTCTATTAATATCCAATATAATCCTTATACTAATAATTTTTAAAGTAAGCCAATAAATAAAGTAAGTCTAGAGAATAGAGACTCTTATACTCCTTAAAAGTGTAGAGGATTGCATAATCATGTCCGTTGACACGTGCTATATTCAAAAGCTATACTTTAAAAACTAAGACTTGAATGAATTTTTAAAACATAAACTTCTCACTAAACAACCATCCCAATAACAGCTCAGAATTACTAACCCCGAAGGAGGTATCCCCTTGTTTTCATAGTAAAACAGGTGACCCAAGGGAACACCCTCCCCCCCCCCCCCCCCTTTTTCTTGCCCTGGGTCAAATAGCCCAGAGCAAAGAGGGCAGCAGAACGGAGTCACTGCCGAAACAGACAGCCTACCTAGCTATAGTAGCAACTGTTAAGTGAATGACATTCTGAGCAGTAGATAATAGACCTAACAATAGAGGCCTCCAGAAATGGACTCAATATTTCTGAGATAAAAAATTCATGAATGTGGATGGCTGAGCGCAATGAGCAGCCTTCAAAAATCTATAATAGCGACACTATTAATGTAAGCCCAAGATGTAGAAGAACTCTTACTTCATGAGTCGAAATCTCAAACACAACTGCTGAGTCAAGATATACCATTAGCAGTATCGATAGTTAATTGAATCCATTAGCAATAGAATGGAGCGTAACGTCCTTCTAATAGGCATCAAAGACAGAAGAAGTTTACGCCCGTAGTAATAAACAGATATCTGTTTATAAACACATAAACTCTAACCGGACAGAGTAAAGGCCTATGCCCGTACGAAGACGGAAGGACCTTAATAACAATAGGTTCCGGATATTAGGAGCCTAACTCTTATGCAAAAATCCAACCTAAATAGTAAAGGAAGTAGTGATTCCGAAACTACGAAAGTGAAAATCATCCATCGATAGTGCATGAAACTCACTGACTCTTCAGAAAAAGAGAAGCCAACAGAATTACTGTCTAAAAGGTCAGAATTTGAAAACTACTGTTTCCAGAGGCTCAAAAGATTACTTAGCTAAATAAGAACCGAAGTTAAATTCCATATAGGAATTTAATCTAAAGATTCTAAGTCTATTTATCAAAAAGTTACTAACTGACTTAGATAAAGAGACATAAGACTCAATTGTAAACTATCATAGAGTGCATAGGTATGAGGTAACATAAACCTATAACCTTAATAATAACAGGCTGCAGTAGATCTTGTCAAACAAGTATACTAAAAAGTTGCAATGAGTAGTATGGAGGGATCAACAATATGAACATAGTGATCCCTACAGCAATGACGGAAGAGCCTCCACTTTAGCCGCATAGAATAGCGAAGAAGAGGATCTCCTATAGTAGGAAATCACGTCCAAAGCTCGTCCAGTACAATGCTTACAATGCAATACGGACCACACAACGGAATACGAGAAGGTTGCGACCTTGCGGGTTGTGATAAAGATGACACGATTTACCCAGCGAAAAAAGATCCTCTCATTGAGGAAGATTTCGCGTTAAGTCCCACAGTAGACATCAGAGTAAATTACCCACGGTCTCTGTGAAGACAGAGATGCTATCAACAGAAATGTATTGTGGTTGTTTATCTTAGCAATACCTGCTGAAACAACAGCGCCGGAGGATACGCATATCCTATCATTCCGTCCTATTAGATCAATAGAGCATTAACAACATTAGCTCAGAGATCCGGACAAGCCAACACATACGTCTGCAATTGATTAGCAAGCTGTGTCGTAAATAAATTATCATTGGGCGCTCCCATAGATAGCGAATCTGATTGAATACTTGTTTGTTGAGAGTCCATTCTGATGGCAACAAGCGACCCCTAAGTGAACGGGAGTCCGGTAAAACAATCAGACGACCCGGAATATGACGGACCGAAACAGAACTTGGTGTACTATAACCAACAGACGGATTCTTTCCATTAAATTGAATAACGGAAACGAATGAGTGCCTCCCTGGTTCCGGAGATACGCCACTACTGTCGAATTAACGGACAGGATTTGGACATGCGTTTCTGAAAAATGTTCATCCAATGACATAAAGCAAGCCTAAAAAACATTATTCCACGGAAGATAATTGCTTGCTTAGAGACTGCGGAACCCAAAGACCCTGGCACTTCGAATCCGTTGGGATCAATGTTATATCCCAATCTGTTTGACTGGCAACCGTCATAACTATAACACTCGGATCCGGCAACTGCAGTGGCACTCTCTGAGTCAACCACCGAATGTTTGCCCCAGTCTGAATCTCTTGTAACACTAGATAGACAAGAGAACGTGAAAATCGAGCAATTCATGGATTGCTGAAAAGTTGCCGTCGAAGAGAGGCTTCTCCGAGAACGAAGCGACTCTGAGAGAGTTCTTCACCTTACTATCCACGCGCGTGGATGTAGCTAGGGCTGCGTCACGTCTAACCAACTCCAATCAGCCACTGAAGGGCGGAGTTATACGTGAACAAACTACTGCCCTCAAAAGAAATCACATTGAGAATAATATCCCGTAAATCTTTTCTTGAAGACGTAATGATAACGCCTCAGTAAGGTGGATTACGTATGATAAAGCGTCTAAGTTAAGTCTACTAGACATCATTGTCGTTTTCAACATTGTGGTTGAAAAAGACATAGACGGCGAAAAAGAATATTTCCAGTCTTTAACCACGCCGTCTAGACGCATATGAACTCTCGGTAAGCCCTGCTCTGCCAAAATAAATTATTCGTATAAATGATAAAACGGCAGAAATGAGCATTGCGGACAAGAAACTAAACTATCATGCTTGGTAGCAGGCTTTATATAGCGTCGAAAAATAAAACACATGTTCTAATGACATTATTGGACTGTGTCGGTAAGTCAGGGACAATGTCCCTGAACCGATCCAAAATTCCGTGTCCAATGACGCTATAAGTCTCTTATCCAACATCGCAGCAATGTAGTCCGAAATAACAATCACTGGAAGATAATGCCAGAAGATATGAATGGCAGCTTCCGATGCTACGAAAGGGAAAACTCGAAATCTTTCGAATCCCTTTCGCCATCCTGTCGGACCCTATAAAGCGTTCGGTCGTCCGTACCTGATGCAACCGCGGACCGCACCGACCCAGCGCCGTCAGATAATTCCTGATTCGAGTAAGAAACTGTCGATTGCTGGGATGCTGCGAAACAACTGTGCTAACTCGGATAGCACGTCCGTCACTGAGGCCTGAGGAGAAGCGGTCCTACAATGCATTGCCGCTGGAAGCTCCGTGATCGTTACTCCGTGCATACTACCAATATGCGAGCGAACGGAGTGTATAGGCCTCGTGTCCCTTGGCTACCAGATGGCGTGACCTATTCGCCATGGAATCACTGAATGACGAAACTGATCGGATACTCGAGGTCACGTAGCCAATGTGCGGTCGTGTGCCCTGCTGTGAGGATGAGGAAGCATTATCGACAGTCTCTCGGACTGTCAATGTAACGGAGCGTCCCGACCGACAGACATATGCTCCGAATGTAAAATATCTGAACCACAACATGCGGTCCCCTATGTTGTTGGACGAGAGAGGGACCTCTCTCGCTCACAGCCCGGATGGACCTGGAGAAGCCAGGAACCGGACTAACAGGCTTCCTCCGATCTGTCCTCAATCCGCCGTCACTGGGTGAGTACTAAAGTAATTATAGTGCTCGCATCACCCAAATCTCCTTCCTAGACCGCAACGGACGAACCCGGCAGCCGAACCATTCGATGAATGTACGCTACACCGGGTGAGCTAGCGAATGTCACTGCGTTGATCCTACAAGGGATCTCTTAGGCGATAGACATATTCCATGAGCACTTATTGCCGCTAGCTCTTCATTAACTATGACGACAGAGGCACACTTTTGAAAGACATCTCCGTAACTTTGCGAACAAGAAACCATAAATGCTTGGTTATAGCAAGAATATAATAATAATATATATAGCGTCGTTCAATAATTCGAAAGTTTGTGTGACATTATTGGACTATGTCGGAACTGAGGGACGATGTCCCTGAACCGAACCAAAAATTTCTAAGTCCACCGACGCTATCAGTTTCTTATCCAGCATCGCAGCAATCTGGTCCGACGAAAGAAGCTGTAGAAGATCAAGTCAGATGACATACACAACAGCATATGTTGTTCCGAAAGGGAAAGCTCGAAATCCTCCAAATCCCTTTCTGTATCCCGTCGGACCGGATGAAATTTTCGGACGTCCGTACCCGCTTCCGCGGAGCGTCCCGACCCAGCATCGTCGGATAAAAAATATGCGACAGATTCAGTTGATGCTGGGATGCTGCGATAAGCTGTGCTATTTAGGAAAGCACGTCCGTTCCCGAGGCCTGTGCAGTAGCGGTCTTACGATGCATTGCCGCCGGAAGCTCCATGTACGTTGACTCCCGCACACTTTCTTATGCGAACGTCCGGAGTCTGCAGGCCTCGTGTCCCTGGCTACCGGATGGTGTGACCTGGTCGCCGATGATTCTCTGACTGGCGAAGCTGACTGGATATCCGAGGTCACGTAGCCAAGAGCGGTCGTGTGCGCTACCATGAGAATGAGGAAGCCTTATTGACAGTCTACTCCGGATTGACTATATGTCGGAGCGTCCCGAGCGACGGACGTATGCTCCGAATGCGAAACATTTTGTACCACAACATCTGGGGCCAGATGTTGTTGTACGAGAGAGGGGCCTCTCTCGCTCGCCGCCCAGATGGACCAGAACGAGCTATGAACCGGACTAAAAGGCTTCCTCCGATCTCCCTCTAATCCGCCGTCACTGGGTGTGCATTTGGTTGATTTATAGTGCTCGCATCACCCCAAAACTCCTTCTAGACCGCAACGGACGAACCCGGCTGCCGAACCATTCGATGAATGGACGCTACACCGGGCGAGCTAGCGGACGTCAAAGGCCGTCGAACCTACTAGGGTCCTCTTAGGCAATTGGCGTATTTACATGAGCACTTTTCCGCTAGCCCTTCATTAATTGTGACGACGGAGGCACACTGTTGGAAGACATCACAGATACATCACCCTAATCTTGATCGTCTGAAATAGAAATTGATAAAGTAGAGTGACCCTGCGGGGAAAGGACCGGAGTGTCCAATTCCCCACTAACATACCGTGACATACGCTTCCCATGTTGTCATCGAAATCATACGATACAGAACAGGAGTTAATGCGAGTACACTGACCACATATAGAATGATTATAAAAGTCAGAGGAAGACTTCCTCTTATTACAATTGATCAAAATCCTTTCAATGTGAAAAGAAAACAAGTCCTGGTACTCGCACCAACCCCTGGCAATCAAAATACATAATAATAATATGATCCATTAATATAGAAAAAATAATTGAAATCAAAATATTTTGAAAAAATATTTTTTCAGAACAGCCCAAGTTTCTGAAAAGTAACGTTGAGCCCCAATGGATCCCAAGCCTAAGTGTGGACAAAAATTTTAAAAATATTTTAAACAATTTATTCAACACTTACGAACAATAATAATGTATCTAGTTATGATTAAAATAACATCAAGATATTATTTTCAAGAAATCCCCCCCTCACATAGAGGACTGTTGTAAATGTAAACAATGAGTGTAAAAACACTAAAATAAGACTCCAGGCACCCAGGCCCGAAATCAGTTACCAAAAATACACTATCTGATGCAAAACAGAGACTTCCAGGGAAGAAACTGCAGAACATCAGATGGTAGATGCAGAACACAACGCCTAACCACCCGTAGGTGAAGACGTAAACATGGGGAAAAGAACAGAATTCATTCTGTTATTCAGCTAAAACTCCAAAGAAAATTTAGTAATAATAATTACAGAAACTATGCCAAAAGCATGGGAGAATAGCAAGGGGGGACTTAAAGGAAAGGGAGAGAGGAAAACACTGAAAAATCAGTGTAACTAAATAACCAGAATGACCACAAAATGGCTGCTGCCTCGAAAATAGGTAACTTAACATAATTTCATTAAAAAATTTTAAGTTACAGCCCTGATAATATTCTGTCACACATTTTTCCTCTCCTCCTTCTCTATCCTCCTTAGAATCACCATTTCACTAATATTTATGTGTCTGGCATCATTTAAACTGAGATTTACAAGCACAAAGATCAGTCAGATGTTAACTGATGAAGGGCCAAACTTAGAATGATTAATGGCGCCAATTTCGGAACGTCCTTCACACTGCGCATGCGCAGTAGAGGTGAAGTGTGGAGGGTCATTCAGGACATGTTTTCTTTGGTTTTAGATGCAAATTTTGGGGATTGGGGGGCAAAATTTGTGTTTGGCCCTATATTTTAAGAGTTAGCACCAGCTATGTCTGGGTCATTGGTACAGTATAAAAATATGGCATTTATTACCACCGAACAAACAGGGTGTCCACCTCGGTGAATATCACGTGACATATGGCAGTCATTCAGAAGCTCATTTCGTTGCACACAGTGTCAAACATTGATCAACGATGCCCGTCACGACTCTTTCTCAAGAACAACCAAAAGGGCCATTTTGCGCCTCAAACCCCACTAGCCGGGGGTAGGTGGCTGTTCACCTTCCTATCCCTCCCATGCCCAGGCGCCCCTGGCTACGAGAGTGCCAAGATATTATCATGAGGACAGAAATATAATACTTACATGCAGTCAGATATCCTAGAGCTCTCGAGACAAGAATCTTTCCGTGTAGAACTTCAATTCTGCTAAACAACGTTTCAATGCTTTTCTTCACTGTGTCCCGTAGCATTGTCTTTTCTGGAGACATAAACGAAGTCCACTGACAGGATTCGTCAAAGGATAGCTTCAAAAACAACGGTAAAGGACATTTTTGGAAGGCGGTTAGAATAAGATTTCTTTGATTCGGGCTGAGTCTTCTTTTTGAGTTTGCCAACCATCCATCAAGTATACCTTCGACATCAGAATCAAGAAGGCGCGGAACTTCTAGAAAAGAGTCCTCATGCAGCAGCATCTGAAACATAAAGTTCTTATTGATATACTGGCGAATCACTGCCTCACTGTACATAGTGTGTAGGTTACTTCATTTTGTTATCAAATTCAAGGGTGGTGTTTAGTATTTGGCACTCTGAAAGCCGTTATCTGAGATTTAACGCAGCAGACATTACACGGAGAGTGTATTCTCACTAAAATACTCACGTGTATGTAATGGTCTTTTTTCTAAAAACGATTTCTCAATTTCAGGCCCATGAAATTTCGGGCACATTTCAAATGATTTCCCATCGAGTTTGACCTTTGTGTGTTCAGAACAGTTTGAATATCCACCTTGGTCATAAACCTCAGGCTGATCAAATCGGATTGGTCATGTTCAGAGGTTCAAAACTGAAAGTTTCATTTGGAACTGGACACAATCAGAATAATCCAGGTGGAAAATCGGTCTAAAGGCTTTTACACACAAAATGCGATGTTAGCGTTTCAACCGTCCCAATAAAGTGATGCATAACATTTTTTTCTCATTTTGCAGCTTCAACACAATGTTTTGGGGTTGATTTTTTATTTGCTACACAATAAAGACAATGACCAACTGAACTTAGACCAATGTCCATGGAATATTAAACCGTTGAATATAATTTTGAAGCAACAATTCATTGCTTCAAAATTATGTTCAGTGATTTTAAATTCCCTGTTGACACAGCGATCTCATTGTACTTAACATTTGTCTTTGTTGTACAGTGGGGTTCACATCTGATACATCACATCATGTCGAAATTGCAACCTGGAATGAAAATTTGGTATTTGCTACTTCATCGCAATGCCCAGAATGGTTGCATCGCATCTAGTCTGTAAATGCCATTAATCCACGTATGCTCGACGTTTTTTCCAATGTCTTTTAAAAGGGATATTTTAACTTGAAGGGCAATTTGCCGAATTGTGAAAGAAAATAAGTTAACAATTTAAAAAAAACACAATTTCAGTTATGAAATGTGCCGTTATGTTTTATATACTATTCGTATAAAAGCGCTTGATTCGCTAAAATTTAAATTAACTTGAAGGTGAGAATTTCCGATATTTGAAAAAAGGCAGGCAGTAGTTTTTGAACCCAAAATGGTTGCTTGACCACTCATGGAAAAGTCCGTACAGTGTATGAAACAGTTTACAAAAATGCAGTTTTGATATTTTCTGTAAGCGTTAAAGATAGCGACCCCAGATATATAGTTTTATTGCAATTACTGGTAATATAATATATCGTTATTTATTATATGCATGTTCTATGTAATCCCCTTCTACAGCAACACTAAACCATGTGGAAAATGAAAATCTGTTCTGCATATAAGTGCAGAACAGAAATCGTTGACAGACTATTTTTAAACAGAAGCGAAATTTTATTGGAATTTTCTACAAATCGTGCGCTGCAATTACAATTTGAATTGCTGGCAATAACTAAAAATCACCCCCTGAGTTCCATTGTATTCTATGTGCCAGTAGGCACATAGAACACATTGGAACTCCGATGACGAAATAGCAAAACGGGTTCCCCTCGCAAATTTGGTTGGCGATAAAATGTGTTCTTTTTTGTTGATAGTTGTCAAATGAATTGCCGAGTGTCCTTCTGATAATTGTTTTTATAGACGTGAAGGCATGTAATAAACACAGAACGACACACGCGTGTGAATGAGTTAATCGTTATGGCACACGTGCAATCGTGGAAGGATGAAACTCGAGGACTGCGGCCTCTCTGCCACGCTGATACTCGTGCCATATTGATTAATCCATACACACACGTGTGCCGTTCAGTGTATGTACCGATACATAAACAATCAACTTTCTACGACAATCAGTTCATTAAAATATTATAAAGGGTGTTCTTAACACACGAAATAAAAGGGCTGAGCAGAAAAATTTGGAAAATTGCGAAAAGGTTGGCGAAAAAACAAAGAAAAAGAGATAAAAATTACTGAAAGTCCCCAGATTAAAATCTATGGATTTTATATTAAATGGTCAAATATTGTTTCGCCTTATCGTTTTGTTATGTCCGCTTTGCAAACCTCTAAAATGAATTAATTTTTTGGTATAATACTTACTCTCAGTTTTGGGTAGAATCCATAAATTGTGTCTGATAAAGTTGAAATTATAATCTTGACTTCTGATGGCAAGGATAAAGGTAGCCATTTTAGTTGCCGTACGTAACTGTCAGGAGTGAATTGGTCAAGTGAATCCAAGTATATTATAAGTGGTTTTGCTTCTGTGGGAATGTCCAATACACCAAAAAAGTCTTCTATAAGGTCAGAACATTTCTAAAAATAGAATGCATTTGTATAGCATAATCGCACTTGTGTAGAAACGGGTAACTGGTTACAAGCTTATCTTCTATATCGATTTTCCTACCGGTTAACTGTTCTCTTTCCCCGTGGACACCCCTGGAAGTGAAGAGAAAAAGTACACTGTGATAAACAAGCTCTGTTTTACTGGTAACATTGGATACAGTAACCAATGCCTGTGGTGGAAGTCCTCTAAAATGGACAGCATGGGTATGAACGATTGGCTGGATTTGACTTTATATCCATGTTGAGGTCACGCTTAGCTATTGTGCAGAAATATGTGACCTTAAACACCAATAAATGTACTTTTCAGCAGTGGAAATAGAAAATTATAAAACGCTAAATGCAACGCATTCTAATTTTGCATAAAATACTCGGGTCTGTTATTATAATTTATCATATGACTCGTCCATTGTGTTCACTTTAAAACATTTGATATTTTGTTTTCGTATTAATCCATGACAAATAAAGCCTTCCGTAAATTTCATTGGTCAATTTCAAAACTAGACAATTTGATTGGCTGAACAAAATACAACTGGGCCACATTTTCATAATTTGCATAATTAGAGTTGGGAGCTTTCATTGGTCAATTTAAAAACTGGACAATTTGATTGGCTAAACAAAATACAACTGGGTTACATTTGCAAAATTTCAGTAGGAAGAATTTATGTTATCTGTCCTATTTAGGGTGGGTTATATTGTATTAATCTTTTACCTAACGTAACGGCAAAAACCGTCTCGCGCAATACAAGAAAAAAAATGCGATTATTTTTTTTTTATATTTTCACTTTTTGCTTCCAAAACATAGGTTATGACCCCTCATTGGAACTAGCATGTCGCGCTCGTTCCAATGAGGGGTCATAACCTATGTTTTGGAAGCAAAAAATGAAAATTTTTAGTTATACGGGGTTGTTTTTTCCAAATGCCGTCTGCAACTCAAGTTAGGTAATGGGTTAAAAAGTCATACTAAGTAGATAATTTGTGCGTGTGTGTGTCATATGATAAATAGAATATGAAATGAGTGTTTTTCTCATATAATATTTATGAAACTCGTCCGAATTTTCCGTTTGGGCTCGACAGAGGCTCGCCCGAACGGAAAATTCTTAGACTCGTTTCATAAATATTATATGAGGAAAACACTCATTCCATATTCTCTATTTATATATCAGACTTGCATATGGTACCTTATGAAATGCCTGAGGATGTTATGCAAAATTTGCAACAGGAACATTCTGCATTTTCTCATTGTTTGAATCCACTTAACCCTTTGAACACTGGTGGTATCTTCCATGCCAGTTAAATGGCCGAAATTGGAAGAGTCCATATCCATTATTTGGGAGTAGAGTAATTAATAGGCTGCACGTTGAAAATATTAATTGTTCTACCACACACGTTCACTTAGTAGCCAATCCTACTTTATGAAATTATGATGTATCGTGTTCATGGACCGGAAACGCGGCCTCTCGTGTTGAAAGAGTTAAACAAAAATATGTCCATCTTGGTCTTGACTTGACTACATCCTAGCATAGTCACGTCCTCTATTCCCAAGAGACAACGGGCAGACAGTTTTAACCGGATCGCGACCGTGTCACTGTATCACGACCATGTCGAAAGCTTCTGTCCGTTTTCCTCCCATAACACCGAATAGAATCTCAACCGTCGATAAAGAAATGCGAAAATATCAAATATCAGATACTATTTTGTTTGTCTTCCTGCATTCAGTCTTGAATTTACAATACTTCATTTATGAAATCTTCAACCATTGATCGTCTCTTTGGTGCATCAAGATGCCATCTGCAATGCTAATGCATTACAGATGGTGCTTGATACAATGAAGGGACGAGGTGTTAAGTGTGCCGCGATCTAGACAAAATTAAACCACAATACTGTGTACCAATTAATCATGACGAGTTTTTGTTCACCTTTGTTCTATTTGCGTTTAATAGAACTGTTGTAATTAATAGACCTTGGAGGTTCGGTTTCGTTTCAAGAGAAAAAAAACCCCCGAGTTCTGTTCCATTTTTTATATGTTAAAACAATATAGGCTCCTTAACCCTTTACCTAACATGAAAAGCAGACGGCACTTGTAAAAAAATTCTTGAATAACTAATGTTTTTCAATTTTTGTCTCGCGAACATGGGTTATGACTCCTCATTGGACGAGCTTGTTCCAATGAGGTGTCATAACCTATGTTTTGGGGACAAAAAATGAAAAAAATAATGAAAACTAATTGGCGATTTTTGAGAATAACGATGGCCGGTTTTTGCCATTACGTTGGGTAAAGGGTTAACTTGGAAAAAATCTGGAATAGTTTACGTGACACCACTCATCACAAAACCCCTGTCTGTAAGTATCTCCCTTGGGTTCGGCCTAAACCCCCATTTGATCATTCTTAGGGGTTTAACACTAACAATGCTGAAAGCGACTCTTGTCGCTTATTTTATGATGATTATCTGTAAGTTTTGGTACACCGAGCAACTGTCAGCTCCTCAACATTCTAACTCTGTTCAAGCTCCGCTCAAGCAGGGTTACAGTGGTTGAATACATGTGCACCATCGACGTGCAGTACGCTTTAGTACACGGCGTCATCGTGCCCCCATGTTGGCAACCGGGATAATTTTCCTTGCCCAAGGAAACAAAGCGGGTTGTCCCGGATTGGGATCGAAAACTCGGGACCTCTGGCATAGAAGTCCAACGGTCTATCACTAAGCCACAGCCCTCCAGCACAGATCAAACCTTCCATCTGATTAATTGTTGGGAAGGGCTCATATGATGGAGTTTCAAGTATGTCATCACTTTTATTAAACTTCCTCGAATGTGGGTGTACATAGACGGCCTCCAAATATGACGAAAGTGGGCGTGGCAGTAAAAGGGTTATTTGGAACATTTGTTAACCGATTGAGCAATAAAAAACAAATATAAATGAATAAAGATTGTTGCATTCTCTTCGTCACATTTCATCCCTTATTACTTCATTCAGATACAGATAACTAGTTCAGTTCCCTCCCATTAAGATGTTGATTAATCAGTTTTTGCACAAACACTCTAAAACTGTTCAAACGTTTTTGCTGGGCCTTGCGGTTCGGTTTTTTGGTGTGCCGCAAAACTGAAACCGAACCAGAACCCCCACCCCCCAAAAAACAAACAAACAAACAAACAAAAAACAATGCCTAACTCTAATAAATAAACTGTTAACCTGGCCTTTTCAGCATGAATCGTACACGTTCAAACAAGACGAACAGTGAAAACCACAAATCGACGTTGGAGAATCTAATTTCTGTCCACTGAATCATTTATGAGGTATAAACATATTTTCCTGGAGAGCGATTTTTATAAACAAGAAGGACGCCAACGCCCTATAGCTCACCAACATTCCTCTTTGATAGTAACTTTGGCAAACACAAGAACTGTATCAAACAGGCTCATAACATGAGACAAAGCTGACCTAAACACAACGTCTTAAAAGTAAAACACAGAAACTGACATAAACACTAAGTTAAACATGAAATTCTGAGCTAAACAGAAAACTAAACGTAAGTAAAAAATAAATAAAAAAGTTAAGAGAATGGTTTAAAACACATAGGGTGAGGGTTTAATAGTGGTAGAATGATAATAAAGGCCATGGGATGAAAAGGGTGACGGCAGCTGCCATGAATAGAAATGTTAACACACTGAAAATGTCTGAGTGTGAGCACCATGGGAAGAGAAGGAACACAGCAGGTGACCTAAACACTAAGTTACACATGAAATTCTGAGGTAAACAGAAAAGTAAACGTAACTAAAAAAAAAAATTTAAAATGCACTGGGTGAGAATGAAATAATGGTAGAATGATAATAAGCACCATATGGAAGCAATATAGAGGCCATGGGATGAAAAGGGTGTCGGCAGCTGACCTAAACAAAAACTTTAACACACTGAAAATGTCTAAGTGTGAGGTAAAACAGGAAACTCAACATTAAAAATGGGATGAACAATTTGCAGAAATTCACTGGACAAGGGTTAAAGTATGCTAGAATGATAATGAGGAACATGTATGATGGAATATAAGCACCATGGGAAGAGAAGGAAAACAGCAGCTGACCTAAACACAAACTTAAACATGAAATTCTGAGGTAAACAGAAAAGTAAACGTAACTAAAAATGGTAAGAAAAAGGTTTAAAACACACTGGATGAGGGTTAAATAGTGGTGGAATGATAATAAGCATTATAAAGGCCATGGGATGAAAAGGGTGTCAGCAGTCGATGTAAACAAAAAATTTAACCCACTGAAAATGTCGAAGTGTGAGCTAAACAGAAATCTAAACGTTCAAAATTGGAAAAAATTAAAAGAAATTCACAAGGAACACAGCAGTTGAGCTAAACACTAAGTTAAACATGAAATTCTGAGCTATTTATTTATTTATTGATGTTTAAGGTCACATATTTATGCACAAGGGCTAATCATGACCGTGACAGTTTTACGGGTGGAGGAAGCCGGAGTACCCGGAGAGAACCACCGAGCAACGACGAGCAGCTGCCAGCTCCCCAACATCGTAACTCCCGTTAGATTGGTTGGAGACATGCGCACCATCGACGTGCAGTACGCCATAGTACACAGCGTCATCGTGCCCCCACGCGGGCAATGGAGATGAAGTGTCTTGCCCAAGGACACAACGCGGTTGCCGCAGGTGGGATTCGAACCGAGGACCTCTCGGCTTGCAGCCTGCACCTCTACCTACTGAGCCAACGCGCTCCCGAAATTCTGAGCTAAACAGAAAACTAAATGCAACTAAATGCAACTAAAATGTCAAGAAATATGTTTAAAATGCAGAGTATGAGGGGTTAAATCATGGTAGAATGATAATATTCATCACATAGCAGCATTATAAAGGCCATGGGATGAAAAGGGTTCGATAGCTGACCTAAACAGAAACTTTAACACACTGAAAATGTGTAAGTGTGAGGTAAAAAGAAGAGTTAACGTTCGAAATTTGATGAAAAATTTAAAGAAATTACTGGGGAAGGGTTAAATCATGAAACAATGATACTGAGGAATATGTATGATGAATATAAGTGCCATGGGAAGAGAAGGAGCACAGCAGCAGACCTAAACACTAAGTTAAACATGAAATACTGAGCTAAACAGAAAAGTAAATGTAACTAAATAATGTTTAGAGAAACGTTTAAAACACACCGGGTTAGGGTTAAATAGTGGTAGGATGATAATAAGCACCATATGGAAGCATTATAAAGGCCATGGGATGAAAAGGGTGTCAGCAGTCGATGTAAACAAAAAATATAACCCACTGAAAATGTCGAAGTGTGAGCTAAACAGAAAACTAAACGTTCAAAATTGGAAGAAAAATTTTAAGAAATTCACTGGCCAAGGGTTAAACTATGGTAGAATGATAATGAAGAAGATGTATGATGAATATAAGCGTCATGGGAAGAGAAGGGATACAGCAGGTGAGCTAAACGCTAAGTTAAACATGAAATTTTGAGCTAAACAGAAAACTAAACCCAACTAAAAATGTCAAGAAAAATGTTTAAAATGCAGGGTATGAGGGATTAAATCATGGTAGAATGATAATAATCATCATATAGCAGCATTATAAAGGCCATGATATGGAAATAGGGCGAGTAAGTGACCTAAACAGAAGCTTTAACACTATTGGACATGTACGCTTACGCTGATGATGACGCCGACCGATCGAGCCATGCCATAAGCTCACAAAACTAAAGTTGGTGAGCTAAAAATGAAATGCACTAGATTTTGAAGCATAAGTTTGTCGTCCACACCAGTCTACATCATGACTACAAATGTTACGATTTCGATAACAGAGTAGCCAGAAGCAATCCGACTGTTCCAATAGTTGCCTTATTATTTTTCGTAATCTGTTTGTTTTGTCGCTGGCTTTCACTCATTATTCCGGGCCTGTGGCTGGGCAGATTTACAAGTGTGAATGAGATAAAAGTTTGACATACAATACTCCGAGTGCAGGTAGATTAATTTGCTGAAAAAAACGTAATGGAGTTTCATTCAAACAAATTCATTCATCTGTTCGAAAACACACAGATGCCATTCAACATGGTACAAAATTTTGTAACTGATGTTAACTACAGATTCGTTAAGCACCTACATTTCTCTGTGCATAGTAAGTTTGAAGTTGCACCACTGCAGCTCATATTTACGGCGCAGCTTTGTAGCATTTCTCATGTCATCACTAAAGTACGGTGTGATGGGTCTGAGAACAACAGCCTTCATAAGTAGTGGGTCAACATCACGTTTGCAGGGCAGTTTCAATGTGTTGAAGTTTCTTATTGACGCGTGGAATCAATGACAACAGTTTTGAAGATGAAATCACTTCAGACAATTCTTGGATATTAATACTGCGAAACCTGCGATCGGAAATTGTCTTTCTGATTGGATTCGACATCATAAGGTTAACTTGACACAAAAGTGATCAGAAATATTAAAATCAATTACTCCAGTGCTATCTGTTATTATTATTTATTTATTGGTGTTTATGGTCACATACTTATGCTCAATGGGTAATCATGACCGTGACAGTTTTACGGGTGGAGGAAGCCGGATTACCCGGAGAGGACCATTTATCAATGACTAACATGTTATCTATTAACTGGTAAAGTGCTGAGTTTTTTTTTACAACAAATCAAAGCTCATCATATACTGCTCTATTACATTTAATTGGATAGTGCCTTATAGGCACTATCCAATTAAATGTCAGAGAGCAAGGTATTGTATAAAAAATCTGATTCTTATCAGGGACAATAAAGGCTTCCTCAGGCAGAATGTAGCTACAGACAGTTATTGCCTGTCACTTTTAGTAAAGCCCAAAATAGGGCTTCCAGCACTCTACCAGTTAAGTGACTGTCTGCTTGCGTTAACCTACAGATCGATTAAATTAGTTGGCTACTGCTAACCGTTTGTTCATTTGGCATTCTTCCTGATTTTTTTAACAAGGGTCTCAATTTGTTGTCTAAAAGCAATACACGATTTCACAACAAAGGATTATGTTTAAACTAAGAGACTGGACACAATATATGAATTCCAAATAAAAAACACTTTATGTTTTTGTGTGTTTTAACTGTTTCTTGGGAAATGCTGTTCTGTAACACACTGTTGGAAAGGGCTCTAAGAGACCATTCCGACAATGTGCTACACAATACAATTTCAGTAGTTTAATATGATACACAGTGGAGATTACCTTGTTTATACTGGGTCAAGTTTTTTTCTGATTCCGTTCAGATGGGACTTATTTTATTTATTTATTCATTGGAGTTTAACGACACTTTCAACAGTGAGGGTCGGGCAGTTTAAGGGTGGGGGAACCAGGAGTATCCGGAGAGAACCACCAAGCAACAGCAAGCAAATGACAGACTCAACAACGTACTAACTCCACACATGCAAGGTTGGCAATGGTTGGGGACAGGAGCACCATCAACATGCAGATAGCCTTAGTACACAGCGCTACCGTGCCTCACGAGGGCAATCGCTACTAAGTGCTATGCAGAAGGACACAACGTAGATGCTTGACGGGGATCAAACCATGGACCTTTCGGTTTGAAATCCAATGCCTTAACCACTAAGCCTCCAAGATCCTTAGATGGGCTTGATATTATATAACATCAAAGGCAGTAAACCAAAGACTGTTCATCACAAATACAATTGGCCTCTATCTGCTGTATGGAAATTTGAATTTCGGAAGAGTGACTTTAACGGATGGACCGTCCACGCAACCTTCTCGAGAACAGATTAGGCGTTCTCGTGAAATGTTGTGCATGGGCGGAATGTTTCCTTGAGCGTTGCTTGAAATTTTATAGAGTTACCGTTCTGCTGAGAATAGTGTTTGAAGTAGTTAATGTTTGAAGTAGTTAGAAATAATCTAGCTTCACTTTGGGGTCAGAGATATTAATCCTAGTTAGTATCCCCAGAATCTCTACGTCAAAGACAAAATCTGTTATCTTCTCGTGGGTACTTTTCAGGATTTGAAAAACACAAACACACAATAATTCACGCCTCTAGAGGTAGTTTGTCATGCTTCATTATTGCCCCAGGAGCTGATGTCTTAATATGGTTCAGTTCGGCTGAACTTAAGAAATTAACTGTTTGAGTGCTAAGTTTTTTTTGGACACCCAAATTTGTTCCCATGTCTTTGCTTTGCTACAGGCACTCTCTCATAAATTGTAACAAGGCAAATCTATACAGACTGATAATTTTACTTCAAAGATAATATGAAGCATATCGACTGAATATGAAGCCTTTACGTCAAGGTACCTGCACTTCAGGGTAAAGCCCAAATATGGGCTTCCAGCACTCTACAAGTTTTAAATGGTAGAGTGCTGGAAGCCCATATTTGGGCTTTATTCTGAAGTGCAGGTGCCGCAACTTGAAGGCTTCGTATTTTGTGTATGTGCTTCATATTATTTTGGAATTAAAATTTAGTCTGAGAGTATTTGACCTGTTACGATTTATGGGAGAGTGCCACTAGGCACTAGGCACTGCCACTAGGCACTCTCCCATAAAGTGTAACAAGGTAAAGAGACATGGACAAATTTGGATGACCAAAAATAATCTAGCTCTAAACCAGTTAAGAATGCGAGAAAGCGGTAATGAAAGCATGTTTTTTGTCACGAATAATGAAACATTATTCTGCAGTGATCGTAAAAATTGACGGAAAAATAGAACCAAATCGCAATATTGTAATAGAGGACATTACCAGTGGGTTTCAGAGATGGTGCACTGAAGTCTAGACCTCATCTCCGGGCATATGTTGATGAGTCCGCTATGACGAGGCATCATATGACACAGTGGCAAAGTGGAGACCTCCGTACATCATCTTGGAAACTCACATGGTGGTAACAACCAGTTTATCTCCCAATATTCCCCCTTTCTTGACTTCTTCGCATAATGAAGGGATTGGGTAGTTTTTAATAGCAACTATTTTGACATTCAGCGTATGCAAATTGGTTTTTATGAATGAAGATCATGATGTGATGACAATGCGTTCATGTGCGGTCCATGACATAACCCCGATTCATTATTCCACTGGAACTAATAACTGATGAAGTTAATAATAGCGTCTTGTTATTGCTTCTTTGTTTTATTTTTCATGGTTAACGCATGGTATCATCATGGCATAAAATAATCTCTAATTTATTTCGTTGAGCTGGTGATTTATTTATCATTTAATTACCGTTTTCAAAAACGGTGGCCTCGATATGTGTAATAACGTTATACTGAATTGAGAGCAGGTAAGAACATTCTCTTTCTGAAACGAATGATCACACGTGCAGCTGCTACCCTCAATAGCAATTTACATTTTGCTTAGACGTTTTTACGTGTATTGGTGAAATGCGTTTTTGTAAGATAAAGTACCATGCTGTATGCATGGTAGTTTGTGCATACAAGAATGCGAATTAGTCACTTTTAAAGTGTTAAGTTACATTATTTATTGCATATGATTTTGTTTCCCGGTATTGCCCATCATCGCACTTGGGTGTGTGGCTACAATCTCGGGTGATATGATGCCGATCTCGGCCGATATTAACCAAGCTAGAGTCCTCACCCCACCCCTTCGATGCGTTACAAGGCACAACGCAACCAAATTGTTTGTATCGAAATGTTCACAGTTATTCGGCGAATTTCGATCATAAACAGTAGCGTCACAAGGCATGGTGGGAGTTGTTTGAAGCAGAGTTTTGTATGACTAGGAATTGACGATGGCAATAGGTAATGATTAGGTGGATGAAGAGAAGAAAGAAGAGAGCTGTACAGAAATTTCATCACTAACTAAAATTCGTAAGTGGAGATCGTCGAAGTGGGAGAATATAAGTTACAGGGCGTTTAGTTGGCAGATACAGTGTCATATACAGCTCAGAGAAAACAATATTAGGTGAGGTGAACCTCACCTAATATTGTTTTCTCTTCGCCGTATGTGACACTGTATCTGCCAACTAAACGCCCTGTAACGTATTTATTATGCACGGCATACTAAAATGTCATCGGGGAAGTTAACTCAACGAACAATTAAATGATGCGCACTTCTCGAAAAATGTAAACAAAGCAGACGATGTTTACATACTCAACAAGGGGAGTAATCTTGCTTCCGCATTCTAATAAATTACTCATGACTTGTTCTATAACCGCCAATGTTTAGGGCTGGTTTGGCATTTTATTATAACAGTTTCATTCAATCGAATGCAATGTTTATATGAAGGGCTATTTTATAATATGGTGGGTGTTCTGTACGACTGCGCTGCAGCATGTATGTACGTGTAAATTAAAAGCTGAGGCATGTGGATATAATGATAAAACAAAATGGCTGACAGGCACCTAATATTAAATTAATATTGGGTGCTTTTCAGCCATCCTGAACCTAATATTGCGGAGTCTATGTCTCTTAGTAACTTCATTTAATTGGATAAACAAATTCACTAGCATAATAAGAGGTAGCTCAGCTATTCGAACATTGCTGTTTCCCCAGTGGGAAAGCCAGGACTTTCGGGTAGCTGAACTGTGAATAGGTAAAGGAGAAACTTCAGACTTTGTGAAAAGTATGAAAACAATAAATCTCTCAGAAAGCCACACCAGATCTGAGAATTTTTGTAATTACTTGTTTTGATTTAATGAATATATTTTCATAATCGTTCTATAATTCTTCTGAAATGTATTATTCGACCTACGATACTTTGATCACTTAATTATCTTCTGAATCTTTCCCGCCAATCTGCAAACAATCCTCGGGGAATGGCAGGAAGACAGCCAATCTAGCTATGTCATTCCCCGCAGCACATCTAAGTAATTTTATATTGGTAGATAAATTGCTAATATTGTTCTCTGTGAAACCATGATGCATTCGATGTATCTGTATAGCAATATATGCCTGTGCTTCAAAGAAAGTTACGAAAGTATATAGAATATACCCATAGAAGCTTGGTGTACGAAATGTTCACCACGAGTGGTGAAGTGATGTTAACCACGAGCCTTTGGCATGCGGTTAACACCACTTCACAAGTGTGAACATTTGGTACACCAAGCTACTTTGGGTATATTTTATTTATACCATGATCGACAGATTATTAAGAGTCACTATTATTTTTTTCGATTTTACTGAGCAGCAGCCGTACATACATGCAAATTTGTTTTTGTTTACATGGGTATCGGTGGGCGGTACTTCCGCTGTCAATTTTATCACTGAAATGAAATAGAAAAAGAAACAGAGCCTTTTTCATTTTACATACTATTTCGAGTTATGGATGCTTTATTAACATGAGACAATGCATCTTTGTTAATCTTTGGTGTCTTATGGGGTAAACTCATTTAAAAACGTAATAATAATTGCCACTTTTATTTCACTCTTCGCAAGGCGACATGCGATAAATTTAGACAAGTTCGCATTCAGGTCGACGTCACCAAGGGTCACCTTGGATGTAGTGTGACTGTAGGTGTAAATTTTAACTACTGAAATCCAATTGCTGGCGTGTTCACCGCGGTTGGTGTGAAAAGCTAAAATTTATGTCATAGGCTTTTCATATACAGTAGAATAGGTTATCATGGTATAAAAATGTTATTACTTTCTTAGTTCCATGTCGACCGAGATATCAGCCCTCGGTCTATATAAAACTAATCAAGTCATTAACCTCGAGTTATGTGCATTGACGAAGATATGTAAAGATGTTATTTTCCTGAAAATACTCTCAATGGATTTTCAAGGATATGAATTTTAAAAGCTCTCAGAATGGATTTGGGGTGTATCTTGGCTTTACTTCGAGAATAAATCAGTCAAAAAAATATTGAGTGGCGAAACTGGGAAGGGATTTGTCTGCTCCCACTCACCCCCATCTTCCGATGGCAGGGAGGGCAGCTTCCCCCTCTGCCCCTGTGCTTCCGACATCCCAGGTCATACGGAACGCTTCTAAACTTCCAGTGAGGGCTAATACTATAAATGCCAGCTTACGCCTGTCAGTTCCTTATGATTTATGCCATAGCATACGTGTATCTGTTGAATCAGGCTTTGCAGTAATGGCACCAATGATGAACTGTTTGGTGTTGTTCCGATGAATCTGAGAAGAAAAAAAATTTGATATAATGCCATAAAGTAATCAACTGGACTCGACGTTCACATGACGTAATTCACAAGTCGGGCAGACCATAGTTAAATAACGAGTGTGTTTTCAGTCATTTTACCGAAATGTTGGCAGGGAAGCACATCATTCCCTGTAAACGACGACTACCCGTTGATTACCTGCTTATTCTTAGCAATGTGCCACTGGAAGCTGCTAATTTATTAGCAGACCAGAACACTATTATCTGGAGGTTATTTGTGACAGACACGAGGCTTGTCTATTGGACCCCCTATTGTAGGTCCCCCCTGGGTTGATGCTGCTCAACACGTGTCGATGCAGGAATTGTGAAAATGACCAACAGGCGACATGGATCTGATTGAATAGACTTGCAGGTATACCAAAATGCTCTCTGTGTGGACTGCCATTGGCTGTCCACATTGAGACATTTCGATATACTGGCAGGCTAGTCTACATAAGATTGCCCACCTGCAAGGAAACAGTTCTTTCAGTTTGAAAAATCATCCAAATTTGCTCCTACTGGGTCGAACTATGGTCGACTCGAAGGGTCCAAGCCACACCACACCCCCTGCATTCGGGGCAACCATTTTTCCGAATGAGCAACACAGATGATATAAATAAGCCATTGAAATGTTCCCTATGTGGACTTCAACTGATAGCACTGATCTAGGGAAGCAGCATTCTTTTATTTCGAAAAAAATCAAAATCCCCCCTCCCCCCAGGGCTGTAGCATAAAATTATAACCGATCCTCATATACATTTGAGAGTTTATTGTGTTGTCAACCCATGGATCGCCAACGTTTGCCTTACTCAAATGTTTTGTGCATACTGCGTTAAAATGATTAATTTTTGTCGTTATGTGCATACCTGATAATCACTGTGGTATTCTCACAAAGCCACTTCCTCGTAGCTTTGGAAGCCATAGCCATTATAGAAGTCTTACCGCTTCCTGACTCTCCGTGCAAAACGAGCGGTTGATTGATGTCCCCGAGGATATATTCTTCTATTTCCTAAAATACAAACAGATCTTTTTGTGCGTGTGCCAAATATATATAGGTTATCATCACCTTGTGTGTTTCCGAGGCTCTGTATTGAAGTCCTGACCTCATCACTCAACATATATCGATGAGTACATTAGGATGAGTCAATATATGACCCAGGGGCGAAGTCAAGACTTTAAAAACACCATCCCAGAAACCCACATGGTGGTACAAACCAATTTATATTACGTGTTCGCATAATGAAGGGAATTGGGTACAGTTTTTAATGGCGACTGTTTTGACAATTATTCAGCGCCCATTAACTGATTTTTATGAATGAAGGACATAATGTCATGGTATTACGCTGTGCGTTTCTTTGACGCTTAACAAATGGGAGGCATACATAACAATATCGTCTTGGTAAAAAGAAACGATTTTGTCCAATTTATTTCGTTGAGCTGGTGATTTATTTATTATTTAGTTACTATTATCAAAAGTGGTGACCTCGATATGTGTAATAACGTGATGCCAATTGAGTGAAGTTAAAGAGCGTTCTGTTTCTTAATCAAATGATCATCGTTGTATGCATCATTTCACAAACTTCTGACATTTTCCCGTAGGGTAGTACAAAAATAGAGAAGCTGACTTTTTACAATTTTTTTCTCAAACAGGTTATACTTTTCACTATGATTCTCTGTCGAAACCCTTTTTAAAAATAAGAAAACCATCATCTTTTAACAATTGTTTCGTGTTCATTATATCAACAGTGTACGCATCGTGACATATACTACTCAAAGTTTGCGAAGCACCAAATATTTGAGACATCATTGTGAAATTTGCTTGTGACATATTTGCGATATGTTTGGTGGATATGATTGAGGAATGTACTGAGATGGTCCCCAGTGTTTACATTAACTCTCTTGATAGGCAGACTTTTCGTGACAGTCATGAAAAACATGTACCTCTTGATTTTCATGATGTTTTCGTGAAGTGTCTACATGTACATGACATGTGTAGGGTATTCAATCTTCATTTCAACACAAACCCTTGTGATTTAATGATTGAATATGGCAAATGCAAATGTAAGAAGACATTTGTCTGAAGCAGAAATGAGTTGGGCTGTAGGGATGGTGGAGCAAGGGGCTACCCATCGTCAGGTTGGTGAAACCCTTAGTGTGCACCATACGCTGATCATCAGTGCCTCGGCAAGATTTCAGCAGTATGGCACACCAGTAAGACGGCATGGTGGTGGCAGAGCCAGTGCAACGTCTGCAACTGCAAACTGGTTTTTGATCATTCAGGCCTGTAGGAACCGCTTTGCCACGGCAACCCAGCTTTGCAGTGACCTTCAGAATGCATCCGGGGTAAATGTTTCGACGCAGACTATCCAGGCAATGTTGCACGAAGGTGGTCTCCGATCGAGAAGACCATGTATTCGCATTCTGCTGTCCCAGAACCACTGCCAGGCACGATATGAATGGGCCGTGGACCACGTTGGATGGACCAGAGAAGATTGGTGATCTGTCCTTTTTACAGATGAGTCAAGGTACTGCCTATGGAGAAGACCAGGAGAGCAATTCCATACAGCCAACATTGCTGAGCATGACCGCTATGGTGGAGGGTCAATCATGGTCTGGGGTGGCATCAGGTGGGATGGACGAACAGAGCTCTGTGTCCTTGACCGTGGTACATTGGTGGCACAACAGTATATTGATGAGACCCTGAATGCCCACGTCAGATTGTATGCAGGTGCAGTGGGTGATAGATTCATTCTGATGGACGATGATGCCCGTCCTCATGTTGCCTATGCTATTCGGGAGTACCGAAGGGGGAGAGGATTGAGCGTATGGACTGGCCAGAAAGATCCCCTGACCTCAATCCAATCGAACATGTCTGGAATGAGTTGCAGCTTGCAATTTCAGCCCGTCCAGTCAAGCCAAGAAGTGTCCATGAGCTTGGGGCCATGCTGGTCCATGAATGGAACAACATCCCACAAAGGGACCACCAGGAACCTGATTGGGAGCATGAGAAGGTGTTGTCAAGCTGTAATTAACAGTAATGGGTCTCATACTCAATACTGAACCCATACCATTTCGCTCCGTCAACTTTTTAGCAAATTTGAAAAATTTCCTTTTTTAAAATCGTATTCAAAATCTAAATAATAATGTCAAACACAAACAAAATTTTAATTTCTGTACTTAAATCATTAAAGATACAATTAAATAAAAAATATATACACTTTTCATAACAATATTTCAACAATATTTCAACTAAAACGTAAAACAGGTAGTTGGATAAACTTGGTGCTTAGCAACTTTGAGTAGTATAATTGAAAAAATCTCGAAAATTGTTGTGAAAAAGATTTTTCTCCGAGTGTCGTTTAAATCCGGTATGAACGGTGTGTACTAACAAATATCTTTCTTCCAAGAAACTGCTGAAACTTTTGCATTTTTGCCAAACACAGTCTGTTCGAAATTCAAATGTATGCACATCTAAACAATGGAGTAATCGCCCCTTTTGTGTATTTGTTAAAATGATGGCAGATGTCCCTCACTTCATGTAATTTATCATTGATTGCAGTTGCTACTTCAGAATACAGGACAAGTAGTAGGAAAGGTATATTTGTTACATAGTTTACTGTTGGCCTAAGTGGTGTGTGCTGTGTCAGGGCCGGTTCAAACCAAATCTGCTGAACAGGTTTAATAAATTCCATTATTAACTGGAACTTGATATAGATCCCCCATAGCTACATCTTGCATTTGTTTAAACTATCCTACTCACCTCTAATGTATCATGACGCCCGTAGAATTTTTCACATTTCGATTGACAAAACTGTATATGTTCTACTATTTCTTCCAATACTGGAATGTTCTGCGTTCCCTTGCTTCTCGCTTGGATACCTCTAAGTATCATGTCTTTCATTGTTTCTTTGAAGTCATTGCATAACTTGTCTATGTAATCCTGATGTTCGTCACATTCCGTGGGGTTCATCCCTACAAATATCACAATTTGTATGAGTCGAAACAAAAGTTAAAAAATTTATAGTAATTTATATATTTTTTATACTTACCAATGACCCAGACACAGCTGGTGCTAACTCTTAAAATTCTAGGGCCAAACACAAATTTTGCCCCCCCAATCCCCAAAATTTGCATCTAAAACCAAAAGAAATCATGTCCTGAAGGTCCTCCATACTTTGCCCTCACTGTGCATGCGCAGTGTCAAGGACGTCCCGAAATTGGCGCCAATTATCATTCTTACAAGCAGTGCCTGGTCAGCGCTATGTACTCAGCGGGGAGGTATGAGTTCCCAACTCCTGGGAGGGCCATCCCCGTCTGGGTCATTGGTAAGTATAAAAAATATATAAATTACTATAAATTTTTTAACATTTTTATACTGTACCAATGACCCAGACATAGCTGAATAGTAAAAAGGCTGGAGGGCCTAGGACATAGAGGAAAATCCAATAAGCTCAACTATATAAATAGAGTCAACCTCTCGAGGAGAAAAGGAGTACTAGGCTTTACATGTATCTTTCTTATTTTATGATAAATTAGAAAGACACAACACCCTTCATAATTGAGCATAATAACATTCATGTTCTCTATTAACATCCAGTATAACCCCTTATACTAATTATTTTTAAAGTAAGCCAATAAATAAAGTTAGTCCAGAGAATTGAGACTCTTTATATTCTCTTAAAAGTGTCCGAGGATTGTATATTAACGCCCGTTTGACACAAGACATATACAAATGCTTCACACCGAGCTACACTTTAAAAATATGACATGAATGAATTTTTAACATTAATATTACACTTTAAAACCATCCCGGTAACGACTCAGAATTACTGACTCCGGAGGAGGAATCCCCTTGCTTTTCACTATAAAGCAGGTGACCTAAGGGAACACCCTCCCCCCCCCCCCCCCTTCCCCTTGCCTTGGGTCAAATAGCCCAGAGCGAAGAGGGCAGCAGGACGGAGTCACTGCCAGAACAGAAAGCCTGCATAACTATAGTTGCAACTGTTTAGTGGACGACATTCTGAGCAACAGATAACGGACCTAAACAATGCAGGTCTCCAGAAATGGACTCAATATTTCTGAGATAAAAATTCGTGAATGTGGATGGTTGAGACCAATATGCAGCCTTCATTAAATCTGTAATAGCAACACTATTTGCGTAAGCCCAAGATGTAGAAAGAGCTCTTACTTCATGAGCCGAAATCTTAAGCACAGACTGCTGAGATGAAGATAGATTATCATAAGCAGTACGGATAGTTAATTGAATCCATCTAGCAATAGAATGGACTGAAATGTCCTTTCTATTAGACATCAGAAACAGAAAGAAGCGTTTTCGTCCCTTTCTGATAAACTGAGATCTTTGCTTATAAATACGTAAGGCTCTAATAGGACAGAGTAAAGGCCTACGCCCGTCTGAAGACGGAAGGGCCTTAATAACAATATGTTCCGGATATTTATTAGGAGCCTGATTCTTAGCTAAAAATCCAACATTAGTGGTAAGGGTAATAGTGTTCCCGACACTACGATAGTGAGAATCATCCACCGATAGTGCATGAAGCTCACTGACTCTTCTAGCAGAAGAGAAAGCTAAGTGAAATGCTGTCTTATAAGACAAGAATTTGAAATCTACTGTCCCAAGAGGCTCAAATGGCTTTTCTTTCAGTTTAAGAAGAACCCAAGCTAAATTCCATTTAGGAATTAATCTAAGAGTTCTGGGTTATTTATCGAGAAGTTTCTAACTAATTTAGATAAAGAGACATTAGATCCAATTTGTAAACTATCATGGTGTGCATAGGTATCAGATAACATAGACCTATAACCTTTAATAGTAACAGGCTGCAGTTTGATCTCGTCAAACAAGTATACTAGAAAGTTTGCAATGTCTGGTATGGAGGGATCAAAAATATCAACAGAATGATCCCTACACCAACGACGAAAGACCTTCCACTTAACCGCATAATT